>OX596250.1:15548792-15820356 GCA_951394255.1 Polyploca ridens
GAAACCGCAAAAAAAATTGCTCTTTCATACATTTTACCTGACGATACAACTGACCTTTTGTATGCCAGCTTTTTTTGCGATTTCGAATTTGATCACATACTAAAAGTTGTTCGTATTTACGAGTACAGTAGTACCCAACTTATATGGCGCGTCGTGAATCTTCGTTCGCACAGAAAAGAAAGTATGGGCCCGAAGATTAACGAAAGAATGCTTAAAACTTACAATCAACCTTAGATCACTACTATAAGGTTCATAATACACTGCAGCTGTTAGTTCCGTCTCACTCGCAAGTCACACCCCTCCGCACGGCGCGCGCTAACATGGCGGCAGCTGCCGACCAATAGCATTTCCCGCGCTTTGAAAACGTATTTTCTGCGCGGGTACATCGGTAAGCCATATCAGTTGGGTACTACTGTACGTAGTTTAATTTATTGTCGTATCCGCCCTGTATTTAATAAAAATATAATACTCGCTAATGATTATTTACAATAACATGTATCTTTTTAACAGATGGCTACCAAAGTACGAGCGTACGGCGTATAGAAAGCGGCGCGGCGTGAAGCGTGACGTCATCAAGGGAAGTCAGGGCATGTCCACAGTCGCCACCGACCAATAGTATGTATTTATTAACATTAATTGTTTGTAAAAGTTATCAAATATTGTCTGAAAAACAACTTTCCATGGGTGTTAAAGTAGACAAATTTAAATATTGATATATTTGTCCTAAAATTAATGATACTCAAATATTAATTATTTCTAAGCTATTGAATCTTTATTTAACACCAAAATATTTTTACTGTACTATTGTATAGTATAAAATATCCGTGTATGAAAATAATGTACTAACAATTGTACATTCTTTATTAAAATAATAATAATAATATTTTTATTAGACCACATTAGATAAACTCAATTAAATTGAAGTCTCTGACACTTAAGGTAGGCAAAATACAAAATAATATTACATTTGTATTTTACTAAATAGCTTGTAAAAAAGTACCAATTTTTTAAGACTGAAGGCGCTGCTTGCTAAGAAAAGTTCGAAGAATTTACAAAAATACACCTCATTTAGCGGAACAAGATTAGTTCCGCCCACTGTAGCTTTTTTTTTGACAAATTTAATATTGTTTATTATTCCTCAGTGACATGAGCAAGCAGCCCCCGAGCGCGCCGGCGACGGCCGCCGCCGCCGCCAAGAGCCCGCGCGTCGAGGCCAAGCAGACCGACAGCGCTTGGCAACGGAAACAACAGCAGAAGAAAAAGGGCAAGGGACGCAAGTGGTAGTGCAATAAATCACTTTTGTATCATTATCACTGACTTTTATTTATATGACTTAGTTAGTCCCACAAACTTCTTCGTCTTCTTCCCAAAAAGTCTTCTCAGTTGAAGGCCAAGTTCCGAACCGGTAA
Source organism: Polyploca ridens (assembly GCA_951394255.1). NCBI lineage: Eukaryota > Metazoa > Arthropoda > Insecta > Lepidoptera > Drepanidae > Polyploca > Polyploca ridens. The sequence continues at coordinate 15,550,202 of OX596250.1, forward strand.
CTTCAGTAAATGCTACCTTCATAAGTGCCCTTCTGGGGCCTAAATTGAATAAATGGCTTTGACTTGACTTTGAAACTTATCTCGCTTGGTGGTCAAAAGTGGAACTTACGACACCATTTTGAAATATCAATTGCCATTGGTCAAAGAGAATTTAGAAACCACGTTAATTTGTTGTTTGCTTCACCAAATGCGATAACAGAGACTCTTTCACCGGGTCAGATAAATTTGTGGTGACTAAAAAGGTATGATTGAATATAAACCTATAAGTAATAAACAGGTTTTGCGAAAAAAAATGCATTATAAGAATATAATCAATATACTCATAACTTATCGAGTCCTCTTTCTTTTTAATTTTTCTAAGAACTGTAGGTGATCGCAGTGGGACCACGGTTTCGGAGTGCTGTATTAGTACAGCATAGAATCAAATATTACCAAACCAATTAAATCGTGGTGTTGGGTATTTTTATTAGTGATAATCATATTGAGAAAACTTTATACGATAAAGCCAGGCACACGAAAGTTAAGCCTTAAAAATTAACTATATCCAAGTAATATTCAGTAATATGCCATATTCAGTTAGCGTAATTTCTAAGCTTTTGGGACTATAATTTTAATTGTCTTTTCATAGTGGCTGTTAAGACACCGCTTAACATCATACGCGCGGGAGGAGACGCGCGGGCGGCGGACTCCACTCCTACGGCGCGCAACCCCCACCATCACCGGGCGGCCGGCGACGCAGTCGCGACCCGCCATCGGACCACTCGCAATATTGTACCCATCGGCGACAGACGAATCTTTTGTTAAATATTTGGCTGGCATTAAACCACCCTATTTTTTACAGTCTGCTTTTATTTTATAACTAACGTCCTAGCGACCAGCTATTTGTCCTTAGAGTGTAAACGTCTTCTAGATCCTGCCTTCATAGACAGGTACATGGAGTTCATGTTCGCACATGAACGTCCAAGTCACATGACTGAAAATAGGGAGCCTTCAGTTAGCTGTCATCATTTTTCATCGCACCATGGCACTAACACCCATGAACTGAGTCTTAATATTAAGTTTCTTATTGCTTTTATCCTTAATACTCACGTATTTTGTATTCTTTCACATGCCTTAGAGCGAACGAGCAGGTTATATATGCATACCTACATATACTTATATGTGGTCTGTGGACAAAATAAGTTTAGTCAAGGTGCACCATTAAACCTTGCTAACTGCAATGCTGTGTATTTCGCTAACTTCTTAATTTTTTTTTGTTATATTTACGTGTTATTGCGTATTTCTTCATATTTTTATCGTCATATTTCAAAATATATACTAGTATTAGATTGTGACTGGTCTTTCGGTAGCTTAATTACTCCACCAATTCAAAAATATTATAAACCTTTTTTGAAAAGTATGTTGGTGTCACACGTGGAGCTACGTACCGTCGAAAGACTATCCGGCAGATTTTGTTTCGCGAGGGCTGAAGGCTGATCTCATCAGCAGTTTTTTCTTTATAGTGATCATGCATCACTCTTCATTAAAAACATAATAAAAGTGGCCTGAAACAAAATTTACCTATTTTTTTTTTGTTTCTTTTTAATTCTTTTTTTGTATGCTTAATTATAGTTGTAATACTGCTTAATTATAACATTGGTTAGTAGCAGCAGTAACGAGTACCTACATTGGTTACACATCTTAAGTAATGTTTATAAATTCATGTTCATTATCATTATTTATAAATTATTTTTCATTAACGTCTTTTTTTGGCAAAGCTAAACAGTTTGGTAGCCTATCGTACTCATTACGGCTCCATCTCGTAAGTAAAACATAACTAAGCCGTTGTACACCTTTTTATATTATAGGAAATCCCAAAACATCAAATCTTGTTGGCTCTTATTATATTATCTTATATCTTATCTTGTAATCATTTATTAACATACAAACCATTACAACCTTCATTCATCAAATTTAGCCTTTCATTATATATCATTATCATTTACCTATGAGGTCGCATGCCTCACTTAAATATAAGTTATTTTGAACTCCCATCCTATTTTTCATCTTTTCTCTAATCCTCTTGACTTCTCTGTTCTCACTCCAGCCTACCTTTTTATTGGACGACCACGTTTGTCCATTCCTCATACGCAGATGGCAGAACATGAACATCATACGACTGGAGCGAGATTCAAGAGACCTTCATTTCTGGCATCGAGACTGGGCTCTTGTGGCCTCCTGTAGGATAGACAACTTCATCAACGTCTACCCTAACAGTGACGGTTCACTGGAACGCCATTTGCAGGGCATAGATTAATATGTGTCCCCTTACAGATTTTGAAGTCTTCCTTTGCTTACTTCAACCCCGGGAGCATGTTAAGACACCGCTTAACATCATACGCGCGGGAGGAGACGCGCGGGCGGCGGACTCCACTCCTACGGCGCGCAACCCCCACCATCACCGGGCGGCCGGCGACGCAGTCGCGACCCGCCACCGGACCACTCGCAATATTGTACCCATCGGCGACAGACGAATCTTTTGTTAAATATTTGGCTGGCATTAAACCACCCTATTTTTTACAGTCTGCTTTTATTTTATAACTAACGTCCTAGCGACCCTAACAGTGGCTAAACCCGATACTATGAAGATAACCAATGACTGTGAAGTTAGTTAATTTAGAGTGGTTATAGTGTCCTAAATATTTACAATTTATATTTCTTATAGCAAAACATTTGTAACAGTACAGCAGCAGAAGTCAAATAATACAAGATATATTACGAGAAATATTTATTATAATTTTACACTTAGTAGTATACCTAGTAAATCTAAAGTTCAAAACAATTATCTTTTAGCGTTTTTCCTCTTAGATTTCCCTGGCCTTTGATTCTTCTTCTTATTGTTAGGTGTGAATGATTTACTTTTGAAATCAAACGGCTTCTTTTTCGCTGAACTATTGAATCCATCCATATTATTTGAAGAATCCTTCGTATTTAACTTAGATCCCTTCTTCTTACCACCGAATCCGAACTTTTTATCTTTATTTTGACGTCTTTTGTTAACTTTGTTCTGTGGCCCTTTACCTTTGCTGTTCTTTCCTTTGTTGTCATCTAAGAAGTCCAAATCTGCTGATTTACCTTTCCTGACTCGTTTTAATTGTTCCATCATGTGTTTCTTTTCTGATGCTTGTTTTAGTTTGGTGTCAATCTGAAAATTTACAAACACTTTAGTAATTGAGAATTAATACTCTCAAAATTATTATATCCTTACTAAATGTATCTAATAATGGGTTAAACAGATAAGGGCGATGGCTAAAATCATATATTTTTTACATAAGGCAGGTATCCTGACGGCAAGTAGCTATTATCACCTACAGACAATAATTACAGGTAGATTACCAATCTAAACAAAGCCTAGAAACTGGTTCATTAAGCTCATCAAAGTGTTATATATTTATTTTATGAGTATTGTGTATATAGTTATCTGGGTTTCATATACCTGTACACGTTTAGCAATCTTCTTCTGATCTCTCAACTGGCGAACCTTCTCCGTGCGAGCCTGTGCCGCTTGCTTGGTCATCAGGTTCTTCCGTACCTTCTGCATATGTTCATCTGTCTTAGCCATCTCTGCAAAGTAGTCGTCTGGCCTTTGGAAAGAGATAGATGTTATAAATATGTTTGGTTTGTTCTAAACCTTCTGAAATACTTAATATTTTCACTCAGATCCCCATAATTAGCAATATAATGTAGTATTAAGGCAGTTGCACTTAAGTCATTCCGTTAACAAACAACAGTATAAAGGCAGTTGCACTGAAGTCATTTCGTTAATGAACAACAGTATAAAGGCAGTGGCACTGTCATTTCGTTAATAAACAACTGTATTAAGACAGTTGCAACTTAACATCATCCTAGTATTAAGGTGGCCCTCTGTGGCCGGCGCAACTTCAACGCAAGCATAGTCTAAAAGCTTGATTTTTCATCCAACGTAATGTTTGACTGCGAAAAAAGAGAGACAGCATCAGAGCCGTCGGTTATCAGTTGGTATATTCCGCTGATCACTCGCGGCCGCTTCGCTAGGTCGTCATTCATGATTTCGAATTCATAAAACTTGTTCCAGGCGTGTACTTCTTGTGAAAAAATCTTACAAGTTTGTGAAAAAAAAGTTAGTTATTTAGAATCTCCAATACATTTGCAAGCCTGGTATCTAAATGTTTTCTTTATTTTTACAATTTATAGGTACACTAGATATGGCCAAAGTTCAGGCAAAAACGCTGTTTTTCTGAGGCTTTGACTGCATTTGTTTCACACTTTTTTTAAATTACGCCTAGATACACAGCTAGATATAGTGCACAAGATACTAATTTGTTCAAAACATCTAACGAAAAATGTTTAACAACGCCATAATAAGTACAGGGGTTTTGTATAAAAAGTATGACGAATTGAGTCCTCTTAAGGGAGTTGCACAAAGACATTCTAGGTATTTTGTGGTAATACACAAAACTATTCAATGGAAAAAACTACAAGACTACTGTAATTTAGTCAAAATCAGAAAGTATATGTGGGGCACAACTGTTTATAATAACAAATTACATGAAATCAGCAGTAATGTACATACCTTCTGGTAGGTACTCCAAGCTCCTTCAACTTCTTGATGCCTTCAGTCACAGCCGCCTGTGCTTGTCGGTGCAGTAGATTCTCACGTTTGAATTCATTCAGCACAGGGTCCTGTGCTGCATCATAAACTGTGTTTCCTCTACTGTTCTCTTTGACATTCCTAAGAAATATGTTTTGGGTTAAATTAGCTATTGCCACAAACGAAAATTCATAAAAAATATGACAAGACTGGCACAACTGAATTCATATTGCTTGGTAACAGACATACAGCTTGCAGTATCTAAGTGATTCCCAAAGTGTTCTATGACCCCCAGGGGACTCAAACGGAGTCTATGTTAGATCTAATGTTCACATTTTATAATGTTTTTTGGGATATGGTACAAATATAGTAGCAGAAAAAACGTTTGGGAATAATGGACTATCCCAATTTAAGGCCTGGGGGTCTAGACAAGATGGATATTGACAATTTTCTTCATTAGTAAATGATCTTTGTATGGGATTGCATTTTCAAATCAAATCGTTATGTGATTTTTAACAATTTCTTGTCAATCCGCTACAAAGGTTGATTGTTTAGTAACGATGATGATTGAACATCCATCTTGTCTAGGAAGGCTCTATTACAGAATGAGATGAATAAAAATAAAGTCTCAATAATATAGGTAATACATGTGACAGTGTTATTGTCCAACTTCTTGTCGTAAGATATAATTATCAAAGAATATACTCACTTCCTCCTCTGAGCAGTTTCTTGCATTTGAAGCGCCACATCTGGCGCCATTGGTGCAACTGTGGTCACCAAGTCCAAACTCTCAATCCATGGTAATTTTAACTTGAATTCACTCAGCTTTGCTTTCAAATCTGGTACGTTATTGACATAGGACTTAGTTACTTTCTCTATTTCTTCATTGAGACCAGGCTTCAACAGGCCTTTTGCGAAAGCTTCTTGCAACTGTAAAAGAAAAAAATACATTCCAGCACTGTCATTTCATTGTTTGATTTCGACTCGAAACCAATGGACTGATTCCGAAAGAGCTTAATTATCAGAGAGATAATACATAATAGATCGATGCAAGTTATATTTTGCGAAAAATATAGCATGCTTATTTTTTAAGAAGCCGCGAGGTAGATTGTTAGGATAAACGAAAGATACCACCGAAGAAAAGATAACTTATACAATAATATACCGACCTCTTCATCCGAGTCAACTTCACTATCACTATCGTTTAATACAAAATCGGTCATGTTTATAGTTTTCAATATTACTTCGATTTCAAATCATAAGTTTCAATTCAAAATTTATAACCTATACATGAAAAACGTGTACTTGACGTTTGTATCAAATACCACAGGTAAACTAAAAAAGTACAAATGAGTCAGATGATATTCGAACAGGGTTGGATTCAGACCCCCAGAAAATTATTGTCTATGGAATATAAAATTATACTACATGTCGAAAATAATACTACGTTTCGCGTTTTTCGTCCAGTTTGTTATGAATTTAAATAAAAATGCATTTGGAAGGAAATTTTAGTTTCATTGATATTGTACAAATCAACCAAATTAAGGCAAGTTGATGTTTATTTCAGCCAATTCGTCAATCGAAACTTCGTCTTTGGCATTGATACGACATAGCATGTCGTCAGATGGAATAAATTCAATACACATTAGGTACATTTACTTTCTCTCACAGCATCGCATGAAAGTATCAGGAGTCAATAGAGCGATTTACTACAACTACAACAACGATTACAACTTTATTTCGTAATTAAAGTAATATTTTTTAATCTGTTTCAACCAATAACAGTAGCAATCAACCTAAAGGTAAAATTATGGTATTTCCGCGTAGTATAATGGCATTACGATACTACATACTACACATCACAAAATTATGGTACAAATAGTATATTTATACTACGAAATCCAACCTTGTATTCGAATCACAGATTACTTAAGGCGTCTACGAACGACACGATTTGGCACTGCGGGGTTATTTTAAAACGGTCGGATTCGGAATCGGGAGCGGAATCGGAAACCTTCATCGAATAGATCCGATCGCGGAAAGTCGGAGTGCGTTTACAAAGTTTTTTTGTAATAATGGTAGGAAATGCTATACCTAAACTAAAATAAAAATAAAATCGAAATGAATACGGATTTTCATTGTTGAAAGGCCTCATTTAAACAATCATATCAAATGCATAAAGACAGATACTAGATAGAATGTGTTAATAAACATAAAAAAATGGTTTTTTAGTTTTATCGAACTTCGGAAACTGGCTGATAGGTAAAAGTAATTGTTGTTTATAATATTCGAAAAAGTCAGGCAAAGGTTGAGCCATACAGCCTAATCGTATTTGAGTTATACCTAACTTCTAGTCGAGACTTTTTGGCGGGAACTTACAGACTGACATAGCGTTTTCATTTTTATTTTCATAAATTCGTGTATTTTGAGTTTTATTGCATATTATCGGTGGTATTTTATCCAATAAAGATCAATCCATGTGCACCAGTGAAATGAAATGAATCATGTGTATCGTGCCTTTTCAAATTGTCTCAAGAAGTCCGTGAAAAGTTTTAGTACAACCACCATTGTACTAAAACATGACTTTTATGGACAGTGGCTGACTGAGGACTATGTGAACGTAATTTATTGTGACTAGAACTTATAATATAACTGGAAAATGGCAAAATACACAAGCTGTGTGACGCCAACAAATTTAAAAAGAAAAAAAAACTTCCAGTGACAAAATAAATCACTTTCATATAGTACGCACTGTCAGTCACAGTCCATAAACGTTATGTGTTAGTAAAATAGTGGTCAATAAACTAAAACTTCTCACGGACTTTTTGAGACAACTTGAAGTCACGATACACATAATTCATTGAATTTCCCTTAATTGGTGCGCGAGAATTGATCTTTGTAGGATAAAACACCATAGATAATATACAATAAAACTCAAAATACACGAATTTTTGAAAATAAAACGAAAACGCAACGTCACTTTGCAAGTTCCCGCCAAAAAGCCCTCTATGTCAAAGTATTTTTTTTAGTACATTCGTGGAGAGTATAATAAAACAAATATTGTATGATTACGTAGATCTTTTAGTGGTAGTGAATCTAGCATCCAACTTGAGTAACGGTATTGAGTGACCAATATGTTTTAGTTCCTACGAAGTTTGAGTATGTAGCAGCGTTGCCAGATATTTTTTCGGGCAAGCGGGATTTTGTCGCCTCTTGAGTAAAAAAAGCGGGATTCTATCGCCGAAATCGGGACATACTAAAAAAAACCGGCCAAGTGCTAGTCGGACTCGCGCACCGAGGGTTCCGTAAAAACTTGTAGGTATGTAAATAGTTCATTCATCACGGGAATCGAGTCTCGAAGATTCTTTCCCTTTTTTTCGATTGTGTTGTGATTATGATAATTGGAAAATTGTTTGTGATGTAACTACAAAATCTTTTCGGATTTCTTCCTTTACTTGTGCTACATGGAATTGCTTCTTGCCAAATTTTATGATTCTAGGTTTTTTTATACTACTTAGGTAGCAAACAAGCATACGCCTGATGGTAAGCGGTTACCGTAGACTATTGAAGGCTTGCAACACCAGGGGTGTTACTCGGTTAAGGTGAAATACCCTATAAGTAGGTTGTGATTCGCTTGCGAGCGTCAAAATATGCAGCATATACGGCCATATCTTTTGATTGCGTTGACTTATGCCCGGTTTCTATAAACAATAATTATATAATAAATATACCTGTGATAGCAACTTCCATATGGGAGGGTCTGCTATGCAAAGCTTTGAGGTCTGTGCTTCATTATTAGTAAAGATATAAGAGTCTTAATTTTCGGTCCGTAAATTATAGGAATCGGCCATTAGAGGTTTGATTTTTGTATGTCACAGTGGCACACTTTGGCGCGGTTCTCTTTACACACTTTTGCCTAAGACACGTTACGGGAAAGCTACAGTCATTTCTGTACAGTGGGGTCTTTGATGATTTCACCGTCGATTAATCCTCGAAAAGCGGGACTGAGCCTGCGCGGGACATTTAATTTTGGGCTAAAAATCGGGACGTCCCGCCAAAACCGGGACGTCTGGCAACGCTGGTATGTAGCTATTATTACTTTTACCGTCGAACTTTCTCATTCATTATTAACTTAAATTAGGGGCAAACACACTCCGTTTAGTACCAACTAACCTTTATATAAGTTTAAATAATGCGTTTATATTAAATAATAGTCAAAAACGAACATTAAATAAATTACGGAAAGAATTCCGCCAGCTAAAAGCTATCGGAAAGTTTTCGATGAAACGGATTGATATTTCCGTCGAGAATCGTCAAACTATTCGAATTTGGAAATTAAAATAGCAATGGGCGCTTTAGGCCGGCCACATACTATAAGAAATTTTCTTTCAGAAAATTTCTGACGCCCGCCGGAACGTACTTTCCTCATACATTTTGTTCTAGACCCCGCATACTATCCGAAAATTCTGACGTGTCTGACGTCCAAAAATGTATGAGCAAGCGGGCGTCCGAAATTTTCGTTGTTAGAAAATTTCTTATAGTATGCGGCCGGTCTTAACCTATAATGCAGAATATATTTATTTTAGTTTAGGTATTATTTATAACACTTAAATTGTACTATTATCATACTATGTTACATAAATATTGATTTTTTTATAGTTTTGATTGTCTTTTAATGTGCAAATACACATTTTTATTATTATTTTATCATGTCGGAAACTCGTCTCGAAAGTTTCCGATTCCGCTCCCGATTCCGAATCCGACCGTTTTAAAATAACCCCGCTTCTGATCGGTAGGAGAAATCCGTAGAGTGAAGATTCCTATTCGGTGTCAGGGCTATTTTCCGACTAACATATTTTTCATATTCCTATTTTTCCACATTCTAAAAAATCCAATTTCTTATTTTTTCATATTCCTAATTTTCCGCATTTTTGCATCGATACGATAATAGAAAGAAAAGAGATAGAAATAACAACCGTCGTGTGTCGTAAAGCGCTTGTGCGGCATTGTTGTATTTCCCTCCAAAACGAAGTGGCAATGGCAACTTTACACAAAAAAGCGGCTGACGCATATTTATTGGCAAAATGTACAAAAAAACACACACCAAAAATTACCGGCGATACAGCGCCTCTAGCGGCAAACCTCTGAACTGAATTATCCACGTTCAGACACTCCGGAGGAGAAATTGCTTCCAAGCGTTTTTTTTACTTTTTTTTTTTTTTTTTGTGGCAAACAGGCATACGGCCTGCCTGATGGTAAGCAGTTACCGTAGCCTATGGACGCTTGCAACACCAGGGGCATCACTCGCGCCTTGCCGATCCTGAAGAAATCTCTTCACGCCCTTTTTGAAGAACCCCATGCTGTACTCCATTGGGAAAACCACGGCGGGGAGCTCATTCCACAATCTGAGCGTCCGCGGAAGAAAGCTCCTTTGAGCCCGCACAGTTCGAAACAATTCTGGTTTCAATATGTGAGGATGGACTCCCCGTCGATGGCGAGAGTTGCGATGGTAGAAGGTAGCAGTGGGCAACAAATCGAACAATTCTTTAGAACACTCTCCGTTGTACAAGCGGTAGAACACACATAAGGAGGCAAAGTCTCTCCTTAGACTAAGGGGCTCTAAACCGCTTGTGAGCTCGGGATCGTCAACAATTCTGATGGCACGTCGTTGAACCGAGTCTAAAGGCCCAAGCTGGTATCCAGGTGCTCCCGCCCATAGGTGACAGCAGTACTCCATATGAGGCCGGACTTGTGACTTATAAAGTTGTAGCCTTTGCCCCGATGTGAAGTACTGCCTCGCTCTGTTGAGCACTCCGAGCTTTTTGGATGCCAGCTTAACCTTGTCTTCCAAGTGACTTCGGAACAAAACGTCGCTAGAAATGTCGACGCCAAGGATCCCGATGCTTTGACTGATGTTCAAGGAGGTGTTCTGGAATTGTGGAGCCACAGACCATGGGGTTTTCTTAGCGGTGAACGCGCAGGCTTGAGTCTTGATAGGGTTGAAATGGACTAGGTTTAGTCGACCCCAATCGGAGACACTAGTTAATGTACTCTCGATTTCAGACATCAGCCGTTCGCGGCTTCCCTCCACCTCGGAACGAGGGATATTTGCACGGCCCGTGTAATAAGCGTCCCCTGTACTGTCGTCCGCATAGCAATGAATGCCGTCAATAGACAGCATATCATTGATATGCATTAGGAACAATGTTGGGGACAGCACAGAGCCTTGCGGGACGCCAGCATTTATGTCCATGCTATCAGAGCAGCTACCGTCAACGACGGCCCTTATGCATCTGCTGGACAGAAAGCTGGCAATCCATTTGCATAATCCATTATACAACTAACCCTTCGAGCGCCTTATACAGACCGTTTGTGTTTAAGGGGAACCGCGGCCATTGTGCGCGAAATGCCACTGTGACGTATAAGACACAAGGTTTAATATTAACTGTCATTTAGTTACTGTTCCATATAAATTTTAACTCTAGCAGGTCTTTCTTGTCTGGTTGTGCGCGCGACCAGCTAAGTCGGTAAACAAGCATACGGCCCGCCTGATGGTAAGCGGTTACCGTAGCCATATGGACGCTTGCAACACAAAAAGCATCGCTCACGCGTTACCGACCTTTCCCCCCTCCCCTATGAGCTCTGGCGACCTTACTCACGCGCAGGAACACAACTTTACACAACATAAAGTTATTTGGTTCTGTAAGGTGGAGGTACTTCCCCAGTCGAGCTGCTCGTTGAGCGAATAAACGCTATGCTCTACCTCTCTCAAAATTACTATAGGATTCTGATACTTATAGCTATTGAATATTGTTTATTTCGGGTGAAAATAATCTTCAGTGGATGCAGTATTACCTACTATGGCATTTTTAGAGGGTGGACGCAAGATGTAAATATATATATAAGGTCCTTATAAATTAGTGAACTTCCTCTAGAGGGATGATATGTATGGTCCAAATGATAACAAACGAAAGCTGAGATTATGCCCTATGAATAAGAAAGAGTAAATATTTGCAAAAAAACCCGCAGCTAATAAATATTTAATTTCTATCATAATCCCAGAATTTATTTAAAAAAAAAAAATGTATCAGACTGTACTCATTCGGAAAAATTTGAATTTGTGACAATCAATAATTTGGAAAATAAGAAAGTCGGAAAATTAGGCATATGGAAATTTTATAATTTTTACGAATAAGATTAGGTAAAACAGAGAATTTGGAAAATCTATAATGTGGAAAACCCCGAATTTGGACTTTATGGCTGACACCACCTATTCTCTGTCTACGGAGAAATCGGTTGGGTCGAGATTGTTGGTTTCCCTTTCTGACGTTGCGTCCGATCACCCACCCAACTTCAGTTCAGCTTGTGGAATTGAAGCGTGGATACGCGTTACACCATAGCTCCATATCTAACAAAATACCAAAAAGCGGGCCTTACCCTGATCAATGTACATTGTATTATATCACATAATTAGTAGCTAAGCTACATATAAATTGTATGATGATCTGTACGTGGATTACGTAACTATATTGCAATGAAATTCAGATTGAAATTACCTCTGAATCGGTAGAAATATTACAAAATCAGAAATGGTTCCATTTCTAATGAACCACTGTTTGTATTTACAGTTATCAGAACGTAAAAAAGTTTCAGAAATCCGCTATATTGAACCGATTTCAATTCGAAAATGATTGAAATTTAGTTACGTAATCGCGCCACTGGTGTCAGGGCTATTTTCTGACTTATATTCTCCATATTCTAATATTGACCACATTATAAAAAATCCAAATTAGTTATTTTCTTATTCCGCATTAATATATTTCCATATTTTTACTTTTACAAATTCCTTTTATTACACATTCTATATTTTCTTCAAGGCTGTACAGTGGTCTTTGAGTATTGGATTCTCAAAGACAATGGTGATAAAAAACATTTAAACTAAACTAATTTTAAATTAACTTAATTATTAATTTAATTTAATTTAATTGAGTTGAGTTAATTTTTTTATTTTAGTAATTAATACAGTTTAATCTAAATAATAATAAACTAATAACTAAAACTAAAAACTAAGAAAGGTACAAAATAATAATAAAAATAATTGGACTGTTTTACAAAAACCTTAAACCGACGTCAAAGTATACTAAGAAGTAATCAAATCCTGATCTGATGACAATGGGATCAAACGGGAAGTGTACCCTTTCAAATAAAAAAGAATTTTCCAAATCGGTCATTAAATGACGGAGTTATGCGGTAACAAACATAAAAAAATAAAAAAAATACAATCGATTTGAGAACCTCTTCCTTTTTTTTAAGTCGGTTAAAAAAGAACTTATAAATAAGCTAACCTATCAAGGTCGCTGCCAAGTAGTAGCGTGCCCAGAACGCTGGCGGCATTACCTCTCTGTATTGCAATACGAGACTGCAAGTAGGCGGGCGCGCTCTGCGTGGCTAGAAGGCGTTTCAATAAGTTGCTTCCGTACTAGCTCGCTCAGCGGCCCATCCCATTGCCTCTGCGATGATGGGAATCTGGGAAGGTCGGTGTTGGGGCAGGCTATCTGCCAAGCTTTCTTGGCATCTGTCAAGCTCGAGACTTCAGCAGGGTACAAGGTCGTATTTAGAATAGCCTCGACGAGGCTACTAGTGCTAAAGACAGATGACAAGAAAGCGGGAGATACTAGAAATTTTGCGAATACCCATACCTCCGAACCGGATCGGCAAGGAAGCCTGGGTCCAGGTACGATGGTCTAAACTAGTATTTAAAATGGTTTCGAGTGTATTCTGAATTATGTTATCCAGATTCTGTAAGAGGGGTGGGTGATTCCAGATCGGACTGCAACGGAGTGCGTAGGTAAATTTAGGGACAAAAAGACAGTACCTGATGATAGTCTATGCTGCATGGCAGTTGATTTGAGTTAAATTAAATTAAAATCAATTCAATTACACTAAATTACCCAAATCCAAATTAAATTAAATTGAACTTAATTTAATTTCATCACCCAAATAAAAATTAAATCAAATCTAATATATCTAGATAAAAAAATACATAAAGTTAAAATGTTAACAAAATTGGAACAAAAATGAAAACATAATAAGGTGTGCATGAAAACATATCGATAAAAGAAAGAAAAGAGATAGAAATAACAACCGTCGCATATCTCAAAACGCTTGTGCGGCAACGTCACCTTTCTCCTCCCTCTCTCCATTATGTCTGTGGCTTAGAAGCAATTTCTACTCCAGAGTAATTGCTCCGGACGAGTACAATTTAGTTCAGCAGTTTGCCGCTAGAGGCGCTGTATCACCGGGTATTTTTTGGTGTATATTTTTTTACATTTTGTCGATTATTATGCGTCAGTCGCTTTTTTGTGCAACGTTACCAGAGTTGCCAATTCGTTCTGGAGCGGTAACGTTGCCGCACGAGCGTTTTGAGACATGCGACGGTTATTATTTCTATCTCTTTTCTTTTTGTCAACACAGTTAAATAACTAATGTGGCTGTTTTCATGCATACTGATGGGTTTTTGCGTAAAAATATTAATATGGAAAACGAGGAGCCTCCTAGGATAAAGGTAAGGACTTACCAGGAACTCCAGGAACTCCTATTGTAATCCAGCACAGTGATAAGCACTACCACTTCATATCACTTCACAAATCACAAAGTTTTAATGCTCCTCGGTCTGTAGCGTCTTTCGTACTGAATGTTGCGGGGTTGCGGGGCGCGCGCGTTTCCTTTCACTCGCACACACACGTTTGGCGATGCGTCGCCGAAGTATGTAGAAGATTCCCGAAGCTCTTTTCTCGCTTTCACATATGATGTGGGAAAAGGAGAGGAATCGGGAAGTAGAGGCTCGTCATTGAAACTCAATATGAGTAGGTTTCTACTATAAATATTATTATAGGTATTTTGGCCTAAACACATACCTTATTATGTTTTCATTTTTGTTCCAATTTAACATTTAAATTATTTATATTTTTCTATCTAGATTTATTAGATTTGATGTAATTTTTATTTGGGTGATGAAATTTAATTAAATTCAATTTAATTTAATTTGGATTTGGGTAATTTAATGTAATTGAATTGATTTTAATTTATTTTAATTTAACTCGATTAAATTCAACTCAATTCAATTAATAATTGAGTTAATTTAAAATTAGTTTAGATTAAATGTTTTTTATCACCATTGTACAGTCTTGAAGATAATATAATAATGCGGAAAAGGAATATGAAAAAAAAATATGGATTTTTTATAATGTGGACAATATATACGTTGGAAAATAGCCTGTGCCTGACACCACCATTACGACATCGTGGTAAAACCCGTAAAACCATAGTAATCTTGGTTGCTTGGTTGCACCTTGGTTGTTTCTTTCGACTATTCATCCGTTTTTTGAAACGCATTTCATATTTTTATTTGTGAACACATTTAATAACATGAAAATAATAAGAAATAAAAGCGGATTCTCTTTGGTTTTCATAGACAAAAAAATGAGAAAAAAGTAACTTTGAGTGTCTATTCATATGCTATTCATAGACAATACCTGTACCCAACTACATTTCTATTTATTTAAACTTAGAAAATAAACTACTTTCATCAAATTAATAATATTTTAAATTTAATATTATAAATATTCATATATATTGAATATATTATTCATACAATGTATAGTATTTAAAATTTCAAAGTTTTACTCTGGTTGGATTTGACCGGAAGTAGATAGTCCTTCGACATGTTTCGTGAAACCCCGTTGTTTTGTATCAAGAAAATGCAATGGCCGCCATCTTCGAGTCTTGTGAATGTTTTGGTCGTAGTTTCGGACTTTGAGGCCTATTTCTCATGTGCTATGCAATTATTTGATGGAAATAGTTTCGCTACGTCGTAGGTGTTGTTAATTCGTTCATATAAAGGTCAGTACATGTTTCCTTCAGCATTTTCTCGTAAAGTGTTTACATCTGGATTTCATACTGCTCTAACTTTTGTGATGTTGTCATTTTCATTAAATACGCCGTATTTCTACCGATATATTGTTATTATCTTGTGAAATTCCCGTCCTTCAGTCATTATAATTATATTGAGCTGTAAAAAAATATATAAACCTCATTTTTGTATGTACTTATATTCTCCATCTCTTTGTTACTATGTGGGATCGGTCACCTCATAAACCATTTTTTCTATATTATTTCTTGAACTTATTCATTTATTACGCTTATATTACCTATTCCTGGCTAGTGTTTACTTTTTTTGATGTTTATTAGCCAGACATTTCAGTTTCCGTGCGACAATAATGGCGGCAGTGGATTAACCTATTCACTTATTTTATGCATTTATTTCTTCCCTACAACGATTATTATGCATTATTTTAGTGTGTACCCTTATATTTTCTCGTAGGTAAAAGTATAAAGTGACTTTCGAATAGTTTTGTGGAACAATGACCTCGACGGTCATATCCTATTTGCGGACTATAAATATTATAAAAGAAAATTGTGGTGTGCATCGCGCTTATTCGTGACGATTTTGAAGACAGACGGATAAAGAGTCGATTTTCGATTGCAGTCACATGAAATAAAATTTGGAGGCCGAGTTGCACTCCAAGGCGTCATCTCGGGTTTGACCCAAGATGATAGTATACACAGCATGTCAGCTACATCAGAATATGAACCAGCCGCCCGGCAAGTAAGTACTATGTAGTTTCTTATTCTAAAGCTGTGCTGTCAGTACATACATTGCCATGGGGACATGTACTTTGCATACAAATTCCTTCATACAATTTGTAAATATTATGGTTTTAATGATCACAATAGCATCATCAAACTCCCCTGTATCCAAATATGTGTAAAGGTATATCAATTTTGCAAGTGTGTGATGTAAAATAACCTAACTAAAACAACACAGAATGAAAATTATCTATCATGAAACTGCAAATCATAATAAATAAACCAATTATAGCCTAAGATTTATGTGATGATTCCTTTCAGGACCTTGACATTTTTATAAATAAATCTTTGAAATCAAAAGTGTATTCATTGTTACCCTTTTTTAGTTGATTTATACCCATTTTCACCATTACATTTTTACTTAATAAACCCACTCGTGTATGTCAATTTTGTGTAAAAACAAGATGTGTAAAGGGTCTGTAAGTGTAATGTATAATTCATAGATAATAGATTAGTTTGTGTTAATAGGCACTAGTATTATACAGCTTTGATTGGTAAGTTAAATTATGATTTTTGAACATATTCTACATCCCACGTTATTATCATGACTTTGGTTGAATTGAGGATGTTGATATTATTTGTCACTGTATCATTCAAGCTAATATACACACATCAACATATGGTGATTATATATGATAATAAAATCATTGGATAGGGGACAGCCGCATCAATGTAACTGTATGTTCACTAAATAATCTTTACTTCTATGATTGATCTTAGTATGCTCTATGTTTAATATAAATCATCTTATTATGCATATCTATAATATATTATTTTTATTTGTTATAGGATTACGGGCCGGCCTCCTCCAGTGAAAATGTCTATGAACATGTTTTGGAACACAAATTAACCGATATGAATATTTCAAGTGTCAGAACCCCTGTTTTAAGGGCTGTGCCCCTATCCCACACTGAGGGCGATCCTGAGCCTGATTCTACTAACCTTGAGAGCATTATCCAAACTGCACATACAGTAGATAAAGAAGTTGAATATCACATTGCTGAAAAGAGATGTGACAATGATATGTCCGTTGACTCCCTTTCTGGATTAGTTAGGATTGAGGAGACTACAATAGACAATGTGGGACGTATAGCGTACCCTATTATTCAAGAAACAGATGATTCAAATGATGTTAACTATGCAGAAAACTCTGCAACACTTATTCAAACTCCATTGAACACGGCAATTGTTCAGAATGTTACGAAGCTACCCCAGAACTTCACAATTAATATGGATGCAGCCGTGGGCAACATAACAGCAATACAGAATGTGTCACAAGATGTATCAAGTAACCAGACACTGTGGCTTCCTACAATACTTGCAACTAGTGCTACACCAGATAGCAAAAGTGATGAAGACAGGACACAAGCTGGTGTGTCACAAATAATAATAACCAGCGAAAGCTATGTAAATGAATCAACACAAACTGGAAGAAGATCCAATATTGTGACAGAAACAAGTTATATTAGCAGACCCAAAACATCCAAGGTTCAAATCTTGAGCAATATATCTATCCCAAAAGCTCCAATTTATTCCCAACAGTATATTACTCAAGGTAAAGAAATAGTAACACCTGTGTATGCACAGAACCATGTATACAAATTGAGCACTAATGTTGTTTCTCAGAAACAATTGAACAACTCGGTGCTGTGCACTAAACCCCCTAAGAGCCAGTCTCTGATTGGGTGCTCTAGCCTTTCACCCAATGTGGTGAACAACAGTCCAATAAAAAATGTGTCTTATGGTCAAACATTTACAAAAAGCACTAATATAAGTAAGACATTGAATAAGATAAACAATGGTGCTAATTTAAATGCTATGGTAGCTGCGTCCCCGGGCAACACGCAATGCCATTTTCTGTCACGTGTTGTGTCTGGGCCAAATAAAATGTCTGTCCACTCTGGGAGGAAATCTATAAATATGTTCAGAGGGTCCAAGAACTCCAGCCAAGTATCAGGACAGAAGAACCAGTCTAGAGCAATAAAAATAATTCAACAGGCTGGCTCTGCTCACAAATCTGAAGGAAAGTCTTGGCCAGTCACAAGCGTCACTTACAAAAATCAGCAGCAGCCCACTTATGGAGTGGTAGACTCTAATACCTCTAAGATAATTCAGAAAGTTGGAAGTCCAACTCATAAAAGCCAACTTTATAAGTTTCCTACCAAAGGAGAAAGATTAGTTCTTCAGTCTCCATGTGGTCCAGTGTTAATTTCTACTGCTCCAATAAGCACAAGCTTGCCCAAAGGCCCCCATTATGTGCAATCAGGATCTACACCAAATTTGCGTTATGTACAAACATATGGGCCGGCCGATAACCAATTGTCCACAGTGTCACAAGTATCAGCTAACCAACAATTGACAGCTCAGATATTGCAATCATTGTCACAACCCAAGTTGATGTTACAGCCAAGTCCAAGCCCAGTCAATCATAGCTTAAGTCCAGCAATAAGCATGGATGAAACAACTGAAGTGAAACCTATCAATCAGAAGAGGATTATAGTGTAAGTAAATAATCTTATAAAACTTTTTAGCTAGTCCATTATTTAATGAATTGATGTGGTAAAATATTTTGTATATCTTGTTTCAGTGGAGACAAATCAACACTACTTACGGCAGATGATATTATTGGTATGGAGGAAAGACCAAACCTTTCTGAAGAAATTCGTCGATACTCGTACCAACCATTAGCTTTTATCATGTTGGACCATACATATTCATTACCTGCTCAAAAGCAACCCACATCCTTACCAACCACACCAGTTTCTACTGGACCGCCTCCAGAAATAGCTTCTCCGCCGTTAACCACTACCCCAATGAGTCCTTTGAAGAGAACCTCCCCGGTTATTATGTCCACTGCGTCTTATGACTTGCCACTGACAGTGCCGACTAGCATCATCGGGCCTCCTATTCCTGTGACGTCCATTCAAATGGCACCTTTAAGTTACAAGCCCCTGCCACTGCCACCGCAGGAAGACGACGCGGCTTCGGTAATATCCTCATTAGACGGAGATAGGAAAGCGAATAGAGGAGGCAGCGATACTGAGACCGCTCCGGAGGGCGAAGAAGAAGGAAAGACGAGGTGTATTTGCGATTTTACACATGATGACGGCTATATGATTTGCTGTGATCGGTGCGGCGAATGGCAGCACGTCGACTGCATGGGTATAGATAGACAGAACATACCAGATGCGTACATGTGCGAGCTTTGTTTCCCTCGTCCCATAGACCGTAGGCACGCTCGTGCTATTCAACTGAGGAAACGAGAGGAATTGAGCGCTCTTGGAGCCTCAGATTCTGACTCTTCAGAAACTATTCGAGCTCCCGGTCAAAGAAGAAAGAGACTTCTCACTGTTACAACTTATACAAATACTAGTGGCTCTTGTGTCACAACATACAATAACTCCATGCCAGTGCTGCCACCCTTACCGCAACCGTCACTGGCGTTACCCAAACGAGGTCCAAAGAGACCGAAGAAAGCTGAAGTTCTCCGTAAAGGTGCTAAGAGAAAGCTGACTGAGAAACGCGTCAAACGCAAGAAGGAAATGATGCTGAATAGAAGTAAATATAACGCGAGCCTGCCGAGTCAGTCCCACTGGCAGGACTCGTACGAGCTGGCTGTTACTAATCACTACAGTCCAGAGTTGAGAGCCAAGATAATGAAATATAGCAGTAAATTGGGCAACACTCCGAACATGGCGTATGCGATGAATTCACATTTATGCACAACTGTTCCGCACGCCGGTGGCAAGATTCTCATTGCCACGAAGGATTTGAAAGAGACTACGCCAGTTATTGAGCTGCGTGGCAAATACATGTTGTCTAATCAGCATAGACCGCAGTTGCAAAACTCTGCAAGAGCCGGCAGTCAGAAGCCGGGTCCGTTCGTGTTTTTCTACAGATTACCGAAGGATAATACACAAATATGTATAGACACACGAACGTATGGTAACGAGGCGCGATTCGTTCGTAGGTCTTGCAAGCCTAACGCGGAGCTACAACACTGCATCGTTAAAGGAACACTACACGTATACTTGGTTTCGATTGGAGTAATTCAGTCAAATACCGAGATTACAGTCGGACATGACAGTGACGGCAGCAAGCAACCGTGCGCTTGCGGGAATCCGAAACATTGCAAAGTAAACGGGCTCAATACATTAGCAGCTAGGAAGAGTGTCGACTACCCCCCCAGGGAAAAGAGGAGCAGGAATAGATGCTTTAGTTCATCTTCTGTATCGCCACCGCGAATGCCGATGCTAGCGACGCCGATCAAAGAGTATCCGCCAGCAATAATGTCGATTAAATCGGAGAAGCTTTCTCCGATTAAACACGAGTTCTCGCCACTATCGCCCGTCAAAACGGCGGTTATGGCTCTCACATTCGAAGAACCGATAAAAACTGAGGAAACCTTAGAAGAAATAAAATCCGAAATTGATCTAATGGCCAAAGAAGAATTAAAGCCCGAAGATATAGACGAGCCTGATTACATTAAAACAGAACCGATGGAAGAAGAAAAAGAAGAAGAAATTACTTTTGTCAAAGAGGAATTACCGCCGATAGCACTGGTAGAGGAACCGACACCCGTTTTTGAAGAGAAGGAGATGAAACCTGAAACTGAACCATTATTCTCAGATGAAGAAAAACCAGAGCTAGAGCCAGTTGAACATTTTGAGAAAATAGAGAAAATGGCAAACATAGAGAAAATTGCAAAAATAGAGAAAATGGCAAAAATAGAGAAAATGGAAAAGATAGAAAAAATGGAAAATAATGAAATCATAGAGAAAATAGAGCAAGTTGAGAAAATCGAAGAAAAATTACCAATAGAGGAGCCTAAAGTAGAAGAAGAGAAACCTCGTGATATTATTCGTGAGGTGACTGCTAAGTCTGCATGTCATGACAGATCTTCGAGGTCCAGCAGGACTACTTGTGTGAACCAAGACTCTTTAGACGACAAAACAGATGACTCTCAGGACAAAATACAAACCAGTAGTAAGGAGAAAGATAAGAAGAAAATGGTAAGAAACAAACGCTTATTTCTATAAAATAATCACTTGTGAACGGATTTTTTATAATCTCTTTTACTTTCAGACAAGAGAAGAACGTAAAATGGAGGCTATAATGAAAGCATTTGAACGTATGGAGAAGGCGGAACAGCGTAAACAAGAAGTAAAAGAACGACAGAAGAGAAGGGAATCGGACCCTCATCCTAATGCAACTGAGAAAGATGAAGAGGATGAGATACATAATTCCACCAAAAAGAGAAGGAAGTAAGTCATATTTTATCCTACTAGATGAGAGAGGCGTGTCTCGTTTAGAATCATCCCATTAACATTAATAAATATTATCCATTCATTAGTTTAGTAATTTAATGAATACTTGTACGAATACTTTTAATACTTGTTAAAAAAACTGTATATTATCACTACCTAAAAGCCACTGGATATTTAAGTTGATGCTTATGCATTATCATTGTGTAATGATAACACAAAAGTGGCGCTTGATTACAGCAAAACACAAGTGAAAAAGATAATGCTAAAATATTTATTACAGTAAAGTTGTATAGAATACAATGCGGATGAATGTCATTTTCTAAATTTCGTTTATTTTTATTAATAGAGAGGTTTAAAAGTTGATATCATAGCATATTGGTTATATTATTTCCTTTTTATATAGGATGTACAGTCTCACCAAGTTGACACCATTACGCTCCTATTGATTGTTTCGCTTGCGTTATTTCAATTCAATTACATAATAAAAATAATCTTGCAATTCCAATGCTTGCGATATTCTTCGTCAATTCCATCCAAGTTCTCATTCACACCATAACCATCCTAGCCTTTAAAATTTCGTTTCTTTGAAATTTCTTATTTGATATCCTCTGCTTATTAGTTTTTTTATATTACTCCTACCGGCCACTTTGAGAATGATTTTAGAGCCATTGTTTAGCGAACATCCTAACTAATATTATAAATGCGAAAGTTAGTTTGTTTATTTGTTTGTTACGCCTTCACGCCTCAACTACTCAACGGATCATCATGATTGGCATGCAGATAGCCAACCGAAAACCCGTGAAACCGCGGAAGAAAGATAGTAATTTCATAAAAAAATGCCTTTCTCCGACGCTGGGCTTTCTACGGCCCCCTTCTAATGCCTAAAAGGTACTTCATAACCCACTTTGAGAAATACTTTATGGTTACTAATGTAATGTATGTACAGGCGAAAAGGTCGTGCCCGTACAACGTCCCAGTGCAACCGTCGGCGGCTGAACTCTGCGGACAGCGACATGGTGACGTCGGGCGACGAGGCGCCGCTCGCGCCGCTCACTCCGCTCGCATCGCTCACTCCGCGCACGCCACACACGCCGCCGCGCGCGCCGCCCTCGCGCCGCCATAGTGCCGCGCCCTCACACAATGATAGAAATGATACACCCAATGATAATATCACCGAGGTTAGTGTTATATTTTTTTAAGGAATTCGATAATTTTTTTTTATAGTCTATGATTTTTTTATTCAAGGTAGCCCTAGTACCTATGAAGGTCGAAGCTACAGAAATTACCACCAGCAAGAAACTTGGGGCAAGGTTAAATCTTTTAAATACATCTGCCATAAAATATTATTACCCAAATGTAAATCATGGCTAAAATATAGAAGTACAGATAAGAGAAAATTAAATTTGCTGATAGTGTGAAAGATTTTATGTTATTCTTTTGTCTTTTCAGGACCTCGGTCTCAGTTCGGCTTGTTTACTGGTCGAGGCGGCAGTGGGCTCCGTCGAGTCTGCGTTTAAATTGCCAAAAACGAAGAAAACTATGGCGACCGAGTGGATAGGACGGTCGCCCGAACGCACCCCCTCCCCCTACCGCTCCCCCTACAGACCGGCCCTGGTGTCCGCCCCGTCGTTAGAAAGCTTGGTTAGAGTCGCTTCGACTATGATCGGCGATCTGAGCGGGACGCCAGATATAGACCAAGAGGATGACACCCGAGCCTCCCCTCCCAGAACTCCCGGGAGGGAACGCAATAGACCTCCCAAAAAAGCAAGAAGGATCACCAGGAGTACCCCCCCGACTGAGGAAGTCGTAGTGCCACCCACGATTGTACCCCAACATAGTGCCAAAAAGAGATGGCTACGGCAAGCCATCAGTGAGGAGAGCGACTCTCCTATCATAGGTTGGTGTTACTGTAGATATAATGATAATGCTTGTTCTAATATATAGGATTCTATCGTTTAAATAGATGTATTTGTCCCAGGTTCACCGCCCAGCGAAATGGTAACGCCTTTGAAGAAGAGGAGGTTAGCGCGGGAATCGCTATCCTTGGAGCAGAACACGATTGTGCCTGTAAGTCTTGAAACATTTCAATGTTAATGATCTAGGAGAGTTTCCGAAAGTAATAATATTTTTTTGTTTGTGCAGTGTATTGAAGAAACTTCTCCAATTTTGACGTCCGAAGACTCTCCGGTTAAAGACGACAATCAATCTGTCATTCGGCAGTATAATGTGCGGAATATAATGGACAGTATTTATGGTAGAGATAGAACTCGCTCGGATAGCGGGCAGGGTTCCGACGACCAGTGCAATATAGACCATGACGTCCTCAACGTGAACTTGAAAGGTCCACACGACAGCGAAAACATTCGGAGGATCATCGGAGTTCCGACGCCCGAGGAGGAGGTTCCACCGGAGATAACCAAGTCTGATGACATTAAATCTAATAATAATAACGTCGATACAGACGAGAGTAATTATAATAAGGTTGTGCCTATGGAGATAGATACCACTATCCCCACTCAGGTTAAGATACAGGAGTCCATCGATCATAGTAATATCGAGTCGAAAGGACTCGAGAGCCCGAACGATAAACTCAACAGTTGCCAGTCTGCAGACACCAGCGGGAACTCGTCTCCGCAACGCGACGAAATGGACGACATTCAGAAGAAGATCCACTCGTTTCACACGGAAAACATAATGATACTAAAGAGTAGAAATAAAAAGCCTAAAGAGAAACGGAAGAAAGTGAACTTGAACTTCGATCTCAACATGGTCGACGACCAAATTAGTATTCAGTTGCGAACGGAGAACGACACGAGTAATTCTAAATCACCAGAGATTAACGGGGATATACACGACGACATGAGCAACCCGATTCATGATGACGTGAAAATTCACGTTTCTCCCGAGAACATACCGCTGCCGCCGGTGGAGTCGATACCTCTGCCGGCGCCGGAGACCATTCCTCTACCCGAGGAGACCACTCCCATGCCCCTCATACCGCCGCCCGAGACGATCCCTCTGCCGGAGGAACCGATGAGGCCTCTCAGGGTCACGAGGCCAGTATCTCCCGTCGAAAAACTGGAAGAGAGGCCTTTCACGATCGATAGGCCGTCTGTTCTAGACAATTCCACGCTACCGTTCTCGTCGCGTTTCAGTTCGACGGGGCTGTTCTCCGGAATTTTTAGCAACATGTCTCAATCGTTCAACTTGGACACTACGATCAACGAAAACGTGCCGAACATGTCTATAATTAAGAGTGCAATAGATAGGACTACAAGTTTAGATAATAGTATATTTGACAAGGACAGTATTGAGCCGGTGGATGAGTTGAAGAGCGTCCAGGCTATACTGACCCGTGTGAATAATATGGACTCTAATAACAGTGTGATATTGTCGGGAGTGTTGAAGAGCTCCAATAAGTCTGGTCTGCTGTCGCCTTCCCCGAAGCCTGCCACCAAGCCTTACTTCCCGAGGAGCAACGACCCCAGACTAAATCCTCCGCCTGTTGAAAAACCAAAACCTGTTCGAAGGAAGGTCAGTTGAATTTACACTTATTACTCAGTTTTATTTTAAACTAAAATAATTTCTGATTTTCTTTACTGATCAAGATTTTACGTTAAGAAAGTAGCAGCTATGTATAGCTTCTATAAATAAATATTATGGTAAAGCATAAATAATTGTATATTATATAAAAAGTTCCGAGTCAACGTAACAGAATCAGACCAAGGCCCCAGATTAGATAACAAAAATTATATCAACCAATGCTAGGTCAACTCAACTTGTATGTTTGTATGGTTAATTTATTCATGTTTAGCTGTAAGCTATTCATCAAAATTGACCAATTTAAATAATTTACCAATTTGTAAACAATTTTTATTGTATTGTATATGTATTTAGTTCTGTCTAAAGTCTGAACTTATTTCATAGCAACTTTAAAATTAACGATAGCAATTATGAACAGCATCAATAGTTGATAAGTTAATGATATACTAACTAGTGCATGCAGCTTCACTTGTGTGGTATCAAGAACATTATCCCATAGGATGCAATTCATTTCTTGACATAAACATAGTCTAATATGTTGATGGGATGGAAAACATCAACCTGCGGAGAAAATTTGCAATTCTATCGGAATAGTATTCAAGTGGATGTTTTAAAGATGGTTTATTGACTGCTATCTCTTTCTCACATGCGCGCGCAGAGAGAGATAGTAGATACATGTCCTGCGGTTTTATCACTGGATGCAAGTGGCCTGTGTTCAGCAGTCGACATTTACATTATTAATGAAGTGATGAGTCATAACAGCGGGTGAAATCAGCACACAATCTATTTTCAGTATTATATCGTGTTGAAAATTATCCCAACTTATTTTGTTGGTATTTGCAGTAAATAGCCATCCCAATCCCAAGCTAACTTTTTAATTTTGTGAAATTTATTTGGAATCTTAATGTGGTAAGCGACGATGTTGAAGAAGTCAGTTGCATAGAAGTCAAAGTGTTGTATAGAACTTGCGGCATTTCCCCTTTGACTTGAGGGTGATCGCTGTAGTTCAAAATTTCCCAGGTGCTGTAGTTTCCTTACGATTTTTCTTTCATCATAAGATACGATAAATTTTCAACAAATTCTCGAAAAATAAATAAATAAAATACTTCCAAAAAATTGTAATCACATATTTCATTCTCATTAAAAATAGGTTGGATTCCTGAAAAATTCTATTTAGTCTATTTACATTATCAAAAAATATTAGACACGATTTTTTTCTTTTTTCAATTAACCAAAAACATACGAACGTATAGTGTGTTGAAGTTCTACGTGACGTCACGAACCTCCACTCCCGAACTTTGAGGCGCTTTATCATTGTCAATTAAGAATGATTTGGTAAAGCAAAAAACACGTGTGTAATATTTTTTGATAATCTGACGGACTGATAAGAAAATCATCCCTATTTATGCGGGCTCATCAGACAATCCACCAACAAGTTTTAATACGTGTTTAATCTAACAGCTCTCTATAAGCGAGTATCGCAAGCGGCACAAGTGCACGGGTCGCAGTGGGGGCGGGGGCGGGGGCGGCGGGGGCGAATCGTGCGGGGGCGTGGGCGGGGGTGAAGAGGGCGAGGCGGGCCCCGAGTGGTCGTCGGAGTCGTCGGGCGCGGGGGAGCTGTCCCCGCAGCGGCTGGACGCGGCCGCGCAGCAAGCCGCCGACGAACTAGAGCAGAGGCTGCACAGGGAGCTCGTCGCTGATCATCTGCCTAAAGGTACGTTTTATTACACACGATTTGGTTTACAGGATTTCCTTTTACCCAGAGGTCACCTAACCACGGCCCGCAAGCCGACTGCAGCCCGCAATAGACTACTTCGATTACATTGTAATATGTAACTAACTAAAGCTGCCACGTTCACAGTACTCACACATATGCCATTTCACATCTTATTACATTAATGATTCTAATCAATCAGTCAATTCTAATGGATAATTGCAAAGAAGACCGCTCTATATTTTTTTTTAAATATCTATTCCGCCAATTCCCCACCACTGACAATACACTCTGATTGGCTAAGTTAAGGAAACACTAATCATTTAGATGCAGTGATTGGTCTGTACAGTTATGTTATCTGGGAAATATAACTTGATTATGTATTTAGAGTCCATTCCAAACTGCATTATCGGTACATTTTATCGTTCTTCTTTTATTATTTAAATTTACATTTCGAGTTTGATAACGATGCATTGTTTTTACTTTAGAACAATCCTGTTCATATTGAATAAATATGTACAGTATTACCCAACTGATAAGGCGCGTCGTGAATCTTCGTTCGCACAGAAAAGAAAATATGGGCCCGAAGATTAACGAAAGAATGCTTAAAACTTACAATCAACCTTAGGTCACTAATATAAGGTTCATAATACACTGCAGCTGTTAGTTCCGTCTCACTCGCAAGTAACCTAAGTTACATAAGTTACTCTCCGCACGGCGCGCGCTAACATGGCGGCAGCTGCCGACCAATAGCGGTTTCCTGCGCTTTGAAAAAAAAGTATCTTCTGCGCAGGTACATCGGTAAGCCATATTAGTTGGTTACTACTGTAACTTGTAATTGCATTACATATCAGCATATAGCCTACTGTATAAATTGTATGTGTAATTAATGGACATTTTTAAGGGGACTATTATATTAGTTATGGAAGATCAAGAGAATCAAGCATGCATAAACGGCTGATCAGATTTGGATCAAATTTGACACAAAGAACATCCAGTGTTAATCCAAAAAATATTCTGGATTAACATATAAGTAGTATATTTTAAAAACTGTATTTGCAGAATATATATTAATACTACCAAAAGATCAACTTTGTTCTATCAAAATGTATTTTTCACTTTCGCTATTCCTTTTCGAAAACACTAACATTATCCTTATTACAAGCACAGTTACATAAAATACTTATTTCTCTATAATAATATAAAAACAATTCAAACTAATATCCCGTAAATATATTTGAAGCGAAAACCGAAATCACGAAGCAAAGCACACGACCTTGACAATACCAAAGTAAACATACTGCGTTGTATAGAACTCGAACAATATATTCATGCTGTACAGTGTTTTTTGCATTTTGCACACATGCCAAAGGAATGAGATAATCACCTCGGTACTCAACTGTATTTGTGTCAGAATTAATCTTGGCACTATTGTAATAGAGTTGCTAATTGCCTGGCAAATAAGTTAACAAGATGAATTGCTGTTTGCGCATGGTATTTTTAGTGCGCTCTCTGTGAGTAGCACTCGGCTTTCGTTTTTGCCGTGCAACGTGAGTTTATTTATCAGGATTCATACATACATTTCTTATTTTATAAAGTCATATATTATAATGATGCTATGTTTTGAGCACACTTGCTTATTATAAATGCAAAATAAAATTTGTCTGTTTGTATTTTTTTTACGACTAATCCTCTGAACCTACCGCGATGTATTTGAAACGCAGATAGCCTATAATTGTCTAAATTAGAGGCTAGCAGGCAGTGGCGCTTATTCGGATGTTACAACTAATTTAGTCTCACTATTATCTCTTTCTAACAAAGAACATGAGAAAAGGATGTAACAAATGAATCCAATTGCTTGTTTTCAACATAAATTTAGTGGTCATCAAAATTGGTTATGTCTATTTACACGCAAATGAAAACGGCAAAGACTAATTTGATAGCGTTAAATAAGTTCTATCCTTTTTCATTAATGTTTGTAAGAAAGAGATGTGATGTGATTAAAATTTGTTTAGTGCGATTTACAACAGAATCGGCACCAGTGTGTAGAAACTTGCCTTTTATTCATCATAAATACACAATCATTAACGATTTGAGACGTGTCTATAATTTTGTTTATTTACGTTATGTATGACAAAAAGAACAAATTAAGCATTGTTTAAATGCTCGTTTAATTTGTGCAGGTGTTTTCGACGCGCAGCCGACCGCTTCAGAACGGCAGCGCGAGAACCTGAGCTCGCGGCTGCGGCGGGAGTTCGGTCTCGCTCTACCCGACGACGAATTAGCGAGGCCGCCCACTGATACCGGTACGGAACATTTGCCCACAAATATCACCAACATTGCTCGCCAATCACACCTTTATACCACCCGAATGGACCAACATTCGCCCACAAATAATTCCAATGTTTGGGATTCCCGATTTGGTACCTCTACAGACCAACATTTGGGAAAACATTATCCCATAAATAACATCACGGATTCTGGTTTAATACTTACGGTACACACGAACCTTTGCCCAATTGGGAGCAACGTATTGCTTTGAATAACTTAGCAGACATTAGTGGCCAATCTAAACTTACCAATAAGAATATTGTTGCAAATCTTGATAGTGTTACCGCTAGGGATACCTTTGTAAATAGTTCGGGTAATGCTGGACGTAACTTTACACCCATGAGAGATGTCAGATTCAGGACGCACAGTAATGCCTACCCCAGTGAAGATTTTAATTGGGATTATAAAAAGAGGTTCTAGCATAGATTTAAAATATGACTATTACCCTATATAAAAATGAAACCCAAATATCTAAGAAAGTATATCATAATATTACTTGTTGCTTATAATTGTCGCTATCGTTTGGCAGTAGTTTTATGGTTTTTTTAAAGATGGCGGACTGTTATGCCAATTAGGTTACATGCTCTTTTTTGGTCGCAGGGGTGTTTTATTTATTTTGTAAATTACGAAGCTGTGGTTTATGTTTTCGATTTAAAAGAAGCTATGTAAAATTTTGTTGTAATTACTGAAATGTTACTGATACTTATTTTTGTAAATAACCTAACAAATACTTATGCCTATATTGTATAAATAAGTGAAATAAAATGTTTAATTACAAAAGCCCGTAGTTTGTTTGCTGTATGTAATGTGCAAGTTTTGTTTGTCCGACAGATGGCGCGGCTGGCGCGAAGCGGTGCGACAGGTAGAGGCAGCCAATGTCGCCTCTATGCGCATAATAATAAGACATATTTTTGTAAATCTCACGTCGGCGCCGGCCCGTCGCTTGTATTATAATAATTATAATTAATATTAACTTTTTTATCAGTACGTGTTAGGATGCGCCCCATGGCGCACGTTTTGTATATTTTCCGTTTCACTTCTGAACTACGTTTTTAATTTTCACGGTTTTTCTGCAAGTACAAATTGTTTTTATTTCCCTTTGTACATATTGTATATAGGAGAGTTAAGATTAATATGGTAGGGAGCCTACCCGGTACGTATGTATGTATGTATAATGCTATTAAAAAGATTTTTATATATGTACAATGTGTATGTATCTTATTGATATATTTATTTAATATCGATCTATCGATAGTGCGTCTAGGGAATGATGAATAGAATTTTTGTACGCATAATTTTTAAGTAAATTATAGTTGTTTTTATTGTTTTACGTTTTTTTGTAGCGTATATAGGGGGTCCGAGGTCTCGTCTTAGTGTCTTAGGTCTCTTGTTAGTGTTAGACTCTTCACATGTAACTTAGAGATGTTTCGATACGAATACGCATTAGCCATTTTGAGGTTAAATCTGTGTTATAGTTTAAGTGGAGCGCATGTTTGTGCAAAGCGTTTTTTTTCCGTTCTACCATCACAATGTTGAATTGGGCAGCTGGGTTAACTCAAACGTGCATTTTCACGCTGTTGTTCACGCTTGTACCAGACATACTATGCATTTTCAATGGAATTTGTTTGTAGGTACTGCAGAATGTAGTATGAGACTGCCATTATCAATTCGTTCCGTAATCAACCTCTTATTACAATTATTGTATTTAATAGATTGAAAATGGATGTGAATCATGAAATAAAACTTTATTACATTAACTTTACTATAATAATAGACTTTATTTACATACAATAGAGTTTAAACTGTCAATATGTTAGTTTAACAGCAAATACCACGGGTTAATTGCTATTGCCCTATTACATAGTTGTAGTATTTTAGACATTAGTTGATTTCTCTATGCAATATACATAACAATTTGCGTGCGTAGTCGATATTTGTAAACATCGCATTTTACCTGTGTACAGAAATTAAAATACGCACATCACTTCTCCATTTATTTTACGATACAGTACAGTACCTGAATGTTACAACAATACAATTTGATTGGCAACTGTATTATTTAATAATGTTCCTCGTTACCTTTGCATACTGTATATTGAACATTCAAGTCGCATGCCATTACATATAATATTTGAACTATTGCAAATAATGTAGATATATGCAGATTAAAATACCAATAACTTAAAATAGAATTAATGAATATATTAATATTAAAAGTTACTGTAGAAGTAGAATCAGTAATATGAATTGCAATCTGTTTATTTTAATAACTGGGATGTTCAAAATGCAAAGTTGCATATTCGTTACTTTGGTGTATCGGTAAACTTGAATGTTACAGTTGTCCGACACAATGTTCGCCTACTCGCTACTTACTCTATTAGTGCTAACAACGAATAGATGTTGTGAATAACCTCGGGCTAAATAAACGATAGGGTATACAATCCTGTCCCAGTGATCTTAGGAATCTAACAGGCGTTTGCAAAATATTCTGTTCGTTATAATGATAAAATTGTGATTTTAAGGGATTCTAGTTTATTTTATGTTTAGTTTAAAACCGCCTTAATTTTAGGCGATAATCGCACTCGACAGCTTTTCATGGCTCGTTATTTTTGTGATTGTGGCCTAAATGCTATCGTTATGGACTAGAAATGACAATTGGAACATTGAAAAAGTCACATTGAGATATTTTTAAGCTCTGTCAATTTGACAGTCGACAATTATTTGAGATGATACCTTTTTGGAGAACATTTCAGCAGTTTTGGTGCCAACAGACAAGTATTCGTTCCTAGTCCATTTGTAAAATTAATGAATAAACGAACTTTATGGTTACAATTTAGTAGATGTCCATAATAAACGTAGTGAAACTACAAATTTATAATATAATATGCCCAGTGTCTGATGGTCCATACTATTAGTTGCTCAAATTGTAACTAGGTTCTGCATATTAATATTTCGTTGTGGAACCCAAAAGTTCGGACAGATTGTGTGCTTTTTGGCGTATGAAACGGTTTGGTACGATGGCTGCTTATTTATTTCTTACGAGTCAATTTTCTTATGTCAATAGGGAAGTCAATTGCATTACGATACGATTTATTTTCTATAATTTAAGGCTGAGCCATAAAAACCCGTGTTTACGAAACATTTTATTTCTCTTCACTTTTGTATCAATAGCCCTTTGCTTATTATGATTGTACCTACTTATTGAGCGATGCTTACAAAACTATATTTAAAAATAGCATTTGATATACTTATGAAGTAATGGTTGATGAAAATGAAATATTTTTAATTACGCACTTTGAGGAATTTGGTGTGGATTAATTTCACCTGAAAAGTGGTTAAGACAGCCAGGTAAAGGCTAGCTCGTAATACATAGTTGATGGAATTGATGTAAGAATGTGCATTCCCAAATTAAATATTTCATGACAAACTATTTTATTAAATAATACCGATGATTTGATTTTTTAATTCAATGATTTTTTATGTATTACATAGCTCAATTAGTCGGTCGATCATTTTTTTAATCAATATTGTTTTAACCTACTTAAAATTGCAATTTCATGCATAATCGTGAATACTTAGTTTATAGTTAACAAGTTGCAATAATACGCCTAAAGGTGTACACATAGTTTATAGAAAGAAAATTTATATAAACTAAACACAGGTAAATAATATTTTAAACAGCTTTTATTTAATTCATGTTTTTGTATTATGTACTATAAATCTGATTTTATGGTGTTTTTTTTTAAATATTATTTGTAGATCGAATCAATTTTGAGATAAAATAGAATTGAATGCAGCCGGTCTTTAGGGACGATGTCATTTTTATGTATATGAATTGAACTTGTAAATATTTCGATCTGGTTGTCTACTAGAAATGTGTAAAATAATTGCTTATTGTCTGGTCGTTAGAGTGCATTATGCTGTGAACGCATCCATCAACAAAATTACGTTTCTACAGCAAAATTATGATTCCAACGGTATCTAAGTAGCTTATCCTTTGTTGTGTTATGTATGTACTTAAAATGACTTGAGAAAATAATTTGACATGTCGAACTAAATAATATGTAGCTATAATTAAATATTTAGACCTGTATGGCAGCGATAATTGTACATATTTGTAGTAGAGTTGACAGCATAATATGTTCTAACTTTTCAATGTTTCTCTAGTATATTTAGTGAAAATTTTTGTGATAAAAAAATCTTAATAATATCATCCAGTAGAGAACTGTCGTGTGTATATATTATGATATAATTAATGGTAAGTGAAAGCTATATTTTGTTATGGTGAACAAAAAGCGCACTCTCTATCGTTTGCCATATTATACTAGTTTTTGGTACTTTCGACTCCCTTGTGATTGCACCCACCTTCGCCTGTCCCCCTCCCTCGTTGATTAATTTTTATGTAAGGTATTCGATGTAACAATGGAATATTTTGCAATATAATATAATTTGTATCGCTAAGTGGATCATAAAATAGTAGAGCTGTATATTATCCAGATGTTAAATATTATTATTTTTTTCTTAATGTTTGAAGTAAGCATGTAAAATTTAAAATAATAATATAGAATAAAAGATGTTATGATAATTAATTACATAAAATCTTCGTTTGAATGTGACGCCTTTTCCTTATTGCCTTCGGTATGTTCAATGAAACGCTATCTGTAATCCGTAAAATATAGTAACATTTATTTCTCCAAAATATGTGTATGTACAAAATATCAAGTATACATCAACAACTATAATAAACCTTACAACTAGAATTACGTAAAATTTTACACCTCAAATTAATTATGCATTGAATTCCGACCCTTTGAGAGTTGAAACCATTTCATATATTTTTACCACTACGTAAATAAAACCTCAGTCTTGAACTTGACTGCGTTGCAAGAACTCCACGCATTTTGTAAACAATCCACCAATAACTATGTTAGGTACTTCAAATTATATATTTTTTTAAGAATATTTTTCATACCATAATAATAAAAACTTGACGTACTATTTTATCATCAAGGAGTTACCTAACAGTTATAAATGTTATAATCAATAACTTCCGTAAATTCAACCGCAAAGCGGTATGTTTTATGATAAACGCGTTTGACTATACATTTTTACATATCACAGCCGTAACTAAGACCAATGAAAACATTCACAAGTATATTGTTTTCTCAAAAGTGTCCATTTGGTAAATGAATAAGAAAATAAAAATGTCTTGATACTTTTCAATAGGCATAACTTGAGTTTCCAAGTATGCATCGAAGTATACACATAAATTATGCCCACTAATTGTTACTGTTGTAAAGACTTCTAGCTGAATTTAGGATAGGGCAACATATTAATATTTCTAAAAACATTAAAATTAGTATGTTTTATTTGAGCATGAAACGAAATCAAATAAGTAGTCATAAAACTGACAAATTATCGTCAAATAAATCGATCACGTTCGGAAATTATTTTTATAGAAAATAGGAAATATACGACCCCATCCTAAACGCATCCTGAGGAAAATTATAATATCTAGGTAGGTACCAACTTAAAAGTTTAATACTCTAATGTCTTCGTTTTACACTTTGGAAATACACTTATTAGGGAAAAGACTAAATAGAATCGGTAACATGGTATGTTTTTAAGAAGTGGTTACTACTTTAATAAATTTTGACTAGATTTAACCAAATGACTTCATTGTTAAAGTGTATCAAAAATACCTTAAAGCACCTATTTAGTTACTAAACATTCCTTAATTGTGTATTTTCCACATTATAATAATCTTATTTCAAGTACAAACTTTATAATTTTTAATAGTATCACCTAGGTATATAATCAAACGAATATCGATTCATATTTCTTCTGATAATTACATCTTATTTAGTAAGTTTCACTTACCTAAGTGGTAGCTCGACAGTTCTTTAAGTTTTAAATAAGTATGTTTTTGGCTTTTTTACATAGATATACTAACGATTAAATCATTAGTTACAGAAGGATCGTTACTATAAGTACTACCTTCTCCTAAAATATATTTGTAGGTATCAATTTTAGCATTACAAAAATAACAATATTTTCCATTTACCAGTATATACTTATATTTCTCTCAATCCTTGTTCACAGTCTCATTTATCACAAAAGCACTGAAATGGCACCATTCACCTTCCGCCGTTAAATTGGCGCTAAAATTAACGTCACTTTTCATAGGCAGTAGTAGTAGTTTTTTCATCCTTAAAAGGATATGCAAAGATCATCAATCGTACAGCCTTATTCATAGGCACTGGATTTAGCGTTTTGATGATTTACGTCGCTGGCCAGTCATTGTCCCGGGGTCGGTCGTTGGCGGCGAGATTGTGGTTGGGTTCCCGTTTGATGTGGTAATTGAGGCAGGGCTGGAAGTTGACGTGGATGGTGACCGGGTGCAGCGGCGCGGCGAGCTGCACGGCGCGCGCGTCCAGCGCGTCGTACGCGCCCAGGTGCCGCGACAGGCACGCGTACTCTACACTCAGCGGAACGTAGTATTTACCTGGAAATATGGGTAGGTACTCATTATTACCAAAGAATTCAGTTGCACACGTGACTTGAATGCAATTATAGAAATGCTTCCTGGGTAAAAAAATTGTAATTCTAATTAAGTACTTAGACCGTTAGTTAAGAGTATCAAAAAATATTGGACACGTATTTTTTATTATCAAATCATTAAAAGCGCGTCAAAGTTCGGGAGTGGGGGGCTCGTGACGTCACTTTTTAGTAAAAACGTTTACCACAACGTGACGTTACTCGAAACTTCAACACAACATATTTTCGTATTTTTTTTGTTTAATTGACAAAAGAAAAAATACGTGTCTAATATTTTTTGATAATGTAAAATACGGATTAAATATAATTTTACAGGAAACTAGCCTATTGCGGTTATTCATATGAAATTAGGATTCGAAGGGTGGGTTTTTTCTAAAAGGATTGGACGTTCGTTAAATTTTGAATATAACTTATGGTCACATAGGAAGTCTATACTCGAATGTTCTATGAGTCTATACTTATAATATTTTATTGAATATTATTAATTTATTGAATTGTAAGCATTCTGAAGTAGTGCAGATTCTTATCGTTCTATCTCTGAAGATAATATAAACAACTTACCGAGAGCATTCAACGCGAAAACTGGCACGTACTGTGGAGGCGATGGAGGCTTCTCATAGTGGTGATGATGTGGTGAGTCACTGGATGTGTCCTGAAATACAAAAATATTAGGTAAGGTACTTTGGGTTATATTTGGCCCTCATTAAGAGTGCGTACCAAGCCAGAAAAATATGGCAATGTCAGATGAAACAAACTTATGTCTAATCTTCGCGTGCAGATGAGATGGAGATAGCGTGTTCCGCGGAACAAAAATGAACTAAGCGCTTTTTATCTAAATAACTCGTAAAGTATAGAATATTTTAAAAAATCGTTAGTAGCAGCCCTAGGTCATATGTTAGTGATATTATTTATCGAATTTTTGTCTTAAGAGGACTCAATTCGTCATACTTTTCATACAAAACCCCTGTACTTATTATGGCGTTGTTAAACATTTTTCGTTAGATATTTTGAACAAATTAGTATCTTGTGTACTATATCTAGCCTTGTATCTTGGCGTAATTTAAAAAAAGTGTGAAACAAATTCAGTCAAAGCCTCCGAAAAACAGCGTTTTTGCCTGAACTTTGGCCATATCTAATGTACCTATAAATTGTAAAAGTAAAGAAAACATTAAGATACCAGGCTTGCAAATGTATTGGAGATTCTAAATAACTAACTTTTTTTTCACAAACTTGTAAGATTTTTTCTCAAGAAGTATACTCCTGGAACAAGTTTTATGAATGCGAAATCATGAATGACGACCTAGCGAAGCGGCCGCGTGTGATCAGCGGAATTTACCGACTGATAACCGACGGCTCTGATGCTATCTCTCTTTATTCGCAGTCAAACATTACGTTGGATGAAACAACAAGCTTTTAGACTATGCTCGCGTTGAAGTTGCGCCGGCCACAGAGGGCCGCCTTAATTAGATACACCATGAACGAATAAAACCGAAAATTCATTATTATTAGAGGTAGCTTTGTGATTTTTTTCTATCGACGAAATTTCATTCCGTTATGTTTTTGCTCAGGCAGAACCCTCGCGTATATAATGAAAATACCCATATAAAAATATTTTTTTATTTAAATACTATTTACTTGATTAAATTTCAATTCTAAGATTGTTATTTTGCTTTATACGAAGTCGATCAATGTTGTGTGAATAAAAAGTTTTTTTTTAATGAAAAAAAATAGTTGCTACCTGTGGTGAGGTATCCCGGTCCCGGGCGTCTTCAGTGGACCCGGATCCGGAGCCGGAGGTGGAGGTGGAGGTGGAGGGCGCGAGCTTGGCCGCGCGCCGCCGCTTGTGTGAGTACGAGTGCGAGTGCAGTTTGCCGTGCGCGTGCGCCGCGCGCGCCAGCACGTCCGCGTCCGCCGCCTGCTGACAGTTAACTAACTTTTTTTATACTGTTTCGTGATGGCATATATTCGAAACCTATGTTAGGTTAGTCATGCTGAACAACCAACATAGGTTTTGTTTTGTATTTTTATTTTATTTATTATTAAGCTGAAATTATGGTTGTATAGTAAGGTTCACGAGTCGTCAGATTGACACCTGTGCAGTAGTTAATTTTTCGGTCTGTTTGGCGGAATGAAGTAGGGGGGAGCGCCGAGCTGCACACGATTGGTTCGTCAGTCGATGCTCGTCGTCTATTGGATTCTCGAGTGTCTATTTGGCTACTGTGATTTGGTCAAAGGTGTACATGCGCGAGCTTGCCCCCACTACTGCCTATCTGTGCTCATCACTCGTGGTTCGTGGTGCCATCTGTACAAACTTTTTTTATACGACGAAGTCGGTAAACAATCATAGGCCCGCCTGATGGTAAGCAGTTACCGTAACCATATTGACGCTTGAAACACGAGGTATCGCTCACGCGTTACCGACCCTTCCCCCCTTCCCAACGAGCTCCGGCGACCTTACGCACGCGGAGGAACACAACAAAGTTATTTGGCTGCGGTACTCTGTAAAGTTGGAAGAGGTGACTCTACAAAAAATCTTTTTTTCTGCTAAACGTAGAACTGAATAAAAAAAGACCATTTATTGTGAAGTTAGTGGTAGTTTTGTTATAGCATACCTCATCCTGCGACCGAGAGAATCGCCTTTCGATGGAGTTCTTGAACTTGTAGGAATGCAGGTAGTCGTCGTGGTCTGGCTTGCGCACGGCGCGCAGCGTGGGCTCGCGCTTGCGGCGCGCGTCCAGCGCCAGCGCCGGCGCCGGCGCAGCCTCCGCCACCTCACCCTCCGCGCTTGACATCTGGGGCTCTCTCACTGAAATATCAATATCCATGTTTCACAAACTATAACAACGGGTACACCAAATAGAGGCCTGAAATGACGAACTATCTATTACAAGCCAGGTAGAGCATAGTATTTATTCGCTCAAAGAGCAGCTCGACTATGTAAATTATATATATTTAGCCTATACTGTCCCACTGCTGGGCAAAGGCCTCCCTTTCCTTTTTCCATCCTTCACGGTCGGCTGCTATGCTGAAGCAGTGCTTTTTAAAGTAGTCTAATTCATCTCGCCATCTCCGGCGGGGTCTACCACAGCGCCGCTTAACTTTTTGTGGGGTCCACTCTGTGGTAATTTTCGCCCACATATCATTCGGCATGCGGCATACGTGACCAGCTCAGACCCACTTCAACTTAGCCACCTTAAAAGACACATCAGCGATTTGTGTTTAGTATAGTATTTTTTATGCGGTCTGTAAGTTTGACTCCCAATATACTACGCTCCATGGCACGCTGGCAAACTTCGAGGGCGGACCTCTGCTGTTCTGTCAAGGACCAAGTCTGAGCGCCGCGCCGTAGGTAAGAATAGGCAAAATGCACATGTCCATGAGTTTCCGTTTAAGCGCTATTGGCATTTTACTCGTCATTAGCTCCTTCATAGACCAATATGTAAATTGGATAGCAATATTATTATGACATGAAGCTGATAGCCATAGGAGCTCTGTAATAAAACTACGCGACCCCATCGAGTTTAAGCTCGTTAAATTTGTCTTCACTATGGTTAAGCTAGTTTCCCGAAAAATTCTATTTAAGTATAGTATATTACATTAGGTACATTATCAAAAAATATTTGACACGTATTTTTTGTTTTGTAAATTAAACAAAAAAATACGAAGATATGGTTTGTTGAAGGTCCGCGTGATGTCACGGCGTGATACACTTTTTAGTAACAAGTGACGTCATGAGCAGCGTTGCCAGATTTGTTTTCGGACAAAACGGGATTTTGAACCATCTAGAGTAAAAAAAAGAGGGATTCTATCGTAGAAAGCGGGACATTCTAAAAAAAGCGGCCAAGTGCGAGTAGCACTCGCGTACCGAGGGTTCCGTAGAAACTTGTAGGTATCTATGTAAATAGTTCGTTCATCACAGGAGTCGAGTCACGAAGTTTGTTTCCCCTTTCTTCCGATTATGTTGTAATGTAATCTTTTTTTTATGATGTACCTAACTACAAACGGTACGGTCAACGGGAAGTACCCTATAGGTTTTGATTCCCTTGCGGGCGTCAAAATATGTGGCATATAAGTACGGCCGTATCTTTTGATTGCGTTGACTAGAACAAGAAGTTTGGTTTCAGTGATATTTACCACACTGGCGCGACACCACTGCATTTTCCACTGTATTTTCATTAGTCAAAAGAAGAATATGGTAATATTACCTCTATCGCACTCCATAGGGTAGGCATCCTGCTGTCTTTCATGCTCATAGGGGTCCGAAGTGGCAAAGGGCGGAGGGCCAAGGGGCGGGGCCTGCGTGATCACGCCCGCCGTTTTCATGACGTAGCCGTGTGAACTGCTCGAAGAACTCGCGGTCTCTGATGAGGAACCGGCATTGCACCGGGACTTCTCTCTTAAATGCGGCTTCTCACCTGAAACAAAACATTGCCTTTAGTCCTACATTCACAGAATAGATGGTGCCGATTCTGTTGTAAATCGCACTTAAATCACATCACATCTCTTTCTTACAAACATTATTGAAAAAGGATAGCATATATTTAATGCTGTCAAATCAATTTTAATGGCGACTTTAATGTTGTTTTATTTTTGAATTATTTGTTTGTTGAATTAGTTCGACTAATTCAACAGGACTAAATGTTTTACATCCTTTTCTTATGTTCCTTATTAGAAAGAGATATAGAGAGACTAAATTAGTTTGTTGTAAACAACAGAATCAGCACCAGTAGCGTTGCTGCCAAAACTTGGTCCGACCCTATACTCCTGTTTTATCGCGTCACCAAACTGTTGTGTACTGATGATTTGTCCCGTACCTTCCTCAATTGGAGCGGTATACCTACTATTTTTGTTCGTGCATTCATTCTCCAGGATGTAAGTGGGGTGCGTGCTGTAATCCTGTTTGAAATAAATAATACTCGCCTATCAATATTTTGGTTATTGTATGAGTTTCATTCAACCGGGGCGATTTTTGTAGCTGTGAAAATCTGGTGTTACCTGAAGATAGATCGGTCATGATATCGGAACGTGTAATGCATTGCATTTGTGGTATACTCTGCTATGATCTTTTAATGTGCATCTTGATACACGTGCATCGTAAGAGAGGTAGAGTTTTAGCGTTATTTAGCTCAAAGAGCAGCTCGACTGGGGAAGTACCTCCACCTTACAGAATACCACAGCCAAATAACTTTATGTTGTGTTCCTGCGCGTAGGTAAGGTTGCCAGAGCTCATTGGGGAGGGAGGAAGGGTGAGTGACGCCTCGTGTGTTGCAAGCGTCCATATGGATGTGGCAACCACTATCAGGCGTGCTGTATTCTTGTTCCGTTTCCGTCGTAAAAAGGCAAAGAAACGGTCTCATTCTCGATCTTGTCTTCGGAGATCAGATTATGTGTCTAGTGCGAAACTGGTCTCTCCAGTGAATCACCGACTCCAAGTTACCAAGATACGTACCTTTAGTGACAAGATCACAATGCCTCTGTAAATGCGAAGCGAGCTGCACGCACAGGCCGTCGGCCGGGCCGTAGCCCTGGACCTCGACGAGGAACCGGACGACCTCGGAGACGGCCTCTTGGAACCCAGCTCGGAACTGCTCCTCGCCAACTTGCCGCTCAGCAGCTAAAACATAACCCACTCGAAGATGGAGCATCTTCCTGCGGGCGACTCCCAACAACATTAGAAATCTTCAGTCCATACACCATTTTTTTTTTGCGAACTTGTAAACGATTTGATCGTGTATTCGGAATTTAATCATGTTTTAGTATGTAGTGTGTTATGATATGATAATTAATGTCTTTCTAATGAATAATAGTGTACCTGTGATCCGAATAGGTTCAGGCATTTTTTGTCAAAATAATGTCAGGCCGCTGCTGTTTGATTTTTGATAAAAATATTTATGTTTGAACAACTTTGTTAATGTATATTCTACTACAGAAAAAATCGATACTGCGGTAATTTTATGGAACAAGATATTGTTATATGATATGAATTCTTTCCGTCTGTAATGTTTATGTTAAAGTTTATAACAAGTTTACAAGTTCCACTTCTGCAGGTGCACAAGAATAACTTTAACCATTCTGAGATTATAAGGAAAATACTATCAAAGTAAGAAACGACCTAATGAAAGGAGGTATTTACTGTATATTTCCAACATTAATCTAAAAACATTTGAAAGTTTCTGAAGAAAACTATGTTACCAGTTGTCAACGCGCAGGCATACTTAGGGCAGGGTTGGTAAACCTTATAAGTCTGTGTATTTAATTTTTTAAAATTACTGTCTTCAGAAATATATTTCGCAGCACCGGCTTTACACAGTCTACCAATCAGAATCTCGTTACTTTAATGTAGGTTACAAACTTTTTTTTGCCCATTTTTATTGCCTGCAGCTTCAATTCTTTTTTCACAATCTGAACCTACAAAGCCGGCACTGAGTCATGTTTTAGTTATTATTTTAAACAAACATTAACTGTTTAAATAGTTCTCAGAATTTTGTGCCTTTAAAACAACCAACTTCGTGAAGTTGATTAAAAATATAGACATAAGTTAACCAAAAAATATACTATTTAAAAAGTTTACAGAGCGTGCTAAAGGTTCACCTGCCCTGAGAATAGTCTAAAATCCTATCTGTCCAAAAAGATAAATAAGTGTTGACCTTATTTTGTATTTTTTTTCAGGAAAAACAGGATTAAAGTGAATAATTGAAAAATCTACTTTTGAATGTTTTTTTTTGTAGGGTAGGTTCTGATTCGATAATTTAGTAGTTAGGATTCGAGGTCTTTACGTGAGTTAAAACAAATCAAGCGTCAATAACTTTGATTTGAATTGACTCACAATTAATAATGCTGTACTCGAACTCAATTAAGTCAACTCACCTCAAAAATGCTTCAATGTTAAGAATATTTAATGGCCCTGATTCTGTTGTTTACAACTAAACTAATTAGTCTCACCATGTCTCTTTCTAACAAAGAACATAAGATAAGGATGTAAGAAGTCCTGTCAAATTAGTCCAATGCTTGTTTTCAATATAAATTTAGTCGCCATCTATCGCGGTTACGTCTAAATCTTGAGGTTAAATCGTTCAAGGTCTAAATACCCGCAAATGAAGACGGCAAAGACTAATTTGACAGCTTTAATAATTTTTGTAAGAAAGAGATGTGATGTGACTGAAATTAGTTTAGTGCGATTTACAACAGAATCGGCACCAATACCTAGTTTTAACAGAATCGATAACTGAATCAATGTAAAAGTACTTAGTAGTTTACCTGTATTAAATAAATACATGGCTG
Organism: Polyploca ridens; assembly: GCA_951394255.1. NCBI lineage: Eukaryota > Metazoa > Arthropoda > Insecta > Lepidoptera > Drepanidae > Polyploca > Polyploca ridens. The sequence goes on from OX596250.1 coordinate 15,593,214, forward strand.
ATATATATAAACCATTGCGCATTGTAATTATTCGGTCAACCGACCCAAAACATGAGTTGACTAACTTGAGTTATCCAATAACGTAGATTAATCCAATTATTCAAAAAAGTTCATACCAAAGAAGCCGTCGTACAAACCATTGGCGCGATCTTGTAGGAACTTGAGATGTCGTATGGCCATCTCGATGATCTCGGTCTTTTCGACCCTCCCTCGGCCTTTTTTCAGGTATTCTGGTGGAATGAGTCGGGACAGGTCAGCGAGGCAGTTGTTCATGCGATCCCTTCGCCTCTTCTCGATGATTCGGTGGGACATCGGGTCTTGCTATTGAGGAAATGATTATTGTAGCAACGATAACGAAAACACAATTACATATCGGGTACTTCTTTCTTAGTAATCACGTTTTTACTGATATTAAGTTATCCAACAAAGATGATACTATTTAAAAAAGTCTAGTAGATATGTTTGTATGCTAATAGCTGACGATAAAGTTCATCATCGTCAGCAACATATTGGCGATGACCTCTTAACATTAGGTCTCTCTGCTTGTCAACCGTTTGACATAAAAAAAACGTGATTTCAGATTGGTGGTGCGAGAAAACGTCGATTGGTTTCATGCTCTGAATCTTTTCAGCAAAGTTGGACCTTGTATATTTAAAGATAGTTTCTTAATGAATCACGTAACTAACTATATGGTGAGTATGCACATAATAGGACAAAATAGTTTACCCCTGTGGTATCATGATGAAGATCTCAATTAATGCGCAAAACGCTATTTCATTTAGTCTATGCGCTAAAGCTTCACATGCCCAGAAAATCGTCGTTACAGTGTCTATGAACACAGTCTAAGAAAAGGAAACTAAACTACATTAATAGGATATAAATCGGGCATATTCAGTTTGACTTGCCCTCGAGACCTTCCCCTTCTTTAGGTAGTTGCCTTGTGGGTACTCGGCTTCGTCTTCGGACGGCGCCGCGAAGTTGAGCTGCTCGCCCCCGGCGCGGCCGAACCCGTCATTTGAGTTGTAGCTGCAACAAAAATACAATACAATCAATTAGGTATTATGTAAACGATTTTATTTACAATCAGTCATCATCCATAATATATGAAAATAGCTATCCCCTATATAAGCCCCTTGCCTTGTGCCTACGTTATCTTCCCAGACCTGCATGTCAGTTTCTCCTTTTATATAGGTACCTACATAGATGTGATGCTTAGTTTTTCAGCATCCAATTATATGAAAATTAAGATTTAAGTACTAAGCAAAGAAATTCGTTCCTACTTTCAACTCGTACCTACAGCAACAACATGAATTTAAGGGAAACATGTGCGCGTCACTTTAAGAAGCCCATAAAATTATAACTTGGTAAAAAAAGCCCAGGCGATACCAGTTCACAATATATACTTATTTGTATGGAAAAAAACTCCTCCAAACAAGAAACAAGTTTAATAAAGCTTTAAAATTTGTAAATGAAACGTGACTCAGCGTTTTTATGTTGAGGAAACCAAGAAAAAACCAGGATAGCTACAATTTTATTTTTTATTAAGATTATTGAAAGGAGAAAACGTGCCAAATGATTTTCTATCTACTTTGTTTGTTGACTTAGATTCGAGTCCTATAATGAGCCCGAAGACGAACTATCAAATCTCTGATTGTGCGCTTTCTTAATTTTGATGCAGTTTTGGTTAATGTGATGAGATGAATTTAGTGAATTTCTTCTGGAAGGTTTATAAATATGATGGGCGAAGCCGGGATGCTCATAAGCGCTGTGGAAAATTTGTGTAATTTCTATGAACAAGGAACTATGACCTATGAACTATGACTATGCACTTACTCTACAAGCACTAACTTCACAAACTCTACACACCGTAGTCAAAATATGTGGCTTGGCCGTTTCACTACTAGGTACAAGAACTATTGTATAACAAAAAAGTAATGAACAGTGAATACATTTTTCATCTCACTCCCATGTGACGGTAGCGAAACGGCCAAGCCACATATTTTGACTAAGGTGTAGAGTTTGTGAAGTTAGGGCTTGTAGAGTAAGTGCATGTAGAGTTATAAGCTTGGCTCTACATCTCGAATCAAACAAAATTCACCCAAACATCTGATATCCCAGTAAATATTGACAACACTAGTGGTTGCTACAAATGAATTTCGAATCAAATTAATAATTTAAATTAAATTAGAATAATAATTAATTATCACATGGCCGTGTATGAATAAGTCCTAATAAAACATATTTTCTTGAATAAAACTGAAAAAAACTGTTTCGTAGGCTTACTGTACACAATGACGTCACAAGCGAGCAGACGCATAGTAGCAAGGCTCGACGTAGGCGGAATCACCGTAGACGGAACGCGACGTAGAAGTTAGCGCGACGTAAACGGAATGAATCATGAGATCTGATAACTTTTTGACAGTGCGAGCCATATGTCTTGGCAACATTTTACATACAAATGTTTTTGGTGGGATCTTTTTTCCGTGATAAACCTCCTCGCTACAAAATTTTAAATTCTAATTAGTAGAAATAAAAATTAAAAAAGTGAAAGTAACATTTAAGGCACGTTTATTGCCATTATTGTAAGTAAACTTTTCTGACAAGGAAAAAATACCGTAGAAAGTCGCGTGTCCCGTGACCTTTTCCATGAAAATTTTAAAGACGTAGACGTAAAGTTGTTCGAGATGTTTACGGGCCATCGTCATAAACCGACTAAAATGTAACTTTTGGGGTTTCGGTCAGAGTAGATGGGCTTTTTGAGCAAATGTGTAATATCCTGCTGTGGGTGAAAAGCGTATTTCTAACCTACAGTATGCAGATGATACAGTTCTACTCACTACATCCTTTTCTGATATGAGAGAGATACTGCACAGGCTGGAGGTATAAAGTGAGAAATTAGGACTAGCAATAAACAGGCAAAAAACCAAATTGATGGTAGTGGATCGTGCGGGAAAGCTGTCAGATGTTCAGAACATTCCGGGCATTGACACTGTGGACAGTTTCATCTATTTGGGTTCAAGAATAAGTAATGTAGGAAGCTGTGTACCGGAGATCAAACGTAGAATAGCGTTGGCTAAAGACGCTATGGCACGCCTACAAAACATCTGAAAAAGTTCGGTTAGTCAGAGCCTTAATATTCCCGATCTTCCTATATGGAGTGGAGACGTGGACAATCCGAGCAAGAGAGAGACAGAAAACCTAGTCCATTTCAACCCCACTAAGACCCACCTGCGCATTCACCGCAAGGACACTTCCCTGAACATCAGTAAAAGCATCGGGATCCTTGGCGTCGACATTTCTAGTGACGTTCTGTTCTAAAGTCAGTTGGAAGGTAAGGTTAAGCTGGCATCCAAAAAGCTCGAAATGCTCAATAGAGTGAAGCAGCACTTCACATCGGAGTCGCAAGTCCGGCCTCATATGGAGTACCTACTGTTGTCTTCTATGGGCGGGGACACCTGGATACCAGCTTGGGCCTTTAGACTCGGTTCAGCGACGTGACATTAGACGACGGGCCAGTTGGCGATTCCACCTATTGCGCCGCATGTCGCGGTTTCGATTCCCATACAGGACATACATTTGTGTGCATGAACATATATGTCTGTATGTCCTGAGTCTGGGTGTTGTTTTGTATATTAAGTATGTATTTACAAACAAAAAGTAACATAAATATGTAGTATATCAGTCTGATTATCTGGATTCCATAGTACAAGCTTTGCTTGTTTATTTGATGTTTATTTATTTATTATTATTATTAGAATAATCTACGATCCCGAGCTCACAAGCGGCTTAGAGTCCCTCAGTCTGAGGAGAGACTTGCCTCCTTATGTGTTCTACCGCATACACAACGGACAGTGTTCTAAAGAATTGTTTCACCTGATGCCCCGGGCCACCTTCTACCATCGCAACTCTCGCCATCGATGGGGAGTCCATCCTCAAACATTGGAACCAAAATGGTTTCATACTGTGCGGTCTCAAAGGACGCTTAGACTGTGGATATAAGCTCCCGGCCGTGGTTTACCCAAGGTTGAGAAGAAATTTCTGCAGGGTTGGCAACGCACGATTTGAGTGATACCCCTGGTTTGCAAGCATCCAATGGCTAGTAAAAAAGTTATCAGAAAACCGCTATATTGAACCGATTTCAATTCGAAAATGATTGAAATTTAGTTACGTAATCGCCCCACTGGTGTTACAAGCGTCCATAGGCTACGGTAACCGCTTACTATCAGGCTGGCCGTATATGAGTTATAAAAAACAAGATGCTATAAGATCAAATGCCACTACACCGACTCCATAGTATTCATGTTTTCAAATTATTGTGATAATCTACGCAATCAAATGCTTTGGAAAGATCACAAAATACCACAATTACATCTTAGGAGTTCTCCCAGGCCTCGAAAATATGCTTTAACCCCCTTATTAATAAATAAGGTTTAAGTCAGTCTTGTAACACCCAGGTATTAAGCGTCGTCATAGTCCCAGCCCTTTTTGTTTATATGACATAGAAAGTGACGGATATATTTAAAACCTAGGTATTACTATACTAAACTTACACCTTATTTATTAATAAGGGGGTAAAGGTCTATCGTAAATCCAATCTGGTTATTCGTTAAATTAATTAACAGGTATAAAGTAACTAACATCCGTAGAGACTTAATAATTTTTTAAAAAGTAAATTTTAACCAATGACAATCTTAAAAAAAAATACACAAATCCTTTACATATCAAAATAAAAAGATGTTACTATAAATACATTTCGCTTGTTTATTTTCGGAAGTGGTTACATGAAACATAAATGTCAACCGAAAATAAACTTGAAACCATACAAATCTTTTAAAGGGCAGCTAAAAAAGGAAACAAATCGTGTCCATCGCAGCTAGGCTCCCTCAATAAATTGTTATTGACGTGACGTAATGGAACGTGACATCCGAATGGAGAGCAGACGGGATGGGGTTCCACGTGACGATATAAATATCGGAATGTATAAATGAAATCGATTGAATAAGCTCGGCACAGTCGGTACATGTGATCGGAAAACGTGTCCAACACGAGGTCGTTGGGAACTTATGGAAATCCCACTCTCCTATATAAGTTATATACTTACATGCGAAATATTGTGTATGTTTGTAGTCAGAAACTAGTTGACTTATAATTTTCCATGTATTGGGAATACAAAAATATTTAGCTGTTCGTTGATTTCATTAGCGAAACGTTGGTTAATTATTTAGCTCTTTTAACTTACTATGTCGTGTTACTATTCCCTTACTACTGATAGCATTAGTAGTCAAGTACTCAGAAGAATACGCAAAGAGAATTTCGTGTAATTTTATTTTGTTCAGTCGATTATTTACCATGTTATTACGCTGCGATCTACAGCAAATGAGATGTATTGCATCGCCGTGTTCGTGTTTTTTTTTTATAATTTTGGTCTCCATCGGTTTTGATCCAGTTAAGAAGCTTCGATTTTAAAAGCTTATGGATATCCTCTCCTTATACTTACATGCGAAATATTGTGTATGTTTGTAGTCAGAAACTAGTATCAGTAACTTATAATTTTCCAAGAATATATTGAGAATACAAAAATATTTAGCTGTGCGTTGATTTCATTAGCGAAACGTTGATAAATTATTTAGCTCTTTTAAGTTACTATTTTGTGATACTATTCCCTCACAAAAAGAATTTCGTGTAATATTTTTGTTGAGTCGATTATTTTGATACTTTTTAAGCGGCGATCTACAACTGACTAAGCAAATGAGATGTGTTGCACCGCACGTGTTTGTTTTTTTTTTAAATTGTGGTCTCCATCCCGGGTGACAGTTAAGAAGCTTCGATTTTAAAAGTTATGGTCGTTTGAAGTGTGATATTTTCCACTAGGACTTTTAGCCATACAAATATACATTACATTAAGTTTAATAAATAAAATAGGCAAGTAAAGTCACACAAAGAACGTACTTAACCTTTTGTCACTTAGGTAGTGACATTTAAGTAGGTAGATATAGTACTGAAATAAAAATGTAAAGCGGTCGATCTCGCTTGACTGATAAACTCATAATATTATATTCTTCAATTCATCCTAACACGTGAAAAATATAAATAACGTGTCCGTAGTGTACCATCACGTGGCCTTACAAAAACTTACGATGACCGCGTCTGAGACACAATATTATAATACAATATATTAATATATGATAAGGCATTCAATTGTTTTACTTATATTATTCCACACTGACCTCAGATTTTTCGTTAAGCAAATTCTTAATGCGCATAATATATTGTAGTTAGTATTGATTTTATTATTTAAACTTTAAATCTGTTACATTAAGACTAAACACATTTTTAAAGATTTGACTCATCGTCACCTAGGAGCAACAGTAAAAATTAGAAACTTGAATTTTGAGAGAATGTCTTTTTTGTGTCATAAAGAGACGCAGAAATTTTTCGTCAGGTAACCCTGAATGCACAAATTAATTGTCTAATCAAGTACAAAAAATCGGACTACTCTGTAAAAAGTTATGCGTGATCATACTCATCATACATAAAAAAAAAAAAAATATACGCGTCGACTTGTAAACCTCCTCCGTTTTTTCGTCGGTTAATAAAATAGTACTCACGACCGAATTCCAAGTAGCAGCTGATCATCGATGCCCTTTGACTCAACCGCAGTTGAGAAAGGCCTGAGCAACACATTCATAGTAATTTTTATTGTCACACACAATTTATTTAAAGATACACTCACTAACACAACGTTAAGTGACAAAATAAAATCGTAAGCTATTTATAGCGGTCGTTTAATTTATAGATTGGCACGTATATGATTTTATTTTTCAAAGTGCACTAAAAAAATATTATTTTTATTTTTGGTCACATCACATTGCGTAACAACTGTAGTGCGCGAGTATTTTTATTTTTGTCACAAAATATCGTCTTGTTATAATCGAAACGAATAATGAAGTAGAGAGATACGACAGGTGTCCACACTCGTGTCAGGATTCCTTGTAGACTGTAACGCGATATACACGATGACGTATGCGTAAAGTGACTATGATATAGATTTTATTAGGACTTTTTTTTAATCAAATATTGTTATTATTTGACGACGATCTAAGGTTTCAACTTGTAATATAGGATTAACGCTGAAATCACGAGATTTTATTTTACCACAGCAAGGTTTTTTTTTTCAATTTTCCTTACGTTTTTGAAAAATGAAGTATGTTGATCCACTTCTTAGATATAGGCAATGGACGTGTTAAAAAATAAACGAAATGTTCATATAATGTGACGGATGAAAATAAAAAATACATTGTTACATGGACAATGTATTTTTAACCGACTTAAAAAAAGGAGGAGGTTCTCAATTCAGTTGTATTTTTTAAATATTTGTTACCTCATAACACCATCATTTATTAACCGACTTGGAAAATTCTTTTTTTATTTGAAAGGGTCCACTTTCCGTTCGGTCCCATCGTCATCAGATCAGGATTTGATTACTTCTTAGTGTACTTTGAAGTCGGTTTAAGTTTTTTGTAAAACAGTCCAATTATTTATTTTCCACATGTCATAATATAATTCTATTAATATTTTCTTAGAAACGAACGGATTTCTGAATTAAATATGTATATACTATAAACTCTATAACTAATTACTTTTAGGCTTTATCTATGACATAATGATGTATTATTTACGTGCATCGACATGTGAACTCAATAATGCCAACACGTTTGATTTATTTTATCTGATTTCTCACGTGATATTTATAAGTTTATCTATCTTTACTGCTATTATCAGGCATGTGTCAGGTTTTTTTTTAGATTTTTAATGAAAGTATTCGTCCGATTAGAAGCATTAGATAGATTACTAATATTCTGTGTTCTCGGTTTTTTTCGTATACAATATAGAACCAAAATAGAACCTAAATTTTTTTGTATACTACTTAGGTAGCAAACAAGCATACGGCCCGCCTGATGGTAAGCGATTACCGCAGCCTATAGACGCTTGCATCACCAGGGGTGTTACTCGCGCGTTGCCGACCCTGCAGAAATCTTTTCACACTCTTTTTGAAGAACCCCATGCTGTACTCCATTGGGAAAACCACGGCGGGGAGCTTATTCCACAATCTGAGCGACCGCGGAAGGAAGCTCCTTTGAGACCGCACAGTTCGAAACAATTTTGGTTCCAATATGTGGGGTTGGACTCCCTATCGATGGCGAGAGTTGCGATGGTAGAATGTAGCCGTGGGCATCACAATTCTTCAGAACACTGTTCGTTGTACAAGCGGTAGAACACACATAAGGAGGCATAGTCTCTCAACAGACTGAGGGGCTCTAATCCGCTTGTGAGCTCGGGATCGTTGACAATTCTAGCAGCACGTTGCTGAACCGAGTCTTAAGGCCCAAGCTGGTATCCAGGTGCCCCCGCCCACAGATGACAGCAGTACTCCATATGAGGCCGGACTTGCGACTTATAAAGTTGCAGTCTTTGCCCCGATGTGAAGTACTACTTCGCTTTGTTGAGCTCTCCAAGCTTTTTGGATGCCAGCTTAACCTTTTCTAAGTGACTATACTCTATTTCACATAAGATGAGTCGTCAAGGTCAAGGGTTTTTGACCAATATCTAGTGAAATTCCATTTGATTACTCTGAAATAGTACTCACAATATTTCATGAAACCTCAATCTATCATAGTATTCCTTTATTATATCGAAATGAACATTAACCATTGAGAAATTTAATAAAATACCATGTGTCACCGAACTCATGTTATTTGAAATAGACTATAAGGAACAAAACGTCGCTAGAAATGTCGACGCCAAGGATCCCAATGCTTTTACTGATGTTCAAGGACGTTTTCATTTCATTTTTTAAACTGCTTCCTATCATTACTATTTTATACATTTATTCTGCAACAAATTTCAAGTTACTAGCACAGTGTGGTGTCGTGTGTAGAGTGGTTCAGTAAGCCCACGTTCGTACGAACGATTTTTACGCGCGTTATTTTCATCGTTATGAATAGAACGTATGACTTCCTATACCTGTTCGCACGCTGACGTTTTTTTACGTCGGGAGTTTTTATACATTCTAGTAAAAAACGTCGAGCTCAACGTTTACTTAAACTTCGTTTAGACCGAAATCAATTAATTATTATCGTTAATTTTCAGATATAGCAAGGGTAAGCAGATAACGCACATAAAAGTACCTATGACACAAGAAATAAAAGAAAAAAACATCAAATCTCGAACGGAGCGCGGTTGAAACCAGAAGTAGTATTACCTAGGATTGTAATATTATATATACTAGTTGTCCACCACTGTTTCACTCATGTAGCCGGAGTAAAAGTAGCCTGTATTCATGTATCTCTCTCCATACAATAGGCAATCTGCGTACCAATTTTCATGGCTATCGTGAAATGAAATGAAATTAATAAATTTATTTACAAGAATATGGTAGATGTACATGTCTTCAGTACTAAGTCTCGTCTTCGAGATTTAGTTGTGAAAAGGTAACAAACAGTTACTTTCGTATTTTGATACTATAGTGGCTGTGAGAGCTGCAGGCCTCGCGCGCGTGTCTTGTCTTTGCATAGCTTAAAACTGAATAAATGTTCATCTTGCACCTTAAAACAAAATCCTTATTTCAACCCCCCAAGTTCGGCCATGTAGAGGAGAACAGCCGGACATCTGGACAGACATACGAAAGCATTTTTATCCAAGCTGAAATGAGACGCTTCGCTTGTGCTGCGCGCTCGCTCATTCAATTGGGTACTTTCCTGGGTAAGAAATATATAATTCTATTATATATTTAAAATTAAGATATAGTCCGTTCTGCGTGACGTCACATTTCGCTAAAAAAATATAGAAATGTGACGTCACGCCTTCTTATCCGCTAGGCTAAGTTGAGCTGAGCCGCAAAGAGGCCTCAAGTGTAAATAAAAAAAGGTTGTAAACTGCTTCAAAAACGATAGTAAAACTAGCTCTAGTGACTGCATTAGTGACGTAGAACGTAACCGTAGGTCATGGTTTCAATTCCAACAGTAAGCTTGAGGTTTCGGTGAAGGAAAACAACGTGAGGACACCATTACGGGGAGATATTTGTAGTACCCACATGCCTGACCCTCAAGTTAAAACCTACCCGTGTGTTCCGGTAGTATCATCTCATCGCTTACCATGGTGAGATTGTGGTCAAACAGCCTATTTAAATTTAAAACTTAAATAGCCTCTTTCCACCACCCATAGGTTACGAAATGGAAATACAATGGCTTTGAGAATCGTTTGAAATTGTTAACTAAGTAGGTATGGTAAGATTTTGTTGTAGAGATCGTTGTATTCGCAATATTACTAATAAAGATATCTCAAATTTACGTAATAGTATGGTCACATTACATAAAACACGTGTCGCTTCTCTTGTATACGTGATCGCGCGCACTCACGAGTCAAACCGACTGGTATACTTATATGTTGTTTGTAGGTACCTAAGATATACTCATCGTGTCTTGCTAAAATAAGAGAGATTTCATCAGCGTCATCCAAATCAGCGCTCAATGATCATCAGATTATTCTTATTCTATATCTCTTATTATATTATACTTATTCCCGCCATGAAATAATTTAATTTTTTATGTGCACATAAATGCGTGCATTTTTTATTTATAAATTTCACAATGTAGAGTTTAACAAATATATATTTGCTAGGTAAGGATTCCCTCTAATATCTTGCTTCATTTAAAACCTGTACGATTGTCTCGAGTACGTAATAAAAAAAAGAGGAATTTTCCCATCTGTTCGCGTGTAGCGTGCATCACGTGCAGGCCTACCGAACTACCGAATATTTATATAATCACCTCTATTTACATACGAGTACATCATTATGTTAATCATTCCTTGCAGTGTGCAGTTTCGATTCAATTACAAAAATCTAACATTTTACCGATATAAACTCGATTACGTGCATTGATATATTATGTGCATAGATATAGTAAATAGATATCCCCTAGAGTAGTTCATTGCTCTATTTTCACCCACTCTATCACCAATAAATTGCAGTGTTGCCGTTGTGCAAATATCTACGTGACGTCACAGGTCACGTGCCTCTACGACTATTCACGTGCTCGGAGGCGGGGTAATGTTCTGTTAATTATAATAAAACGATCGATAGACAGGTAGACATGTTTTTTATAGGTAAATCCGTTCCGCTCACGATATTCCTGGTATACTTTACATCATGTAAGGACGGCATTTGGTATTAAAATTAATTCAGCACGCTTTTAATTTAGTAAGTAAGGTCACTTTCGTATCAAATGTGTATCATGTCAATAATGTATGTAAGTATATTCTTGTTCCAATTTTAAATTTATGGGGAACAACAATAAAGACAATGTTAGTACAAATTTTAACTTTATCTTCTCCTTCTTATGAATCTAAATACGTTGACTGATATAAAAAACGTGCAATGTTTGTGAACGTGAATGTGTCACGTGCGATGACGTGAACGGAATTAAATGAACACATCACACGCGTAGCAAGCGATGAATAAGAAATCTTATTAACTATGTCATAGAGTACATTGTTGTAGGCAGACGATTAAAGTTATGTGATGTGTTGATATAAGAAAATGAAAACAAAACACTCGCAGAAGCAACGATTCACGTGACTCATGATGTCGTCTGTCGCAGATATTTGTTTAGTAAGTAAAATTTAAGAATGTGATGGTGCCTTATGCCAACGAAATATAGACTTTTATATTTCAATGCCTTATGCCTAATAGATAGATAGGTATATCATAGGGTTCATAGGAAATTTTGGTTATTGTATTTGACCTTCAAAACTTCAGATTTCGGCGATAGTGCCAAAGTGAAAGTTGTTCATATTTATAAAGTACTTTCACTACTTCCAGTTCGAGTTATAGAATCAATATAATATCACAACCTTAAGGCTTGTTACTTATGAATTAAGGTTGATATTTGTGTGTCTCGGAGGCCTCGTTATCCCCATTTGATTTGATCATTTAATATGTATTCCCCACTCTTGGTACTACGACGCACGTGTTGTGCAAAATAATGCGTTTTAATTTTGTTTTATCACTTGTTGAATTATCGCGTCATAATGTCAACTTTTAATTTCCATATTAACTTAATGTAGCGAATGAATACAGTGTATAATCAAACTTACTCCCCCTTATTACAAAACCAGGTTTTAAAATAGCATCGTCTCTTTTTATTATATGACGTTAGAAACCACGTTTTGTAATAAGGGGGGCGTGGTTTGTTTGATACGTCAATTCTAAGGAACGTGATTCGGAAAAAAATATATAGTTTCGGGCATCGAGTATCTTTGTATCACCCCTTTGCACAGTTTGATAAGATTCACATTCGGATAACCTACCTGAGGGTATATATATATTTATGCTCAGAAGTCTGAAATGGACAAGGCAAGCCATTATGGAGGTTGAAGCTCCTACCGGTAACATATTCCGCGTCCTGACATAAAATATATTGTTACCCGGGATAAAAAGTATCCTGTATGTTACTCCGAGTATCATTTCTCGAGTGTGCCATGTTTCTGCAAAGCCGTTCAACCGTTGCGGAGTTGCGTGGTAACAAACATGTAATACACATACAGACACTTTTCGCATATAACTAATAGTTAGTAGGATAAGAAGAACTAAGCAACATCTAAAATTAATCAATGGAAGCCTACCCTACATACTACAACTCGCATTTATAAAAAAAGCAAGACAGGTAACAATCTTTCATTGACTCACGTTGGGTTTTGAGATCGGACTGCCGAACACGCGTGCCAACCAACTTTTATACAAGCGTTATACACCAACTTTTTCCCGTGACACCAGAAACGTGTAAAACAGGCTGAAAATAATTTATTGTTCTATTTTTAAACCAATTTACGCGAACGGCAGTCGCGGCCCCACGCGGCGTGGGCTCTCACGTGCCCCGCTAAAGGGCATATTTTTGCCTTACGTAAGACTACGTAGAACCACGATCACAGAGAGTAATCTGTGCCACGCACGATAGAACCTTGTTCGATATCCTACTTTTCTATTTTAATTGTTTTTTCAAAATTCAAAATCATTTATTCAAATAGACCTTCGCAGGCACTTATGAAAAGTCTGACTCTAATACTCTAGTACCGGTTCGGAAGGTTGCATTTGCTGAGAAGAGCCGGCAATAAACTCAGCAATTACTCTTTTCAAAACAAGCTTAGATTCATTACATAATGTTCACATTTTCTTCTAATATTTATTACCTAGTACCTAGTAGATTATCTTTATATATAAAATTCTTCTGCACGTGTGTATGTCACTGAATTCCTCCTAAACGGCTGGACCGATTTGAATGAATTTTTTGTATGCGTTTGGGTGGCGCTCTGGATGGTTAAGATTCACAAATCAGCCAATGTAGGGTAGGGTAGCACCACGCGAACGAAGTTGCGCCGGGCAGCTAGTGTTCTTATAAGAAATAAACTCTACCTCTCTGTACTCTACTACTTATCAAATTGTTGAAAGGAGAGAGTATAAATGAATAATAATGATTATGTTAATAATGTTAATGGTATTAATGTAATGTAATTATTATTACTCTAGGCAACTTTAATCTGTGCTCTAGGTAGGTTAGCGTACCTGTCTGATTTTCGGGTGTAGAGAATGTTGAAAATAATTTAAACATTATAATTTAATCAAATTTTCGTACCTTTCTACCTGTATTTATATTTTAATATATCGATACAACAATTTGGTACAGAATACTAAATTGCGCCCTCGAGCCAAATGAATATAATGTAAAAAATATCATGTGTGAACGTGTGTGTGAAAATATCTTTGTATCAGGTAATAATATAAAATCGTTCGATAGGCTCAGATTACAGAACAAAAGGCAGATAGTGCGCGCGGAACACGGGACTGAGGCACGTCTTTAATCTGTGGTGAGGCCATAAAGCAAATACAAACTGAAAAACACATAGTAGGTAAGGTACCTACCTAGTATTCCCTTTTGAATTTGTGTTTGCTTTATGGCCTCACCACAGATTAAAGACGTGCCTCACTCACAAAGTTTAATGAAAATAAAATGTTTTTCGTTAAACAAAGCAAATACAAATTCAAAAGCGAATACCAGGTACTTATGTGTTTTTCAATTTATATTTGCTTGTTTGGCCTCACTCCTGTGTTCCGCGCGCTCCATCTGCCTTGTTCTGTAATCTGTGTTGGTAGTTATATAAAGTAAAATATTCCAATATTCTCCAAAGATTACTTACCTAACTACTTAATTAATAATATTCAAGTTATCGTTCTGATGGTACCTACTTGCATTTAAAATGTTTAGTAAAAAAACGTGCGAATTTTCCTGAATTTTCTATTAGCCGATCTACAATACCCACTGAGAAAATTCGGCTTTAAACTCAATTACCTAGATTTGAATTCCATAAAAAATTCCCTAGAATCAAAATATAATATTAGCATTGAATATTTTTTTTTACTTAATGTAAATTCTAAAATAATAAATCAAGAATAGTTTATTCCATATAATATGAACTTACGAACGTTATAATTGATTCTACCACCGCCGCCACCGGTTCGTAATACACTTGAACTAAGAAGCCTTCCAGCAAAAATATAAAAAAGCAATATTTTTTTAAAGAATCTAATATCTATATATTCAATGATCTATATAATTCTGATTCGGCAGTCTTTGTAACAAACAAAATCTTTTAAAAACATTGTTTTGGAGGGAACAAAAGAAAAGTTACCTACCATTTAAAACAAAAGGAAACTTTTTTTAAAAGTAGGAAACGAATTTTGAAGGATTGACGTCAAATGCGATACCCTAATTTTCCCTGCTCATTGTTTATAAGCAAACTTGATAACTTTTCTTCATAATTTTTTTATACGTGGGCTAGCTAGCAGTTTGTATATACCTTATATGCCTGTGAACCTTTTATTTTCAAAGAGTTCGGGATAAAATAGATTTCATGCTATTTTAATGAAATACTTTTTATCTATGTATCAATGATATAATGCAAAAGCACAGATGTAAAAATAAATTCAGGCAACTTGAAGCCACTTTGTCATGCATACATGCGCATGTGAGCTTATGAAGTGTTTTCACACAATAAAACTTTTAAAAAGCTTGAAAAATCATTCCTGCAGACTTATTTTTTATCCTATCTCTGCCTATAAGTACCGCAAAAGTATGATAAAAATTACAGTTTTTTGTGTAAGTTCGACAATGGTAGAAAATATTTTATTTAAAAAAAAATGGAAACAATAAGTCTCACAGATTCACCTGCGTTTCCGGGATTAGGAGTAAGTCGCTTATTAATGAAAGTAACTCTTGTCTGTCCGTCGCTTTTTGTAAAACTTTTTTTATCATTTCACGAAGGACTACGAGAGGAGCTAATGCAACTTTTTGTACCGGGACGTGGGTGGAACTGCAAAAAATCTGGTGAATCCGTTGCTACGTCAAACAAAAACAACCCAAATTCACCAAAACTCACTTTACAATATTTTTTATTCAAAAAGCTGCTATTAGTTTTTGGAGATGTAAGTAAGTCCGATGATTCCACTAAGTTATCGCTACGAGCATATAGATAAGGTAAGTTACCAAATCGTACGATGCCTCAAATTGTTAAGCACGTTTGGTGATAAGATTTTTGTGTTGCAGTTACGAGTTAGGTACTAGGTACCTTCAACATGAACTCGGTAATAACTATAGTGATAATCTAACCTGATTTACATAAAGTTTACATGTATAAAGGTCAAACATCCTCATGTAGTGTAGATCCTCGAATCAGTGATGGCTGTTATGATTGTCTGAGTGTTACGTCACGCACGTCCACGTCGCTGTCGGGCGCGGGAGGCGCTATCGATACGCTATTTGCGCAAACGAAGCGCCTCGTGGAAGGTAACGTGACCAAACGCCAGCACGTGGCCAGACACGCTGCACGCTCGATAGTTCGGCAAACTAATAAACACCAACTTACATAAAAACGACCGTGGTAGGTCTTACATCACTGTAAAAAGAAACCCAACTTATTAGGTACACAACTTGAATCTAATTGATTATTATAAAAAAAAAGCTTAGGAAAATATTGACCTTGCTCTGCAGTTATTTATTGTAAATTTTACAAATATTTAACGTTTTTATAATGATCTTGACCGGTTTGCCTTATTGTGTCTGCAATGAATCTCTTACAAGTACATCTAAGGCCCGTAGGCAGGGGGTGAATAGGTGTTCAATCCCCTCGAAATTTTCGGAAAATATTTAGAACGTAATATTATTCGAAAATTGTAGTATCGTCTCTAAATATTAGATAGTTATATGACTGTTCATATAGGTACTAGAGTAACACTTAATAGTAAAAAAAAGTTACGAAGACATGTTATAAGACGAAAAAATAATGAAGAAAAAAAAATTAGAAAATTTAAGAAAAATTAACGGTAGGGTAGGTAGTAGGTATATCCCTTGGGTACGCGGGGTGCAACTACTTGTTAAATAAAATTATAGAAAGATTATAGAATAATAAAAGCATAGCCCTAATAAAAGTTATATTTTACCTTAGTATTTTATGTACCTACTTGCATATTTTTATATGAAAACTTATCACATCTAAACATTACTTTCAATCGACGCGACGTTGGAATCAATTAGGTCACGGATGTTGTTTACAATAACATCTCTATTAATTATATATCAATTATATTGGCAACACTGTTGCACTGCGCATGCACAGTTTAATGACCAGACCACACGTGTACATGAGTAATGGACGGTCGTATCGTATCGCATTGTTGCTGGGACAATGACCACGGTGCGCTGGGTTTCTTTACATAAGTACAGGATACTGTACATAAAATGTTGCCCGCGCCCCTAGCGGGAACTTACTGAAACTATTTTCAGTCGTTATGTGTAAGGTAAAAACTGAAACTGTTGCCAGCATAGAAATAACATCTATTCTATATCTGTGTTTATTTTATTTCTATGGTTGCCAGCTACCGTTGATTAGTATTATCAGCATCAGCATTTCGTAGTACTGTCTTCTGAATGTATGATTGTTATCTGGGGGCACGGAAGTGCCCCCCGCCAAGACAGCCTAGCGAAGCGAAAGGGCACTTCCTACCTTTTCTCGAAGCGCTTCGTCGATTTTTTGAACCCTCATAACTTGGGTTTGGATTATACCAGATAAACAAAATTCTCTGAATATGATGTCAATAGTGAAATTATTAAGCATATTAAGTTTCAATAACATAGCTCTTATACTTTAGATTTTATTGATATCTAAAAAACCCCGATTTCGTCACTGACTCACTGATGATCATCAAAACTCATAGGGTACTTCCTGAAGTCCTAGAAAGCTGAAATTTGGTATGTAAGCTTGTATTAGTACACAATCAACAAAAAAATTATAAAAGTTGGAAATATCAAACAAAAAAAAAAACAATAACAACTTACAAAAAGAAGTGAAATCCCACCAAAAACATATTTATGTAAAGTGTTGCCAAGACATGGCTCGCACTGTCAAAAAGTTATTAGATCTCATGTAGAGCCAAGCTTATAAGTCTACATGCACTTACTCTACAAGCCCTAACTTCACAAACTACACACCATAGTCAAAATATGTGGCTTGGCCGTTTCACTACTACAAGAACTATTGAATAACAAAAAAGTAATGAACAGTGAATACATTTTTCACCCTACTCCCATGTGACGGTAGCGAAACGGCCAAGCCACATATTTTGACTACGGTGTGTAGTTTGTGAAGTTAGGGCTTGTAGAGTAAGTGCATGTAGACTTATAAGCTTGGCTCTACATGAGATCTAATAACTTTTTGACAGTGCCAGCCATGTCTTGGCAACACTTTACATAAATATGTTTTTGGTGGGATAAAATTAAATTAAAATACAAATGAGAGCAATATAGGTAGTCTACAAATGGTCTACAATAAGAACGTCCGACTGAACCGTTTTGTGGAACAACAAGGTGGCTCGAGGATGGAAGAAAGGTGACACCAGCTCGGACGTCATATGTCTCCGAAGGCTATAAGGTTTTAGACCGCCTGTAAGTTTGAGATCGTCAAATATACGTAAATGATGTAATTTCTCTGTGAATCTTCGGGCGCCTTTACCCAAAGTACCTACTCGAGTTTCTAAGTTTTTCTGTTATAAATAATCATTGTTTATGTTTACGTAAACATGACTTAATATATGAATGTTCATATATGTATATTTATGTGCGTATATTAAAGTTCGTGAATGTGTCGGAGAAGAATGTGCCCAGGGAGAAGTATACAGACTAATAGTACGTTAGTACTATTAATTATTCTGTGCTACTAGTACCTATACAGGTCGTTGTTTTGGTCAGCGACGAGCGACTTAGAGTCGATAATACAAATGATACTGGTGCTAAAAAAAATAAAAAAAATACTATTTTTTTTAATAATAAATATAAAAAAAATATTATTTGGAAAATCATGTAATAAGCTAACGTGTAGACGATATAGGTACTCAACGGGAGTGCGAGGGAGTAAAGGGGTGGAGCGATGGCGGTTTGCGCCTAGCTCTAGTCTGTACACGTGCCGAGTGACCATACTTTGCAGTGATTTTATTTCAAATTGAATAAGGTATTTCTCAACGCATTTACAGTATTTAATGGAATTAAGTCAATTTTTGGGAAATGTATTTATTGTACTACCACTCCTGGGTCGCTTGTCGCCGACCAAAACAACACCCTGTATAATCCAGATATAAAAGGTCCGTCTAAAGTCTTGGCGTATATTTTGAGGGATGAAAGTAAAGTTCATTTGTAATTTAAAAAAAAACAGAAAAATAATACAGAAAAAACAACAAAATATAATAATTAGGTAATATAATAAATAATAAACTTACTAGAATTTTGCTGCCTAGCTCACAGAGAAAAGAACGTGTATTCTTTCTTCCGTGGCCTAGCTAGTCTACTCGTTACTCACCTCAATTAAATATAGTACAGAATATAAATAAATTCAGATAGAAATAGGCACTCGAAATTAGAATACCACAAGTCTCCACGGCACAAAGCGATGTTGTACCTACAATGCGAAACAATCTGCACACGTTTTCCTAAACATGCATTAGGTGTCTCGACCACACTTCATAGCGTTTTTCTCAACGTAAGCCAGAATAGAACACTACCTACTGCATCACTGATAAAAATGTACGGATGTAGGTAAATACATAATTATAGAATGTAATAGTACCAACATCCACTGTACGACAATGAATCGACGCGTGAGTACTTATCTAGTAGGTACATTGTATACATTCATTCAATACGTATTATAGGTACATGTATGTTTACATGACGCATTATACTCGGAAACTCATGCATCAAAGTACATGAAACCAGACGGAACTGAAATGAAGGGTATGTAAGTAATTAGGTAATATTAATATGTAATAGCCACTTATTTCTTTACAACGCAAGTCCAAAGCTTGTGTTTATTTCAATTCGGCTAAGCCATTATTCATCGCCTATTTTATACGTTAAGGTTTGAAAATTAAATAACCGCCAAAATGTTAAGAATATTTCTAGTTTTACGTTTGGCAACCAAATCGTAATTAGGACTTATTTTGCCAGTGTCGAGTTATGTTATAATTTCTAGGCACACACAATAAATCACTGCCACCGCCGCCGACCCATAGATACATTTTTGCCAAATGCAAAGCAACCATCGTCCTAAGTCGACTCACATAACATGGTTGACCTTTGAGATAGAGGTAGTAAGAAGACTCGCACTATAAACAAGTGTAAAGCTTCATGTGCTTTTGACTGTAAGTACCTACAATTCTTCCTTTTCCCAAATTGGCCCCACTTGGGTCTTCGACGCCCTTGCTACGTACTATATTTCATTGGATCATCAAAAATCACCATTGGTAATATGCAATTATGTCTCAAAATACACGAAGTTATGAAAATAAAACGAATACCTACGCAACGTCACTTCTGCAAGTTCCCGCCAAAAATTCCCATGATAATAAATACTACCAAATTCAGTGTTGCCAATTCGAGAAAACACTTTTTCTTTTTAGTAAAGTTAGGTTATATCAACACACATAGACGCGTCTGTTACTACGTAATTTGTAGGGGTAGGTCAAGATCTCATATTGAATAAGATTTTTCAGTGGTAATTCGCAGGGACGAAAAAATAAAATATTTTTTTCGAAATTGTTGAGTAGTTTGAGTACCTATCTACTTCCTATTTTCAACCAGGATTTTTTTACGATTAGATTAAATTTAGAACGTATAGGAAGGTGCGAGTGAAGGCGTAATTTTCCCCATTCTTGACCTAAGTATGGAGGGCAAATATTATTACGTAGAGGGGATAGAGGGGAGAAGAATCAATGATGTGTTAATTATTAGGTTATATAAATCTTGAGTTGGATACTACATCTTATTTAGATTTTTTCCGTTACGATGCCATATTTTTTCTGTAAATTGAAAACTTTATTGCAAGATATACAACTTTCCGAGGTTCATACAAGTAAATAATGGTCATGAATGTATAGTTTCACTGCCATAAACTATGGTTTATTTATCAGATAGTTAAGTACGCAATTTTCATAGAATTTACTCATTTCAATGTCTAAACCTCAGTTGAGTACTTAAATTATTATGACAATCAAGTTTGCATAGGACGAAAACCAGTCGATACAAACGTGAGCTCTACTCAGTGAGTGTGTGTGTATTATCTATTGAACACCAACTATATGTATGTGTGCGTCGGTATTCAGTCACGTTTTGCGCGGTGTGTAGAGGACGCAGCGCGACTTCATTTCCCCCGGTCTCGCGTGTATCACGTGTTACATACAAGAAGCTATTTTCGCCCCGCTTTCGCTATAAATCATTATGATGATAATATATTCAGTTTAATTTACAAAAGTGGCAGTGGGATTAACGCTACTTAACTTGTACAGTTGGTTATGTAAAATACTGGCTGTTAAGCTTATGAAGAGAAAAACAGATTATTAGGTCATTATCATTAGTGACTTTTGACCCCGTGCTCGTGCTGCATAAACGATAATATTCACATTATACCTATCGAACTGAATAGTATCACTATTGCATTGTTATAAGAAATATCTACATAAAAATTCATTGGTCGTGTTTCCATAAATATCTAATAAAAATGATATAACTAGGCGTAAGTATGTGAGTGATGCTTGCAACACGCAAGCTTAAATATGGCTGAGGTAACCGATTACCATCTGGTGGGCCATATATGTATACAAAATATAATCGACTCTGGACTAGATTTTCACCATTTGATCTAGAATATCTAGGTACATGTTATTTCAAAACGTGTTTCGATGACGTCAGACTTGTTGCAGGTGGCACAGATATTCTGATCGTAGGGCTAACTACATTACACCTACTTAAAAAACGCACGTGGACTTTTTATGGTTGACATCCTCTACCTACAGTCCTACATATCAATAATATGATCATAGTCTTAGAAAACTAGAAAGACATAGTATAGCCTACTATTTAACCCATGCTGTCCATTAACTTTTACGTGAGCCATAAGGAAATACTGAGAACTCCATTGATACACAGGAAAAAGGAATGTCTGTTGAATGAAGTTATATAATTTGAGATTGGTCCTTCAAAGGGTTTACGTATAAGGAAACTAGATTGAGGGTTTTAATCTGGATTGAGATGGCTTTGATTCTGTTGTTTACATTTAAACTAATTTTAGTCTCACTATGTCTCTTTCTAACAAAGAACATAAGAAAAGGATGTAAGAAATTTAGTTCTGTCAAATTAGTCCAATGCTTGTATTCAATATCAATTTAGTCGCCATCTATCGCGGTTACGTCTTAGTAAATGTCCGCAAATGAAGACGGCAAAGACTAATTTGACAACTTAAATATGTTCTATCATTTTTCAATAATGTTTGTAAGAAAGAGATGTGATGTGACTAAAACATCGAGGAAATATGCCGTGAGTATAATAATACTGATCAATCAAATTCCACAACTGGTCCAGTGATTTGTCACTGAATTTGAACAGTAAGGACCACTCGCTGCTTCGTGTGTTTTTAACTTGGCCAATCAGAGTGCATGCGTCCTTGTCTTAACCAATCAGCACGCATTGTCGGCGGTGGGAAATTGGCGGAATATAATTCAACCAAAATGAAAATCGAGAAATCTTAAGCATCTTCAATATAATAAGAACACAGTCATCATAACAAATGCAAATAAAACGAAAGTCTTCTAAGTCAATGGACACCAATTTGGGAAATTGGTGTCCAATGACTTAGAATCCAACAATGTTCTATTTCTTATTAGATATCAAGTCAATCAATTATACAAGATAGAAGGATTCCTGCCATTCTGGTAAAGTAAAAATTTGTTAGACACTATCCCCGTGTGATATAGTTGGATAGTTCTAAGTTTAGATACGGATGTTTTGGTCCAAATAATTTGGATATCACCAAACTAACAGATAAATAATAATTCTCAAACATGTTGTTTTTTTTATGTTTTATTTTTCCTAATGCAATCTGATGCATTTGGGAACAAAATCTTCGGCTACAACTATTTTGATGGAGGTCATATAAAACTCTCAGAACTCCTAGAATCTTGAAGGCTCATCATATTTCGTTTCCGAATTTATCTGGTTTATACAACAAATACGAATAGTACAATAAATCAACGGAGGAGAAACAAGTGTATGGTGGAAATTGTGGATGACTTTTGCTTCTTTTGGCACCACGAATATCCCGTTGACGAATATCGGATCCTGAATAAGAATTCTATGAATTTGAAGCCAAAGAGTTAAAAGGGCAATAAGATAAGGAAATAATACGTATTATACTATCTTACTATAATAAGCTGCAATTCTAAATACTTACATGACGCGCATACCTAGTTAAGCAAAGCGAATAAATTATTCTAGGTCAAGGATACTTAATCTAAACCGTCATAACTAGAATAAAATATCTGAACACAATAGACAGGTGTTAAAGTGTAGCCAGTATAGGTATCTTGTAGGTATTTACCATTCTTTTTTTACTACGTGCAATATGATATATAAATAAACACAGAATTTTATTACTTGCACACATAATTACCTAGGTACTATAATAATGCTGATAAAATTAAGCTATTTCTTGATTGTTACATGTAATAGGTACGTTAAGAATAGCTAACGCTAATCTTATGTTACATGTAGTACCTTAAGAATAGCTAACGCTAAACTTGTTGGTACCCAAGTAAGTGTACTTAATTGGTATTCGCTAACTTACTTGTCATATTTGACGGAATGCCCGTTCTCCTCCCAATAATGCCTTGTCTCCATATTCACAATTATTTAATGTCACAACAAAAACAATATTATCACTTTGTTATGTGCCACTGTCGCACAAACTACAATAATAAATAAAAAACAATTATCTTTTTACATTTTCTTATGTAGCAATAATCACAAAACTACACTTAGGTCAGGTCCTTACAATTCATTTTCAAGAATCAAACACATGGATTGAATTGTTATTATCGTATTAAACGGCACGTAGGTTACAGAGTAAAACAGACTACTTTACTGGGCCAGCTTCGCAGCCATTCTGATTGGAACGAATGAATTCACCG
This sequence comes from Polyploca ridens, assembly GCA_951394255.1. Classification (NCBI taxonomy): domain Eukaryota; kingdom Metazoa; phylum Arthropoda; class Insecta; order Lepidoptera; family Drepanidae; genus Polyploca; species Polyploca ridens. The sequence continues at coordinate 15,616,834 of OX596250.1, forward strand.
GCCGGTGCGAGTCATGTGACGCGGCGCGCCGATCGTGTCGTCAAAATAAGGTAGGTACAGGGATTTGGAATGTTGTGGCACATTCCATAGTCCGTACATAATAATAACACATCCTTTTTTAAATTATAGAGAAAAGGAAACATGGCATGATTAACTTTTATCGTAAAGTGGTTGTTGCATCAGCCAGAATAGCGCATAAATTATAATATAAGAGAGCAAAGAATTTGTGTTCTTATGCGCGGCGCCCCGCATCTATGGCTGGGTGTCGGCGGCAGGCCACGCTTGCTTGCACGTGACTGCCTTGATGTGACTTTTACCTCGATCTCCTTTGGCTGTATGTACCTACTAACTACTTGAACATGGTACGATAATCTTTCATCATTTTAAACAAGCTTTACGTATTTACTGATAACGTCTTGTTCGTAAACAAATCGAGTTATAGGTTGTGATCGAGTTCATGGCAATTCATAGCAGATTTAAGTATATTTCTGCAAAGAGAAGTTCCTTTAAAGTCAAATTGGTTCGAATTATCAACAGTTTAATAGGTATTTTGAGCTTAGGTATCATGAGAAAACTCCTCATTGCTATGTCCCTGGATATTTATTTATTTACCTAGGTACTGGCTGCCCGGCGCGACTTCGTTTGCCTGGTGTCCGGCTAAAACCCCACTGTGGTCGTCACCTGCGATACAGAGGGGGGCGGGCTCTCGTGCAGATTGCGTACCTGCACACCCCTCCACGCGCGGCGCTGATAGCCCGTCCCAGGGAAAGTGTGATACCCGTCTCCCCAGCACCCTCGCAGTCCTATCGCACGATGAGTCGTGACCACAATGACTCAGCGTCCTCCTCGGAGCCGCTTCTGGGAGTCCAGGGCACCCGCCCCGATCACCCACGACCCCATTAAGTCGCCTTTTACGACAGGCAGGGGAACACCGTAGCTGTTCTAGGCCCGAGCTACAGGGCAGGAGGCACGTTTGCGCCCTGGTGGCGTCGTCTCCGGACAGGATCAGTCCTCTTTCGATCCCGCTCACTAGCATCCTTCTGGACCATTACGGTCTCACGCTCAGTATCGCTGACACGACTGCTGGCAGGGAGAGATTCCGCCCACTCTTGCCGTCTGATCATCTCTTCTGGTTCGCCACCACTCTGGCGAACAATGCAGATCCGGTCATAAACCCTCGCATCCATATCCGCCAAAATGTCTAGCGGCCGAAAGCGAGCCAGAACAGTTGCCGCCTCAGAGGATATTGTGCGTATCTGTAGAACGAAAGTCTTCAGATGGCCAGTCTCTTCGCCCATACGAGTGCTCCGTAAAGGGTTACGGATCGTATAACCTCCGTATAGAGGCGGCGAACTTCCTCTCTCGGTCCCCCAAGATTGGGAAGCCGCCTGTGCATGGCACCCGTTACTCTCTCAATCCGGGGGACTGGGCGATCAAGATCACCGCCCCACCCCGATTTCTTACTTCTCGACTCACTCACTCGGATGGACGAGTCGGGTGGGTCCCTGCTCCTAGGCAGTTTGTGGAACCATAGCACCTCGGTCTTGAGAGGTGCTATATCCAGACCCAATTCGCGGATTTTCGCGACGACGATTTCAGCCCCAAGCTCGGCGAGCTGTTTGGTCCCCTCGAAGGTATCCCCACTGGCGACCACCATTGTATCATCTGCATAGCAAACGACATTTACGCCAGCGGGGAGATTAGCACGGAGAACTGCATCGTACCGTATGCGAGGTTTCCCAGCAATGGGCCCAACACCGACCCCTGTGGAACCCCACACGTGATCTCCCTCTGGTGTCCTACCCTACCCTACCTTACCCGGTAGCTTGAGATTCAAAAGACATACATAATAATAGGATTTATAAATCGCATAATTTACTATGAGATTTATTATTTATGTGTTTTGAATCTCAAGCCAGCGCGTAAGGTTATTTATTTATTAATAGAGAAGAACCTGCATAAACCATTGACTTAAACTTTTGAATCATAGGACAACTTTCAGACATTTCTCTTATAGTACACATAATATATTATTGACTACGACTACGTAAAATCTTATTTTTCACTTCAAAAAAATCATGATAATATATGTACATACAGAATCAAAATCAGAATCATTTATTGTCATAACTTTGCTTTGAAATACAGCCTTGTAGTAAAACATAGCCATACACTTTAAAGATTAGACTTGTCAAGCAGGTTACAGTCAGAGAAGTCACATTTTGGAGGCAATAAAATTACGCAGTATAAGTAGAATAGGTGTACACATAAAATAAACTTGAGAGGTGTCGTGAGACACCTGCCAGAAGGTAAGCGTACCTATCTACGTAAAATCCTATTACGCGAAGATCCACCTCATCCACTCACCTCACCTCATTGCGGTGCATTAGGGGAAAGTGGGGTGGATTCACACAGGGAGCACCTACATATACCTACTGAATGTATCTGAAGTTAGGCACAGAGCAAAATAATGGAGTTAGTGTGTGTGCGTAGTTTTTATGTGTACTAGTGAAGTAAGCCCACGTTCGCACGAATGATTTTTACGCGCGTTTTTTCAACGGTATGAATAGAACGTATGACTTATCCTATACGTGTTCGCCGTTTGACGTTCGATTGACGTTTTTTACGTAGTCGGGAATTTTCATACATTCAAGTAAAAAACATCGTACTCAACGTTTTTTTAAACGCCCGTGCGATAAGGCTTAGTCATTTCATAACCTTTTTTGGTCGTATTTTGTGACTAGTTAATGTTCTTTAGATTAAACACTGCTATTTAATGTATATCATAGAGTTTATGATTTGATTTATCTATTATTTATCCTACATGAAAACAGTTTTTTTTTGCATTTTTGTATTGTTCATTAATATGTGATGGGGTAGATTCATACACAAGTACAAGGGACACATTCAAATATATGTACTTTGTTACATAAACATTATTATGAACCTAAAGACTGCTAAATCTCAATATGTATATGTCGTTCGTCATGTTCGACATTTGAAGATATATTTTTTTTGCTAGCTAGTTCGATGTCAAAAATGTCACGAGCAAATTTATAATAGTGACACACGTTCCGACGGTCGGTCGTCTTTAGACAATTAATGTTTTTTTATTTTGATTATTATTATTTGTTTGTTTTCTAAAATACCTGATTATTTTTGATTTTTACTGGAATTTGTTTATAAACAATAATTATGACGAATAAATAGTGATTTTCAACCTTTTTTTTATCTTCTTTCATGTGTGTATTAGCCTGCACCTCATTTTCCTGATTTTTTTTTCAAAGCGTTTTTGAAATTCGCTCACGTGAATTTTCAATAATATATTATTCTTCTACTACACTATAAAATAGTTTAACTATCGATTATGTAATATGCAGCATTCCACAAAGTGAAATATAAAAACCGTGTAAAGCCGCCCCACTCTCCCCTACATAACTGCATTTGTAATACAGTTTTTCATTTTATTCCTCATCATAAAAAAAGAGTACAGGTATCGATGATTGTGGAACATGCAAATATATACATTCTACAAATGCAATTAACCGGAGGACATAAAATGGTGTATCCACGCTACGCGAACTGAGCACCAGCCGAGCCGACCACGTGTACTCGGGTCGTGCTCGGTTCGCGTAGCGTGGACGCACCATAATATGACCAAGTTACATGGACAAATATTGACTCATTGTTGATTATGGAAACAAAGAACTTTATAGTCACATCAGAGTCACATAGTTTGCTATCACGCCTTGGGTAAAATACGAACAGGAACTTTCATGTCATTAAAAGTTATGTGACTTTGAAGGTGGTAGCGAATTAAAATTTAGATTTTTACAACGTGATATTTATTTATCTATATCTAATAATTATAAGTATGTACCACAAAACATATTTTTTATTTTTCCCATACTAATCCCTAATACTTATTTTAGTCTCGTTTTGATCTGTCTCTGTTTATCTTGTACATACAAGATCTTTGGTATAATTTGATTTCTTCCTTGATAAATACTCGTAATATTTTGGTAGATATTTGTAGTGTTTTGAATAGCAACATTTCATTTGACGTGTCAGCCCATTCCTGTCATTAACGTTTCGTTATTCTATTAAATCCTTCAATATCTAGGTTTAAACCTCAGAATCAAGAATACCAAAATAAAATAAAGTAATACTACTATATAAAATATATTGATTCTATTTCTTTTGCGTTTTTACTAATTACTTACACTATAAAAAATATATAAAATCAACATCACTTTTAATAAAAGTTGATGTAACAAAACGCTATCCAACCAAACTGTCAGTCAAAATTGTGCAGCAGCTTTCGGAAGAGGCGTTCATAATTTTACTTTTTACGGAAATTATACATTGAATAATCGTTAAAAATGCTTGCTTTGATCAATCGTATCCTTGATTGGATTAAAAGCTTGTTCTGGAAAGAAGAGATGGAGCTCACACTCGTCGGACTGCAGTATTCTGGGAAAACAACTTTTGTTAACGTCATTGCTGTTAGTATTATCTGAAAACAATAATTTCGATATAAAAGAAGCTTCCTTGTTCGCTATATCACAATAAAATAGCGTTCTGTGCTGTGCCGACTCTCCGTTTTGTCCAATATCGAATTTCGAGAATTTCGAGATTTAATTTTGATTTCAATTTTTTTTCAATTCGGCTGTAGGTAATCCATTTATTTGTCATATTACTCAGCGTAGTCATTATATCGTCACTATGCACTCTGTTGTTACATTGAGGTAAATAATTATATTGAAAATATCATAGTTAAGTAGGTACCATGATATTTTTGTATGGCAATGTATTTGTCACCGTATTTTTGTGAAAACCGTTAGTTTATAATCTGTCTAGTGAGATTGTAAACTGTCAGTAAATTGCTAACTGTACCATACTTCATACAATGTAACATTAATTTCCAATAGTTTATAATCTATCCTTTTCAAACCGTAAAATTGTGAACTGTCCCTGATTGTAGGGTCTTTCGTGGTAGCACAGAATAAATAAAAGCACAAGTGCGATAGTTCATTCTGTGTCTGTAGAGTTAGAAAACAAACATACGAGTCAAATAAAGGAAATGCTTATTTAATTGTTTGAGATCAAAAATGTCAATCACAAAACTTAAAAACCACAAAACATCTGTTTGTTGTGTTTGTTTACATTCCGTGACAACAAATATGGTGGATGGTGCAGAACACATAATGACATTCAACCAAACCATTTTTATTATTTTTATCTGCCTGTACACTCCCACTGCTGGCCCTTTCCATTTTCAGTACTTTTGCTCCAAATTATGGCTCATAATTGCTATTTTCATGTGGTGAAATTACTAACAGACAATGCGGTAGATGACTAAAAAAAACTATTTAGTCCGTCTTTTACATTATCAAAAATATATTACCCATATTTTTTGTTTTGTCAATTAAACAAAATAATAGATATCTTGTGTTGAAGTTCCGCATGTTAGAGTACACCTTTTACTCTAAAGTGAAGTCACAAACTTTGACTCGCTTTATCTTTGTGAATTTTTAATAATTTTTCAATAATCTAACTGACGGACTAATTAGAATTATTATTTTTTTACCTACAACTAATCCCTATTTGTGGATTCCAGTCCTTTATAGATAATCATTATTCATATTCATTTATTAATTGCAACAAATACACATGTACCCTGTAGGCATATTTCTATTTTTGAAGTATATAGTTGATACAAACTTAGTAGGTATCTTATATCTATTTGATAAGTGTTCCTAAGTGCCTTATTAGGGCCTGTATTGAATAAACTATTTTTGAATTTGAATACATATTTAATATCATATATCTTAATACTATTTTATATTATTCTATGAGAATATCACATTTTTATATCTAAACTAATATTAATAACTAACTAATATCATAAATCGGTGATGATCTATTTTGGCCCAATCCATTGGGTGCCATTGGCCAAACACAAAATATTTCTTTCTCTGATAAAAGTGATAAATGATAAATTTATTTGCATAATATGCATTTATTTGCATGGTTGTACAAGATGTCAGGTATATTATTATTAGGTCATACATGTGTTGCTATTATATATAGCATGCAACATTACTTCATAGGTTTACTACACAATGGCATATAAGTGCATATTTAATACAAATTAATTATTATTCAAATTACAAAATGATATAAAACAAATTAAAACACAAAACATTAAAATAATCAATTTCAAATAAATTCAAATTACAATATCATTAGTTCCTTCAGGTCATAAAAATTATATTGTATTAACCATTTAAATAAGCATGTCTTAAATTTACGTATGTTCATTTCAGCAGTTATGTCTATGGGTATTTTATTATATATTTGAATTCATTGCAGAGCAGTTTTTATGATATAGTTTTGATGATTTCCTCATGCAAATATAAAATATAATTTGTTTTTTTATATGCAGTTATAGGATGCTCTTCCCAACTGTGAGTCAACGGGCAAAGTGTTTATAATCAAGTTAATTCAATCATTGAAATTTTTCATAATCACCAGCACCCATACGAAAAAATTAAAAACAACCAACAATCCTTATCATACATAGTTTGAATGTCATTCAATATTTAACAGCATTTGTTTAAAGTTCGTTGACGGTGTAGTTGTTATCTTATCTGCAATTCATAGCTACGTATGTGAAATAAAATTGTAGGTGTAAATGAAAGTATGTTTGCAATTGTAGCAACTCTTACTAATTATTTTCTGATACAGTTTATTATAGTATTAATTATATTAGTAGGGGAGCCCAAGCGGGGATTTCGGGATTTACTAAAGCGCGGCAGATTAATATACAGGGGGATACCTTGTACCCGGTTAAGTACCTCCACCAAATATGAGCCCCATATATAAGGCCGTATATTTAAAAAATATAAAAAATAAATAATCAGATTAGGCAAATCTCTCTATACAGGTCGTTGTTTTGGTCAGCGACAAGCGACTCAGGGTCGATAATACAAATGATACTGGTGCTAAAAAAAATATAAAAAAAATACTTTATTTTTTTTAAATAATAAAAATAAAAAAATTAAAATTTTGAAAATCATGTAATAAGCTAAAGTGTAGACATAATACTCAACGGGAGTACGAGGGAGTAAAGGGGTGGGGCGATGGCGGCTTGCGCCTAGCTCTAGTCTGTGCACGTGCCTAGTAACCATACTTTGCGGTAATTTTATTTCAAATTGAATAAGGTATTTCTCATCATATGTACAGTATGTATTGGAATTAAGTCCATTTTTGGGGAATATATATTTTGTACTACCGCTCCTGGGTCGCTTGTCGCCGACCAAAACAACACCCTGTATAATCGTCAGATTATGAGACAGCACGTCTTGGACATAAAGATGGACCATATGTACCATATATATCTTAATCTGACGCGCTTGAGTATTTCAAAAGGGCGAATTTTTATTTACACATTATAATTATGGCCGCGAGTTTGCGTCACATCGAAATCGTCAGATTATTGAATGAGAGCTTTTTTTTGGTTCACTTAACACCCCCTTAGAAAATCTGACGCGCTCGATAATTTTTATTATTTTTTTTATTTTCAAATTTTCATTTGGAAGTCTATAGCCGCTCCCCCCACCGATGAAAAGGTATACATTATATAAAATTTTTTTCTTCTTTTCATCTAAGCTTTGCAACCCAATAGGTGTCTATGACGCTCGAGTAAATCCCCATATAGCATCGTGGGCTCCCCTACTATATACACTATTTATGTGCAGGGTTATTTTTTCTTTATCCGATATACTTTTTTTTTTCATTGTTATACTGTAATCACAGTACTGATTCTATCATCAATATGTAATTTGTATTGTTTAAATAAAATACTATTTCGGAAATAACTTAATTTGGCATTTTATATCTACCATGTTACTTAATTTACACATTCTCATATCCAGTTTTTTTCCACATACCATACCACTCTGGTTCTATGGTTGGTTACATAACAAAGGACTTGTTATTCTTCATTTTTATTGTACTGGTTTGTTTATTGTTTTGTTTGTGGTGTTTACAATAAAGTATCATCATCATCAGCCCATAATGTCCCACTGCTGAGCATGGGTCCTTTCACAAATGAGAGTGTAAGGGAATGGGCAGATACTCTACCACGCATGGCCACTGCAGATTGGTAGACGTAGGCTCGTGATCACCTCATAATAGCTCACAATTAAGGGATAGACAGGACCAGCAGATTTACGTGCCTTTAAAGCATGGGAAATCACTCATCTAGATATCATCATGATAAGTGATTGCGTAACTGCCGATTGATTAAGAACCGCTAATCAAGCACTTCTAAACACTCTTTTTTATACTTCTAAGGTAACAAACAAGCGTACGACCCACGCCATGGCTATGGTAAGCAGGTACCGTAGCCTATGTACGCTTGCACTTTTTCGACCTTGCAAAAATCTCTTCATAGAAGTTGAAGTGTGTTCTATTCTAATCCATGTTGACTTGATTCCAGTCTGGCCAGTTCAGTGAAGACATGATTCCCACAGTGGGCTTCAATATGCGCAAAATTACCAAAGGGAATGTCACAATTAAGGTGAGATATACTCAAATGATATCCTGTTGTATAACCATAATACCTGTTATCCTTATAAAAATATTTTGAGTTCATGTCGGGCTTATTTCATTAAAATCTTGCTGTTCCAGGTATGGGACATCGGTGGTCAGCCCAGGTTCCGCTCCATGTGGGAGAGATACTGCCGAGGTGTTAACGCCATAGTGTAAGTGATAAAATAATTGAATTATTTATACATATGTATAATATATCATATCAGCTCTAATGCGCCACCTTAGGAGCTCGAGCCTCTTCAAACAGTGATTCCACCAAGATGTTTCCACCCTCGTTTTTATTAATGTAATATATATCCGTGAAAACATGAGCCACCATGGGAACACAGGTAAAACCGCTGGAGCGAAGCTAGTAATTTATAATTACGAATATACAGGCTGTTTTTTTGGTCAGCGACAAGCGACTCAGGAGCGGTAGTGCAAAAAATACATTTTCCAAAAATAGACTTAATTCCACTAAATACTGTAAATGCGTTGAGAAATACCTTATTCAATTTGAAATAAAATTACCGCAAAGTATGGTCACTAGCCACGTGCACAGACTAGAGCTAGGCGCAAGCTGCCATCGCCCCGTCCCTTTACTCCCTCGCACTCCCGTTGAGTATTACGTCTATATTTTAGCTTATTACATGATTTTCAAAATAATATTATTTTTATTTTTATTATAATAAAAATAAAAATAATGTATTTTTTTATATTTTTTTAGCACCAGTATCAGTTGTATTATCGACCCTGAGACGCTCGTCGCTGACCTAAACAACAACCTGTATACAGCATACTTTGAAATTGCATCTTTTATTTAAGTTTAATTCATTATGCTAAACAATTTTAATAGGGCAGCAAGCCATTGTATTATTTTAGTAATTTTTGTGAGAAGTATTATATGTTGTATGGAGTATGGTTGATTTGTTTCAGGTACATGGTGGACGCCGCGGACCCGGACAAGATCGAGGCGTCCCGCAACGAGCTGCACAGCCTGCTGGAGAAGCAGCAGCTGACCGGCATCCCCGTGCTGGTGCTGGGCAACAAGCGCGACCTGCCGCACGCGCTCGACGAGCACGGCCTCATCGAGAGAATGTAACTATACACAACATACACATTTTTACACTACTTTTACACCATTTACACTTACACCATTTCGGGATCTCCTAACACAAGCAAATATTTGCTTAAAAAGAAATTCCAAAAATATTACACTATTTATACTTACACCGTTTAAACTTACACCAGTCAAACTCACACCATTTACACTTAGTTATAACGTTTATACTTACTTACACCATTTACACTTAGTTGCAACATTTACACTTACACCATTTACAATTACTTGCACCATTTACAATTGCTTACACCATTTACAATTACTTACACCATTTACAATTACTTACACCATTTACACTTACACAATTTACACCCTTTTATTTTGTTTTCAGTTGAAACATGTGACTTGTTGTGAGAAACACCTCGAAAATAAGACAGTTTTTTGATACAGTAGATGACGTAATTTATATTATTACAATTAATTTTCATGTTTAGCTATTTACGCCGGATTTTACAAATAACTTGAGGTTTCGGGGAAGAAACCCTAGCACGGTGGTAGTGTACATTGTATTAGTGTTACATGGCCCGGCTACTGTTGCCATGGCTCTACTTGAGAGCCAGTTCCTTGTTGGCTTTGTGCGCTTACCGCTTTCGATCAAATCATCACTTACTATTGAGTGATTGTAGTCAAACATATAAGTAATCGTGATTTAATAATCATCTGTTCGTGTCTGCCTTAGGTTTAAGTTTTCTTGAGACGCTCTCGGTGGCAAAAAATTAAGTTAAATGCATAATATTAGGCATATTGTGTCGATTATGCCAATTAAAAGTGTAAAGAGTCCTAAAATAAGATGCCTGCACCAGATTCAATGCTAGATTAAGCAATGGCATATTCATATTATAGGACGTATATTAGTGAGATTGAAATAATTGAATTTGGAACCTATGCAAATGAAATAAGATTTACATCCGAACATGATATATTAATGACAAGAACTATTATTGGATTTATAAAACTGTTAAAGTGCTTACGGAGACTTTTTTAAGCCTAAACATACTTTCAGGAATCTATCAGCTATCCAGGACCGTGAGATTTGTTGCTACTCGATCTCATGTAAGGAGAAGGACAACATTGACATTACATTACAGTGGCTTATTGCGCACAGTAAGTCGGGAAGTGCGCGCTAACTTCTACCTTAAATACAAGACATCTTTGATTATTAAGGCGTAGTTTTGCGTGCACATTTTCGTTGATTTAGGGAGGTTCACATAGGTCGAGGCAACGATGAGGCACAATTTTATTATTTGTGTAAACTTCAATTAAGCATGCGTCGATTTTTTTTATAAGAGATTTTAGTATTTATAGGATTCGAGACTTAATTTTTGCATACAATTTAAAAAATGCTTTTGTTACATAGATTAACTTAGATAAATGATCTTAATAGAACTACGCCTTAGTTTATCACCAAAGATGATCTTGTTGTAATTGATTAATGTTCGATGGTAATGAATTAGTTGTTTTTCACAAATTATTACATTTTAAATCAGTTGAATATGATGTTAATATAATGCTTTATTGTTTAAGGCAGACAAGTGCCTCAAGTGACTGCCTCATACAGTGTAAAGGGTATTTTTTGAATCAATGCGTAATCTTTCAGGGCTGAAAGTACTAATTGGACTAATTGGAGTCGTGTGACAGGAATGTCCCAGGAAAAAAAAATTAACATAATCATTTTTTTTTGTCAAAATCGCCGACAAAAACTTTTCATACAAAGCATAAACCCTATTCGAACAAAATGTATGAAGAATAAATTTTTCGCGATTTTGGAATTGCACCAATTTTAATTAGTGTATTGACCCATGAAAATTAACCCATTGATTAAAAGATTCTGTGTAAATGCCTAATAAAATAATGTAATAAATTGCGAAAAATAATATAAATTCATCAAAGTCGTGATAAATAAAAATTTAGCTTGAGTTATGCACTCTCTCAATTAAATGTGGCAATTGTTATCTTGTTAAAAAAAATACGGCAAATGTTGTTTTATTTATTTATTTTCAGAAATGGTGCCAAGCTGACATTATTTTCCAATACGTAATCTTAATCTGCTAAAGAGAAATATAATCGAGAACCATTTGTCGTATTGCAAAGATAGATATTATTGCCGCATATGTATAAAATGAAAATTCTTACATCCAAAATATATTCACTAATATGAATTTGAAAAGGTTTGATCTCCAATAATGAGCTCTATCTACATAATCATACAACATATTTTAAATGAAAATTTAATGAGTTCAAAACATTGGCTCCATAAATAGTACAGTAGCTCTCGTTTATAAAAAAATTATAATATTTATATATCTAACAGTGAATGTATTATGTATGTAAGATAATCTTGTGTTAGAATATTTAGATTCCTTAATAATTATAGCATTATTATATATAATATAAATATTCTCATATTGTTAGCTAAAAAGAATTAAGTTTAAAAATATTTCTAGTGTGGGACTAATTTTGCTCAATATATAAGTGAGTCTGTATATATCTTTTACGATGGTAGTTATATACAATATTATTGTGGATTACATGATGCTGATTTGCAAACATATTGGTTTTAGTATTACAATAAGACAGAGGTCTGGGACTCTGAGAATCAGAACAATTTGTTTAGTAAATTACTGAGTCTACATCACTTCTGCATAAATTCGTTTTCTTTTTAATGTTAAATGGGCTTGCGTTTGGCCTCCGACTGACCCCAGGAGGATTTATGACGAGGATGAGGATGTATCACGCTTACTCAGAAAATGCCTATTCACTCTGGCCTTGAATACATCTAGGTTAAAGGTGTCGGGAAACAGACCCTGGAAGAGAGTTCCACTCCTTTGCTGTTCGTATAAGAAATGAAGAAGCGAAGTGCTGGATATCGACGGTGAGTAGAAATTCTCCCGGCGTCTTGTGGTTTTAAAGTATGGAATCAATATGTTTGGTAAAGACGTCATAAACGCGTTCAACAAAATTAGACTCACATTAGTATCGTTTGTCAAGTATAGAAAAGTCACTAGATGTATAATTGATTAAAATTATATGAAAAAAACCCGCTTTGACTGCACATTATGTTTATATAAACAAGTATTATATATAGTTATTGTGTAATTGATTCAAATGTGCGCGTACGCATATGAGCTGTCTTTGACAGTACATCTATCCATGTCGATTTAGCATTAACTCTTTATTTTATAGTTTTTGGGAACAAATAGATATCTCAAATGCGTTTGATAATGGCTCAGATTTTATTAGAATGGTTTCATGAAAAGAAAAAGAAAAAAAACAATATGGATGCTCTCATAAGGAGGCGGAGGCAAATATGTGTTCTAAATAGTAGTTTGATTGGTGATCTGTTTAACTGTGATATGTTTGTGTGTTGAAAATAGTTATTATAGCTAATTCGATGGATCCAGTGAAGTTATACTTTAAAATACGATGTACTATCATGCTGTTTTTATAGCATTTTCATGTATCCAATATGAAAATGGACATTTTAAATAACTTGCTTGATAAATTATAGTTCGATATTTTTGCATTAACATATTTAAGTGTGTTGTATTGCATAGTAAGATTTATAATGTCATAAGCAAACGTCGATTGCGTTTGTGCTTTTTTCCAAAAGGAGTTTGATAACCTTGGCGAAATCCACCAATTGAGTTCGAGATATTTTTTATTTTTATTTATTAAGTTTTTAAATCGGACTAAAAACTATAAAATAATAACGAAGTTCGCATGGGCATTTCTAGTGGATCCTTTGCTTTGCAATGTTGGAACAGATTTGAAACCAATTGGGTACGAATTTTATTTTAAAAAAGCAAATACAAAAATATTTGAGATATCCATTTATTTATTATATTTTGTAATGGTGCGTTTATATCATTATGGCTGTAACATAATTATCTTTTTTTATTTATATGTATATCGAAATCTGGAAATGTGGGAAAAATATGAAATTGTATGTTCGATCAAAGTGTATTTTTATTGGCGTTTGAAAGTTAAGGAGAAGAAAAAGAAAGTTATTAGTTGAAACTATTTTTTACATACCCCGAGTGTATATACTTATGTTACTAAAATGTGTCAGTAATTAGTTTCACGAGTATTCCGCTAGAGGCGTACCAATTCCTTTATGTCCTAAACTCAAACGCAATAGTAACCATTTACTAACGTCAATTATTGTTCTCAGGCACATGAAACTAATTATTTATTCAGTGATCAAGGCCCTATATATATTCAACCTACTTATATTATAAATGTGTAAGTTTTTTGAAAGTTTGTTACACAGTCGCGTCGTAACGGCTCAGCGGTGTTTCATGAAACTTCAAAATCAAAGCCATTTATTCAATTTAGGCCCCAGAAGGGCACTTATGAATGTCAAAATTACTGAAGTTACCACCTAACCGGTTCTTGACACATATACTTATATATCATACCTCGAATGCCTATATTCCTTTCCATCGAAAGGTAGTTAGGAAAGGATCGCTTTTTAGGGAGACCGCCCATAGTACAGTAATTTTAAGTTTATTCTTATTTTTATTTGGTGTACAATGGTGGCGATTCTATTGTAAATCGCACTAAACTAATTTTAATCACATCACAACTCTTACAAACATTATTGAAAAAGGATATAACATATTTAAAGCTGCCAAATTAAGTCTTTGCCGTTTTAATTTACGGGTATTGAGACGTAACCGCGATAGATGGCAACTAAATTTATATTGAAAACAAGCATTGGACTAATTTGACATGAGTAAATTTCTTATATCCTTTTCTTATGTTCTTTGTTAGAAAGTGAGACTAAATTAGTTTAGTTGTAAACAACAGAATCAGCACCATTGAGGAGTTATGTAACTAAAGTTTAAAACATGAGTGAATTCTCGGGGTTAAGCTAGTTCGTAATAAACTAATACCCCCTTATTACAAAACATGGGTAAAAGCAAACCCAGATTTTAAAATAGTCTCGTCTCTTTTTGTTACATGACGTTAGAAAGTGACAGACTGACTGGTTTTACTAAACTTGCATTAAATCATCTTTTGTAATAAGGAGGATGAAGTCAATAGTTTATTACTATTGACCCTGAGGGGCCCTGCCTCATTGAAGCAGTAAAAAAAATATGGTTTCAGCTAATTTGGTCTAACCTTAAACTTCATAATGTACCTACCGGTATCGGCACGATACACATTATATTACAATCATTAATTTGCTAAGATTGACGCAAAATCGTTAAAATGCCTTATATAGGGTACTGGTAATTAGTAACCGATACTTAGACACATGATAGGTACTCATGATAACAATCGACTTTCCCAAAGAAAAAAATCTATTTTAATTTATAATTTATTTTGCACTTGAGCCTAATTGAGCATAATATTTTGTACCTAACAAGAATCAGAATATACCATCAGCTTTTATTTAATACTGTTTTCAGGATTAGAAGATATCGGTGACAGTTCACATTTTCCGGTTCACTCATACTACTTGCGAGTAACTAATATAATATTTTACAAAAAATATTTTAATTTCCATTTTATATCATTGCAAAAATACAATATATATCGCTATATATAACTAAGAAACAATTTCAGCACATTAATAATATAGCTTGATAATTTTAAAAATTAAGAAATAGGATGTACTTAAAATACTTGCTGCATGAAACGGAACATTGACCTATAGTGATTGACAATGCTTGATCGACAGGGAAATTCAAAAAAGTATCGATTTATGTTATATCGATTATTTTTGAATTGGTTTATCAATATCGAAATATTTTTAATTACCAAAAAAATTCGATATATCGGTACGATATCAAAGAGAGAGAGAATAATCTTACATTGTTAGGTAAATATCAATTAACAAACATAATTTCTCATAAATCCTGTAATAATTATCTGAAATTAAGAACAACGATAATAGTACTAGGGAATGCAAAACCGTGGCAAAATGAAAACCGGTTTTTATTTCGGTTATGAGATGAAAAAACCGGTTAACCGGTTTTAAACCGGTTTTTTTAATGTTCGCTCGTTTTTTTTTTCACGTTATTTCTATAGCTCGAATTATAGATAATAACCGTGCCTAAGATTTAAAAATCGCAAACTGAGGAATTATTGTCAAGTTAATGAAGTGGGTATAAAAGAAACATCAAAGACACCATCACCATTTGCCTGTCCTGTTCCCTATAATTTGGGATCGGCGCAATATGTACGCTTCTTCTATCCGTTATACCAACATTCACTCGTTTCTTACCAATATCATCTTTCACACAATCAATCCATCTCTTTTTCATAAAATTTATGGAAATAATCGTTTATTTAACTCTGTAGATCAGATACTCGTTTATATAGACTACACGGTTCATTTATGTTTCGTAAGTTATAATATTAATTTCACACGTAATATACATGGCATATTGTAGCGGCACAGCAACTTGCGTGTACACTAAAACGTGGTTATTATTATAAGATAGTTTTCCTTAGATAAAAAAAATACCTAGTTTTTGCTGTCGTGCAGACGGGTAAAAAATAACACCAATCATGACTGATTGCTTGCTTGCTGTCTGGCAGATACATAAAAGCCTTCGTTGATAGTAGTTGCTCCGATAGCATGACATTAATGCTGGCGTCCCGAAAGGCTCTAAATTATCCCCAACACTGTTCCTCCAGCATATGAATAATATACTCTCTATTGCCAGCATTCATTGCTATGCAGATGAAATTACATGGGACGCTCATTACACGAACCGTGCAAATATCTCACGTTCTATATTGGAGAAAAGGCGCGAAGGACTTGTCTTAAATCGAGAGTACACAAACTAGTGACTCCGATTGGGGTCGACTAAACCTAGTCTATTTCAACCCCACTAAAACACACGCAAGCCTGCAATTCACCGTTGAGAGAAGTCCATTTGCTGTGGCTCCTCATTTCAAGAACATGTCCCTCAACATCACGAAAAGCATTGGGATCCTTCACGTTAATATTTGTAGCGACGTTCTGTTCCAAAGTCATCTACAAGATATCCAAAAAACTCGGTGTGATTAATAGAGCGGAGCAGTACTTCTTATCGAGACAAAGACTGCAACTATATAAGTCGCAAGTCTGGCCCAAATGAAGTAATGCTGTCTTCTGTGGGCACCTGGATACCAGCTTGGGTATTTCAGTTCAGCGACGTGCCATTAGAATTGTCGATGATCCCGAGCTCACAAGTGTTTTAAAGCCCCTTAGTCTGAGGAGAGACTGCCTTCTTATGTGTGTTCAACCGCTTTTCCAACAGTGTTCTGAAGAATTGATTGACCTGATGCCCAGTTACCTTGATCCATCGTAGTCACCGATGGGGAGTCCATCCTCACACATTGGAACCAAAATGTTCTCATACTGTGCAGTTTCAAAGAAGCTTCCTATCGTGGATGCTCAGGCTGTGGAATGAGCTCCCCGCTTCAAAAAGGTTGAGGGTTGGTAACGTGCGAGTGATAACCGTTATGTTGCAAGAATCTATAGGCTAGAGTAACTGGTTATCATCAGGCGGGCCGTACGCTTGTTTGCTACCTAAGTATTGTAAAAAAAAGTTTTACATGTTTTATATCTATCATAAAAACAATCATTATTTTAAGTTATTTTCTTACCAGCTCAATAAACTACACATCAACACACTTCAGTTCATCACAAAAATACTCACTGCATTGCACTCAGTTTAAAAAACGGCGGCAAATCTTCCTTTTTTAGTTTTTCCAAACATTGAAAGAAAAACCGAAAAAAATCGAAAAACCGGTTTTGGTGTTATGTGAAACCGGTTTTTCTTGTTGGTCAAAACCGTACCGAATAACCGGTTTTTCGATTTTCGGTGAAACCGGTTTACATTCCCTAAATAGTACAGTATGATACATATGTGCAAAGTTGGTAATTACACACGAGGCGGTATTAAGCAGTAAGACAGTGATATGGAAATATAATTTGGAAAATAAAAGCACTAAAATGAAAATCGATTAGACTTTCTTTATTAACTTTCTCGATACGACAAAAAAATCGATTGGATATCGTTAAGGCGCATGACTATAATTGTCAAAAGTGAACTGTCACCGATATCTTCTAATCCTGAAAACATATTAATTTAGTTGGTTCTCCCTATTTGTTTCTTTGGGAAAGTTGTTTGTTATCATGATTACAATCATGTGTCAAAGTATCGTTTACTAAAATTACCAGTCACCCTATATACTGGTGTAGAGTTTGAGAAGGCATATTTTCGAAACCTAGGTTGGGTTTCGAAAATAAGCCATCTCGAAATCTCCACCCGGTATATTGTTAATAATGGTGGTAATAATTTTGTTTCATCCCCAAAACTCGATTTACACATTAATTAGTTGTAGCCAGTCGAGTCGTCTTCAGTACAAGCCTATATAATATCGATAAGTTACCATCGAAAACGACATAAACTAATGAATTTGTGAATTTGTGAATCGAGCATAAACGATACCTATCTCGTCTATGGGAATCGGAATTTGAGCCCTACACTAACAATAATACGTTGTATATTTCCATATGCTTCTATTGATAGTTTGTACTCTGTTTTTACGAAGAAATAAATATCATAGGGCTGCAAACATGTTTTTTTTACAAAGTCGGCAAACTAGCATACTTCCCACCTGCTTGTAAGTTACCATAGATATCACTCTTCTTGTCCCCCCCCCCCCCCAATGAGCTCTGACGACCTTTCTCACGCGTAGGAACACAACGCTATTTGGCTGCGGTATTCTGTAAGGTGAAGGTACTTCTCCAGCTATCGGTTTTGAACTATTATTAAATGAAAACAAACTTTGGTATTATTAAGTTTTTTAATCTTAAGTATAAAATAATAAATGAAACTTATTGGAAATAATCTTAATTTCTAGCCAAACACTATATTTAAAACCTCATACAATGCGTTTAAATTACTTATTAAGTATACGTAATGCTTTGACGGAACGTTCGAATTATTTGTTTGGATTTGTTTTTGTGCACAGTACCCTTACCATGAGTTTTCTACGCTAACGTTCTCATCTCACGTCATATCTATATCTCAATCTACACTCGCTAGCGACTACGGTGAATAATTTTGTATGAAATGCTTCCAAAAGTGTCCAATAGAGGCGCTGCTCGAAAAATATTCAGCGTAGTCGCTAGGGTGAGCAATGTAGAATACGTTAGCGTAGAAAACTCATGGTAGAGGTACCGAATAAAGTTAACTGATGGACTTGCTTTTGACAATACATGAGACTTTTACTCATCTTCTATTTTAGGTTTTATCTGCGCTTACTGTTTGCCTTTGTTAGTTTACCAAAGCTACTGATTGAGTGTCCGTAATCCAGTATTATCGGTATTGTTACTGCCAACATTGCCAATAGCTGAAAGGAAAAATTTGAACAATTTATACTTGACAGAATGACCACTGTCGCCGATAGCGGGTCTATAACCGTCGTCATAAGAAGCTGCAGCTGTCGTATCGCCTAATATGCCTTGGAGACCGCCACTGCCGCTTGGCTTCGGATCGAAATCCTTTGGATCATAAATCTCTTTTGCAAAACGGGCATACATTTCTTCCTCGTCTTTGATTCTCCATCTCTTCGGTTCGCCATCAAAGCCCGATATCTCGCCACGATTCACAGCGTCATCCATAACTTGGTCAAAAGCAGAGCTCAATGCTGCGAACATTTCCCGGTAACCTTTTTCACTCTCCAGTTTGTCTAACTTTCCTTCTTGTACCCAAATTCTTTCTTCTAACTCGTGGTATCTGTCTTTCAAACTCTTCAACTCCTCGTATTGGGGGAACTCAGTCTCGTGGTTTAGGTAAGCAACGAATATCACGTTTAGGCCTGCGATTTGTGATAAAACAGAGGCGTGGTCCGCTAGCCCAGTGTTTGTGGCGGCAGAGTTGGGTTCAGTCGGCTCCGGAGACTCTGCCTCTGTTGTCTCCGGCGACTCTGCCTCTGTTGTCTCCGGCGACTCTGCCTCTGTTGTCTCCGGAGACTCTGGGGGCTCTGTCAGCCCCCGAGACTCGGGCTCGTTGAGAGTGTTGACTACTGGAGACGAGCTTCCTGTACTAGAAGAAGTTTGTTGGTCTGAATTATTGGAAGTTTGTTGGTCTGAATTATTGGAAGTTTGTTGGTCTGAATTATTGGAAGTTTGTCGATCTGAATTATTGGAAGTTTGTTGGTCTGAATTATTGGAAGTTTGTTGGTCTGAATTATTGAATTTTTCGAATTCTTCTTCGGTTAACAAGAACCGCAATACTCGATCCACGTGATCAGCTTTGAGGCAGTAATAAACCCTCTCTAGCTTATTAACGTATTCCTCCTGAAGGTTCGGATTTAAATGTTCGATAAGGTTGAATTTGTCATTCCAGAAGTAGAGGATTTCTTTAGTTTTGATAGCATTATGTAGTTTCAGTACCATGTCGATAAAGATATTGCTTATTTTACCATCCCAATAACTCTTATTGTTATTTCTTCCGTGGATTTCCCAAAGAAATAGGGTTTTGATGTAGTAGCTAGAGATGGCTTTTAATCTGAGGACATCTCGCAATTTTTTTACCTGTGACAAAAAACACGATTTAAAACGAGGACCGGCGTCCTATTCTCACCTTTCGACATTATACCTACTTATAACGCATTGCGTATATTGGAAAGATGTCTGAGGCCCGATTCTAGCTTCTATTTTATTATAATTATAGGGCTACTCACAAGTCTTATGGCCATTTTCAACTGATGACATCCTTTCATCATTTCATGTTCGAACTCTTGAAAGGATAGTCGCCAACAGCGGTTTTTCATAACTTTATCTTCCACTAATTTAATAGGTTTAGGTACTACTAGCCAATCTCTACACACGCTGCGCTCTAATTGTCTGTAAACAAAACGTAGAAAAACATTATATTGAGGAGTTCTTAGGCGTACTTTCATATGTTGAGATAATGGTTGATGTATGAACTCTTAGCATAGGTAAAACAGCTAATAACTCTACAGAGTAGGAAGCATTTTTATCGGCAGGGAGATCGGACGTTGTTTGAAAATGTAGTGACGGACAAAATTTTCAAACAACGTCCGATCTCCGGCAATCCACAGTCAGAAGACTATCGAAAGCGCGCTCTAAAGCCCGACATTGTCAGAAACTCAGAACTGATGCGGGCTTAAAGACAAAAGTTACCACCAGTTACTATAGCGTGGTGGGCCTCTAATACAAGCCCTCATGGGCTTTTGTTTATACCCGGCTGTCAGACGATTCGTATGCTGAGGCATATTTTGATAAACGCATTTTCTTTTGTTTTTGAAGGTATCTTATTGAATTTTCCTAGTGAGAGTATGCATGTACATACCTAGTTATCGCTTTTTGTATGAAATCAAATTATTTACCTGTAACCGTCAGGCCAGCGCGGCAGCGCGAATTTGATGACGGGCACTAAATCGACGTCTAAAATAAACTCCTCATTTCCAGGAACGTTCCGAACGTTCAGCGTGTATGCCGGTCCTGCTTCCCTATACGTTACCAAATACGTAGTCTGATCCACTGTCACCTGGCCGCCCATGTCATTCAACGCCTTGTGAACCAGCCCATGGATCCAATTGCGAAACTCGTTCTGAACTAAGTAGCTCTCTTCGTCCCTCCATTCGTGCGTTACGACATGACAGTCTTCCCAATCCTTCTGTTTCACTAGATAGTCGAGGGCATTCAAGATTTTCATTTTGACGTAACCTGGCTGTTCATTTTCTATGATGATGCCGTTTGGTCCATCTTTTTTGCAGATCGGTAGACGGATGACGATGTCCATATCAAACTCGTCAAGCTTCGAAACCTTGATGCCGTCGTACACACTGCCCGCGTACATCACCTGCGGAAGGGAAAAATATTTATGATTCATCATCATCTGCGTGTCCTATTCCCAATTGTTTAGGTCGGCGCAATATACAAGCTTCTTCTATCCGTCATATCGACTTTCACTCCTTTCTTACTCATCATCTGTCACACAAACAATCCATCTCTTTTCGGTATTCCTCTTCCTGTAAGTATCCACTTTCATATTCGTAGTTCTTTTTGTTGCATGTTCCCTCTCAACTTCTCTGGCGATACTTTCTTTCCTCATATGTAACTCGTTCCACATTTTATCCGTTCTTTTCTCGCCACACTTCCATTTCAACATTATCATCTCAAATTTCTAACTGGTGTAAGATACAAGTATGTAGTTATGGAAGTCATGCAATCTTGAAGCAGTATTCTCGTCTAGAACCTTTAAATACATACCTCTTTGCCATATTTCCTGAAATATTGGCATTTTTCACTCATTTTGTGGTGGACTTCTTTAAATACAGTATCAAAGACACGTCTTGACTTTTTGTTGTCCTCATCTTTAATTGCTACGAATTGTTTGAATACCTCTTCAATATACATGTTCATATTCTTCTTTTTTGCAGCCATGATTATTGTTTTATATTTTATATCGTTATAAAATTATATTATTATGTTACCCTTTTCAATATTCGTCTCTTATGTACAAAACACCTGAAATCATTCAATCGGTTTTTATACCTAAAGTAACTATGTACCTAATAATAATAATTATCCCAGGACATTCTTCACACAAGGCTAACTGTTACTGTACCAAGAATTGCCGTTTGCGTTTACAAAAAGTGCCGCGAGAGGCGCTGTGCCAATTCTTATAGCCTTATAGCGGAATTTAATGACTGATAACCGACGGCTCTGATGCTGTCTCTCTTTTTTCGAGTACAAGCTTTTAGGCTATAGTTGCGTTGGCCATGAAGGGCCTCCTTAATGGGTTCTCCTATATCGTTTTATTTATATTTTCACGTTTTCGCAATAATTTTCTTTTTAAAAACAAATCCAACAATAGAGTTTCCTCGTCAGAATCCATTTTGTTAATGATATTACGGAAACGACAACGCAATTGTGTGACGCCTGCGCCGCGTTGTTGCGGCGTCTGCGCTGCGCATACGTTCATCGAACGCCTACGCTGGACAAACGCTAGTGTGAAGGCGGTCCTAAGCGTTTACTGACGTCAATTATTTACTGAACCCAAAATAAGCAGAGCTTGTACAGTGGAAGGTAGTTTAGTGTTTTTAGCTTTAAATAATAAATGTTTACACCCATATTCAGACAAATGTTATTGCCATTGACTTACATACATCGAGGAAAAATCTGTTACATAGAACTATGATGTAATCCTATTACTAGTAAAGGAACAATATTTTTATATAAATATGTTTTGAGACTCGTAAATGGCTCTAACAATTTTTTTTTTCAGAGACCCCCTTATTGCAAACAAAAAATAGCTAACCAGTACAACATCTCATCTCTGGAAAAACGTTTTTCAGGGTTTTCACGTTTCACGCAAATGGTAAGATCGGTACCCCGAGAGTAAAGTGTGCAAAGAATTAACGTAACTATCGCGTTTGCGTTTTTCGTACAAGTTCTAATTTGTATGGCGTTGGACAGGCGCCGCCAATTTGCCACCAGCCAGGCGGCGCGTTAACATTAACGCGATCGAATAGATTAAAAAAACTCTCACTACGCTCAGCAGTGGGACATAAAGGGCTGCTATATAAATAATACTAAAGCCTATAATAGTAGGTACATTATGATACAAGTGTGCTAAGTTGGTCATTAGTTCATTACATACGAGGTTAACATAATCGGGATTTATATCCTATATCATAAAACACGAGTGCGGTAATGTAAAGTAAAAAGCACTCCTGTATAATAATTAAGAACTATGAAATTAATTACCTATGAACCTAAAAGTGGTGCAATGAAAGTCAATTTAAGACCAA
This sequence comes from Polyploca ridens, assembly GCA_951394255.1. Classification (NCBI taxonomy): domain Eukaryota; kingdom Metazoa; phylum Arthropoda; class Insecta; order Lepidoptera; family Drepanidae; genus Polyploca; species Polyploca ridens. The sequence continues at coordinate 15,640,349 of OX596250.1, forward strand.
GTGTGTTCAAAAGATTTTTATTCACAGTTTTATTGGTAGGCATTTGGTAGGTAGGTACCTATATTTGCTTAGGAAGGTACCTAAATAATAGGTTTTTTATAGAATCGTTTTTTTTAGATCTGAACAAAGTAAAGTTTAATAGACTCATTCATTATTTAGGTAGGTAGCCTTTGATTATTTTATTAAGCCACCATTTTGATCCTGTGATCACGGTATGACGTCAAAGCGGGGAATTACTTATTTTTGTTCTTACCTGTTATGGTGTACAAAATAATCTATTACACTACTACCTATCAGAATTTTCACAAAACTAGATTATTATTTTTTAACAAACATGCAAGTACCTAGGTAAGTTCTTTGTTTTCCCATTATTTATTGAAATGAATACCCCTTCCCTTAACGGCGCAAGCGGCTGGATTGATTGAAAATAAATTAATAATATAGGTATGACCTCGGACAACCAATAAATTATCGCATACACAGACTGCGCGCGTATTGCCGTGCGCACAGATAAATAATGTAAGTAAGTAGTGTAGGTCGGCTATAATCAGCTCTGTTCACGTCCCAATTTCGCAGCCAAACAGCATTTTTTTATCGGACTTTTTGGCGGGAACTTGCAGAGTGCGAGTGCGTTCAGGGGAACGTTCTTTTCCCGTGCGACTCGCATGCCACGATGCCACCTTGCCTTAAGGTTGGCGTGGTGGAGTATCTGCCCATTCCCTTTCACCCTGATTTGTGAATGGAGGCGTGTGCTCAGCAGTGGGACATTATAGGCTGATGGTCTCGCATCTGTTGGTTATGAATTTATGACAATTTACCGACATTCTTAATAAAAAAGCGGCGCCATTGATCCTTTCATTTCTGGAAGGAGTATTTCCGGAAAAACTCAAACTTTCAAGTAGTAAAACCTATTTATAAAAAGGGGAATAAAAAAGACCTGAATAACTACAGACCTGTTACCTTTTTGAAAGGATCATGCTTAAGACTGAATTTTTTCCTAAATAAATTTTATATATTATTAAAGCAACGCAAAATGGTTTCAGGAAAAACCATTCAACTAGGTAGGTACTTTAGCGGTTTTTAATTTGGTGAAATCCTTGAAATGAAAGCCTTGTTTTTCGATATGAGCAAAGCGTTGGATTTTGTTCATTACACTAAATTAGCCAACAAATTGAACAAGTATGGTATAAGGGGTACTGCTAATGAATGGTTTATTAGCTATTTGGAAAATAGGTACCAATGCACAGAAATTGTTACAATGCCGGATGATAATAATTGTAATAAAGTAAAATGCTACTCGGAATTTCAAATAAATGAATCAAGCGTACATACAAGGTAGTATACTCGATCCAATACTATTCTTGATGTATATTAATGATCTCCCGGATGTGACATTATACGAGTCTATTCTATTCGCTGACGATACAACTATTTTAATAAAATGACCGATTGCACTTTGAAGAGGAGATCAATAATACAGTGATGAAAATTATTGACTGGTTACGAGGAAAATAACCTCTAGGTCCAACCTGATACAATTTCAATCCCCAAGAGCTGCGCCACTTAGACTGGATATTAAATATAATGGAATTCCAATACAGGAAGTAACAACCAACAAATTCTTAGGCATTCAAGTTGATCAAAGCTGCAACTGGATGGAGCTGGATGGAACTGGATATAATTTTAATTTAAATCAAAACCTCTCTGACATTTTTAATAATATAGTAAATTGGATGAATGATCATAATCTAAACATTAACTTTTCAAAAACAAAAATTATGCAATTTAGACCTTACCAAAAATCCCCACTTGACATAAATTTCATTTATAATAACATTAAAATAGAATGTGTTGATACGTTCAGTTTATTAGGCTTAGACATAGACACCAATATAAACTGGAAAGATCATATCCACAAAATAAAAAGCAAACTCTCAAGCTTTGCATATGCACTTCGGGAACTACGGAAGGCTACAGATCTCAAAACAGCCAAAACAGCGTATTACGCGTATGCATATGCATGGCTCCGATACGGTATCCTTCTATGGGGAAATAGTGTCAATGCACAAGACATTTTTATTTCCCAAAAAAAATGCATTCGCATTCTTGCAAACATAAAAGAGCCCGAAACTTGCAAACCACACTTCATAAAACACGAAATCCTCACCTTGACATCTATTTATATATTAGAAGCGTGTAGTTTCGTTAGAAAATACCCACATTTCTATACAAAGCAAGCTGATCAAACGCGACGGCACGCATTAAGATTTAAACATAAAATAATATTGCCGTCATCTAAATTAAAAATGCACAGTGCCAGTCCAAATGTTATGACCATAAAAATCTTTAATCAAATACCGGATAAACTTAAAGAGGAGCAAAATGATAAAATATTTATAAGACGCATAAAAAATCTATTAGTTAAAAAATGTTATTATTGTCTAAATGATTTTATAAATGACGCATTCACAGAATTTAAATAATATAATATTAAATCTATCACCCAATTATTTAATAGTACTTCATTTTAAAACGATGTATCACAAAATATCGGTCCGTCCCCCTTCCTTCTTTTCTTTTCTAGCATAAGAATATTATATTAAATTGCTACACCCTATTATTGGGTAATTATGTATAACATTTTAAATACCCAATGTACATAATTGCAATAAATGATTGAGTATTGAGTATTGGAGCACATTGATTATGTTTGCACAAAATTGTCTACGCCGCCTGAGAGAAATAGCTTCAACTGATATTGCGTTAAATGCATACCACGGCTATGTGAGTTCAGTCCTACAGTACGGCTTAGTGATATGGGGAAATGCAGTTGAAATAGACAGAGCTTTTAAAGTACAAAAGAAATGTGTCAGGGCTATCTATGGTGCGAATTTAAACAAGCCCTGTATTTTCAGTGAGGGAGTTTTTAAACATGTCTTAGATGATTAGTATTGTGGTAGGAGTATTGTGCGATGGATGACATGCGTTTGTTTAATATAGTGTTTATAGTAGGTATTTTAGGTAATAATAAAATATTGATATTGGATAATTATTTAATTGACATTTTGGTTGTTTATTATTTATTATAGAACTAGGATCTAGGTATATACTGAATAATTTAATTTTGTATCGTAAATTCTGTGTAATTGACATTGTATTAATATTCATCGCTATTACTGACAGTTTTATAAGGAACTTATAACTACTGTAACATCTGATTATTACACCTAAAATTATTGAATAAATGATTTGATTTGATGATGATGATGAGGTTATGTAGAGCAGTGATTTTCAATCTTATTGATTTCGCGAGCCCCTTACAGGTTGAAAGATTCTGGCGACCCCCTTGTCAGACAGACAAAGAATTTAGATAGAAGATAGCTTTACTTATTAGTCTGCAAGAAGCCGCGAGAGGTTTGCAACTAAGTAAAAGGGTAAGTTGGACGCCCGCTTGCGCGAAGTCTACCTTGCCTTTTTCCTTCTGCCGGCGAACCCCCAATTAAGGTTTCATGACCCCCCTAGGAGTCGCGACCTACAGATTGAAAAACACTAATGTAGAGACTATAGATAGGTATGCATAGTTCGTAGGTATCAGCTGGGTTATTGCGTATCTTTGGTGGTAATCGTAACGAACACCATTTATTGATTTCATCCAATGACGTGGCACGACGATGACCATTCGCGGGCCCTGATTGGATGAAATTCATAAATGGTGTTCGTTACGATTACTACTAAGTAAAGTTACGCGGTAGAGCCCCAGAACCAATCTGTTCAACCAAGCTGGATAGCCATATTAGTTAGCAATATTTCTCCATTTGATAGCACTAATGTAACGCTTTGCAGCAAACTTCCTCATCGTCAACCGTGACAATAACAAACTGATAGCGGAAATAACAGGTGCATGATAAGGTTAATAATTACGCAAGGAATTAGCCGAGCTGTAAAAGACTCAAGTGAAGGAATTAATGAAATAGCAACTTAGAAAATTGATCGTTATACCTGCTGAATCATTTGGAGAACAAATATGTAGAAATTATGTCAAATAAGAAATGTATTCCCGGTCAGAAATAATTACAAATTGTACCCATGAAACATCAAACAAACATTCATTTTTAATTCATAAATTACTTAAGTAATAAAAAAGATTTATTTCTACTAGAAATAAATCTTTGCCTTTTGAATGACACGCAGGTTTGAAAAGTAGAGTATTCTTCTCGGGAATAAAGTTAGTTATCTGACGTGAGCTTGAATCGCTCGCTGCACTCAGCTCTGTAATTCTTGTTACGCTCCTGATTAGGTACGACGGTCACTCAAAAGGTAAAGCATATTTGATGCGAAGCTATACGGCTTTGATGTAACGATTGGTTCTAAAATTGCGATGGCGAGGTCCGTCATTGCTGTCCTTACGGCAACAGGCTTGGGTTCAGCCGGTTCCTGAGATTTGGGCCCTGTGGGCTGTTGAGGCTCTGTTTTCTTTTGAGATTCAGGCTCGTTAAGAGCGTTGGCTACAGACGATGGGATTCCTACGCTCGAGGTAGTTGGTTCGTTATTATGTTGCACTCTTTGCTTACAAAAATCGGAATTCTGGAATGTTTCTAATTCTTCTTCGGTTAACAAGAAAGCCACGACTCGATCCACATAATCAGCTCTAAGGCAAATAACTACCATTTCTAGTTTATTAATATAGTCTTCTTGCTTTTCATTATTTAAATGTTCGATAAGGTTGAGTTTATTGTTCCAAAAGTAAAGGATTTCTTTATTTTTTATGGCATTATGTAGTTTTATTACCATATTTAGAAAGAGATTGCTTATTTTACCCTGCCAATAACTCTTTTTTTTGTCGTATACTTCCCAAAGAAAAAGGGTTTTTATGTAGTAGCTGGCTATTGCCCTTAACTTGAGAGCATCTCGTAATTTTTTTACCTGAAAGAAAACATTACTGCGAGGACTACAGGTATTTTCAGTCAGTTCATAACTATAGCATAGAAAAGGTATTAGGTGCTCACAAGTCTTATGGTTACTTTCAACTGTTGACATCCCTTCATGATTTCACGTTCGAACTCTTGAAAGGAAAGTCGCCAACAGCGGTTTCTCATCACCCGGTCCAAGGCTTTGTTAGGTTTTGGGACTACTAGCCACTCTTTACATACGCAGTGTTCTAGTTGTCTGTAAACAAAAAATATCAAAGAAAGCGACACGAAGTCTTTGCTGACTTTTCATTTATTTATAAAAATGAGAGGGATAGGTAGGTACAAACGTAAAGGTTAATAACGGCATTACGCTTTTAGTATAACAAAAATTTACCTGTATCCCTCAGGCCAGCGCGGGAGAGTGAATTTGATGACGGGCACCAAATCGACATCTAAATTAAACTCTTCATTTCCAGGAACGTTTCGAACGTTCAGTGTGTATGCAGGTCCTGCTTCCCTATATGTGACCAAATATGTGGTCTGATCCACTGTCACCTGGCCGCCCATGTCATTCAACGCCTTGTGAACTAGCCCATGGATCCAATTTCGAAACTCGTTCTGAACTAAGTATCTCTCTTCGTCCCTCCATTCGTGCGTTACTACATGACAGTCTTCCCAATCCTTCTGTTTGACTAGATTATCGAAGGCTTTCAAAATTTTCATTTTGATGTAACCTGGCTGTTCATTTTCTAGGATGATGCCGTTTGGTCCATCTTTTTTGCAGATCGGTAGACGGATGACGATGTCCATATCGAACTCGTCAAGTTTCGACACCTTGATCCCGTCGTATACGCTGCCCGCGTACATCACCTGCAGAATTGTCAAAGTAGATTTTTATATTGTACACCTATCTCCATTCGGTAAATTTATTCGGGACATTTTATGTTCTGTGTATTACGATTCTCTCCATTATAACAAAGTGCAATGATATTTGAGCAATAAATATAATTCCTAGTAAAAATCGCTCAAGAAACCAAATTAACTCATTCTGATTTTGGTTCCAACACAATTGAGTATCAACACAGTTGAGTGTTATTCGGCCCCGGCCCAGGGGTGACGCGCGCTGTAGGTGCTTATCGCGGTAAGTATAGGCGAGTGACGAAGGCCTGACCTAAGTACTAATAAACTCAATAGCTCTGTAGAGCAACTACCGGAAACTGTAGAGGTACTGGGTGACAGATGTTCCACTTGGACTGGAGCATAGCAAGACAGGCATGTACCTACTACGAATAATTTTTATTTTTTCATAAAAGTATTTTTAGGTAGGAAACGAATTTTGAAGGATTGACGTCAAATGCGAAACCCTAATTTCTCCTGCTCATTGTTTGCTTGCTAAAGATAAGTTCTTTTCCATATATTTTTATGCGTGGGCTGCCAGCAGTTTTATGTACGTAGGTACATAAACTTGCCTTTTACTTTTACCCGAGTTTGGGAGCAAGTTAACTTTATCAGGCTTCATGCTATTTTAATTAGATTTTTTGCTTATCCATTTTTACCAAAGCGTCTAATGATGTTCAAGTGGTACTTGTATAATGGAGATATCTGGCTTCAGAAATTTATTTTGGAGAAAAACAACGTGGATACTGAATAAATTATAATTGTACCAACTTGTGAATTACCAATATTACCCATGGATCGATTTCTGGAATCGTTTTCAATCACGCAAACCTAAACTAAAGTAAGTCATAAGAACCCTGATGTCTAACCGGAAATAGTAAATACATTATGATACATGTGTGCAAAGTTGGTCATTACAAACGAGGCGGTATTAAGCGCGTGAGCCGCAGGTGAACGCGATAAGGAAGCCGAAGTGAAGAACTTTAAAATCCCTCGCTACGCTCGGGTGTTAACTCTAGAGTCCCTCATTACGCTCAGGGTTCAATATTCCGCCCGTGACATAAGACACTGCTTTATCCCCTTGGTGCATAATCTACTATTACGTTGTGTTCCTGCGGTGAGTAAAGTTGCAAGAGCTCGTTGGGGAGGGTGGAAGCGATAAGGGAGCCGGGCCGGGTGTGTAATGATCAATGCACACGCGTTTCATACGACGTTTTTCAATACACTTGCGAAGGAAAAAACAGACTTTAACCTCATACCACCTCGTGTGTAATGACCAACTTAGCACACGTGTCTTTCAGTTCAGTTCTTTTCAGTTTTCTCAGTTTAAGTGTATTCCGAACCGGTGGTAAATTCAACTGTAGGTATGTACCAACTTAACATTCATAAGTGCCTTATACCAGGGCCTAAACTGCATGAAACATACAACATTTTACATGAAAATGTTTTTGGTGGGATGTTGTTTTAGCCAGACTTCATAGATGTGTGTTCGTTATTTAGCTGCAGCTGAGTACATACCTCTTTGCCATATTTGTTGAAATATTGACATTTTTCACGCATTTTCTCGTGGACTTTTTTAAATACAGCATCAAAAACAAGTCGTGATTTTTTGTAATCTTCATCTTTAATTGCTACGAATTGTTTAAATACCTCTTCAATGTAAGCATTCATATTTTTTTTCGCAGCCATCATAATTCTGTATGGGCAACCCTTTTATTTTATAAATGAATAATTTAAGAATAATATAATGTTTGCCTATTGACTTTTCACTTTCCGGTTCATAAAAATTCTGAAATGAATTTAAGATTTAATAATTCATACCTATTTAGGTAGTATGTTTTGCTCCTTCAATATTATAATATAAACAATAAAGTGGGCAACCCAGAGTGTGATGGCGGACCGCCGGCGCCGCTCATAGGAAACTACCTAGTCACATTTTAGAAAAGAGCTTACCTTGTTCATTATATGTATTGTGGACTAATAATCCTGTACAGATTAATTGGCTATTCTATTTTATCATAGTATTTTATAAACTGTAATGAAGACACATTATTTATCACGTAAACTGCGCTTGCGCTGCGTAGGTACGTTCTATAAATAAATAAATAATAATACAAATGTTGGTTGATTGGTTGATTCGCATATCCTTAATCTATGGGTTGATTCCTTCACGTGCACAGACTGCGCTGTGCGCACAGACAATGAAATAAAGATAATTATGTACACACACAGTATATAGATACTTCCAAAATCTGCTCTGTTCACGTCCCGACAATTTAATTTTTGCATTCAACCTGCTTTAAAAATTAAACATTTTGTAAGTCCAGATGTCCGGCTGTTCTCTTCTACAGGTCGCATTTCTCAACCGATTCTCGTGAGCAGTTTCAATAATAATATGGATATTTTTTTGTAATATCGAAACTCGCGAGGTCTACAGCTCACAGAGCCTCTGATTTTAATATTTGGTTTTGTTACGTATTTGTTACGTACCCCGGCGGGCGTTTTGGCGGGATCCCGCCCAGCTACCTCCTTCAGTACCTCTACCATGAGTTTTCTACACTAACGTAATCTACACACGGTAGCGACTACGGTGAATATTTTGTATGAAGAGCACCGCCTCTAGTGGATACTTTTGGAAGCATTTCATATGAAATGTTTCACCGTAGTCGCTAGCGACTGTAGATTACGTTAGTGTAGAAAACTCATGGTAGAGGTACTGGACCATTACGGTCTCACAGAAGGAGACTATACGGCCCTCCACGCCGTATCTCAGCTCAGCATTGCCGACACGACTGCTGGCAGGCAGAGATTCCACACGATCGAAACATCATAGTCTCATAGAAGGAACTTGCTTTCAAGTTCAGTTGTCAGCACACAGATAGGTGCTTGGCGACAGGTTTCAACTATAGGGTGGTAGCCAGCCAGCTAGCCAAACCATAGCACGTTGGTAAGATTTTCCGCCAGGCTGGGTCATCGTGGCTAGGGGCCGTGGTCCAACTGTACATGTTGGACAGTTGTATACAGATCGCCGAGAAAACATCGTAAGCGCGATGCAGGATGTTGTGGCGCCAACCCATGAATATTTCTGTGTGTGAACTATCTCAGTGTAAATGATAGATGTCGCTATATCACTACCTTTCTAGACCAGAGGTCGATCTATTGCTGTGTCAGTCATTACTAACAACATCTACATAAATAGGATACTGATTAAAGCACCTTGTAAAATAAACAAAATATAATATTTTTCTTACACAGAACAATCTCTTATAATCTAACAGAATTTGCGGTAATTAAAAAAAACAACAGTTTGATGGACTGGTAATGCTATTAGTCGCCCCCGGCCCCAGGGCACAGAGTAAGGGGACCAGGCGACGCTGTAGGTGCTTATGACGGTATATAGGTATAGGCGAGAGACGGAGGCCTGATATAAACATAGGTACGTGTATTGTTCTATTTTCACGAGCTCAGTGAGGCATTCACTTTAGAATCACTTTAGGCTTTAGAATCCTGAGTGTAGTGAGTAGGGATTGCAAAATCCGGATTTTTTTCAAATCCGGATTCCAAGTTTGTCATCACATATACTTAAATCCGGATTATGCGGATTTTTCGAATTTCGGTATTATTTTTTGCAATCATTTGTAGTTTTAAATTGTACGCGTAGTTTTATGCTAAACTATTAGTAGTTTGAAGATGGGTGTTCTATTTTATTGTTTTTACGTTGTTTTTGAATAAAAATAAAATAAAATTGGAAATATTCTAAAAAAATAAAATATGGACTTGCGTTTGGCCACTGAGCTTAAGGATAATGACGAAACCTAAGTGTGAGCACGCTTATCCAGATGAAACTACTATGGCCTTGAAAGTGCCTAGATTGTAAGAGTCAGATAACACAGACGCCGGCCGGAAGCAAGTTCCGCTTCCCTTGCTGTCCGCATGACAGGTATGTCAACAACGTACGTGTGAAAAATTTCCCGGCTTCATGTAGTTCGAAGTAAAAATGGGGGTGGTGGTTGGAATAAGGTTGAAAAATTCCTGCACATACTCTCCAAATATATCCTGTAGAAAACCGATAAGGCAAGCAACCATTCTCCGATGAGTGAGATGAGATGATCGATCATCTCAACCAAGAAATTTCACCAAGAGATCTCTTGATGGCATTAAAAGTGACCAGATTGGCATTGCCCCAATCGGAGACTGCCTGTCAGGTCACGTTCAAACGCTCTACTATGGCCTCTCGCAACAATTTGATCTAGTCACTGGTGGCTAGCGCGCTGGAAATATAGACAACGGTGCTATCGTCTGCGTACACTGGACACCAGATCGTTAATATGCAGCAGAAATACGGTAGCAAAGAGAACTGAACCCTAAAGCATTGATTGCCAAAAGGCCCGACGAACATCCGTCTATGACCACATGAATAAACCGTTCGCTCAGGAAATTAGAAACCCAGGAGTACAGACCACCAGAGACTCCATATCATGGATGCTTACTTAGAAGGCTGGTGTGCCAGACCCGAAATTAAAAATATTCTGAGATCAGCCGATGTACAAAATGCTTTCAGCGGTAACCCATCTAGAACTATAATTCTTGATATTACGTTGTGCAGAGTTGTTACTCGCGCCGCGCGCGCGTCGCCTCCATCTAAGACTTACTGGCCGACTTAGCTACTAGCTAGATGGATGAGCGGGAGCAACTAGCAGCGTGTGAGCCGAGTGGTTTATAGAGTTTATTATAGACCGTATAGGCTTATTTATGGTAGCTGCTCCGATAGCATGGACATAAATGCTGGCGTCCCGCAAGGCTCTGTGTTGACCCCAACACTGTTCCTACTGCATATCAATGATATGCTGCCTATTGACGGCATTCATTGCTATGCGGACGACAGCACAGGGGACGCTTATTACACGGGCCGTGCAAATATCCCTCGTTCCGAGGTGGAGGAAAGCTGCGAACGGCTGATGTCTGAAATCGAGAGTACATTAACTAGTGTCTCCGATTGGGGTCGACTAAACCTAGTCCATTTCAACCCCACCAAGACTCAAGCCTGCGCGTTCACCGCTAAGAAAACCCCATGGTCTGTGGCTCCACAATTCCAGAACACCTCCTTGAACATCAGTCAAAGCATCGGGATCCTTGGCGTCGACATTTCTAGCGACGTTTTGTTCCGAAGTCACTTGGAAGACAAGGTTAAGCTGGCATCCAAAAAGCTCGGAGTGCTCAACAGAGCGAGGCAGTACTTCACATCGGGGCAAAGGCTACAACTTTATAAGTCACAAGTCCGGCCTCATATGGAGTACTGCTGTCACCTATGGGCGGGAGCACCTGGATACCAGCTTGGGCCTTTAGACTCGGTTCAGCGACGTGCTATCAGAATTGTTGACGATCCCGAGCTCACAAGCGGTTTAGAGCCCCTTAGTCTGAGGAGAGACTTTGCCTCCTTATGTGTGTTCTACCGCTTGTACAACGGAGAGTGTTCTAAAGAATTGTTCGACTTGTTGCCCACTGCTACCTTCTACCATCGCAACTCTCGCCATCGACGGGGAGTCCATCCTCACATATTGAAACCAGAATTGTTTCGAACTGTGCGGGCTCAAAGGAGCTTTCTTCCGCGGACGGTCAGATTGTGGAATGAGCTCCCCGCCGTGGTTTTCCCAATGGAGTACAGCATGGGGTTCTTCAAAAAGGGCGTGAAGAGATTTCTTCAGGGTCGGCAACGCGCAAGTGATGCCCCTGGTGTTGCAAGCGTCCATAGGCTACGGTAACTGCTTACCATGAGGCGGGCCGTATGCTTGTTTGCCACCTTAGTGGTATAAAAAAAAGGCACCGTAAACAGACGCGGCAACGCAATTGCACGAACTAAAGCGCAGGAGTTTAAAATATTATGCGGATATGTGCGTCAGAGTAATACTAACCTACATCTACTGGATATTATGAGACTTGCAATTAACCATAAACTATTGTCAATTATGATTTAAGGGTAAACATCAGTTACCAGGCGGGAAATTTGAATTTTTTAGATATTTTTTTTACCTTCGTAGAACAAAAATTGATAGATGTTTCAGTGATTAGCGACACTAGAAGTTCATTTGGCACATTGTGTTATGAATGTTTTTTGTTTTTATGAGCCATATTTAAACATTTCTCACGGTTTCTCTAAAAACCGTAAAACTTACTATTTTGGGAAATGTACAAAAATAGTTAATCTTAAACAAAAAGTATCAATTCTACAATATGCTAAATGAACTACTGGTCGCGAATCATTGAAATATCTATCCATATTATTCTATGAAGGTTAAAAAAAACAAAATTCGGAAAATTTCAAATTTCCCGCCTCGTAACTGATGTTAACCTTAAATTCGAAAAAACCGGATTTGATTCTGAATATTCGGATTTATAATAGGCCCAAAAATCCGGATTTTTCAGTCATTTTCGAATTTCGAAGTATCCGGATTGCAATCCCTAGTAGTGAGGGTCAAGGGCAGTTGCGGCGCTAGACGCAACGAGATCGTCGTCGGCGACATCAGCTTTGCGAGGCCTCTTTCATTTGCCAGTCAGATGTGTATACGACTATTATAGCCAATCAAAAGATGAAAAATTCAAAAATAGATGAAGCCTAAGATTTCAGCCTCTTTTTTATACCAGCCACTAGTTCAGCTTCAATTGATATAACTGATAACGCAGATGGTCTCTCTTGACTCATTGTGCTAATTAAGGTCATCAATTTTGACTTTGAGAAGCTTCTCTCGGCAGAAGCTGTAGATACTGATTGCAACTCTAAAATCTTTTTTGCTGGGCCCGGTAGGCGCGAGGCCACTGTATTTTATGACCATATTTTTTTTAGTATTTATTATCTACATCTACACTAATAATAAAGAGAGAAGATTTGGATTTTTGTATTTTTGTTTGTAATGAATAAACTCAATAACTACAGGCCCAATTTTAAAAATTCTTTCATCTGAAGAAAGCAAAATTATCACTGAGTAACATAGGCTAGAATTATTTATTTATTTGACGAAATTTATTTACAAATTATTAAAAAAAATAGGGAAAACTCCAATAATGTAACCGAAATTTCACCCGGGCTAAGCCGGCCACGAACAGCTAGTTATTTATAAAACAATGAGAACGTCACAATAAGCATAAGCGGTATAGTTAGTTTACCAAACTATTATTTGTGATATATTCGAATACTTATTCTACATTAATTTTATTTACGTGTCCATTTCTCTATCCCTGTCAACTTAATTGGCCCAGTAGATTCGGAGCAAATTGACTGTGTGTGATAGACGGACAGTCAGACAGAGAGTCCTATAAGAATTTTTGTCCTAACAGCAACAGAAATTCACTGCCTTACTAAACTCTCTATATTCATTCGTCGCGCTTTGAATTGCCAGGGCCCTTTGACCGCCAAGCCTTAGGCGGTGGCTCAAGTCGCCCACACCTTATGCTGCCTCTGGGTACGAAGCCCGCTGTTTCCAGTATTGGGTCAACTACATCGCAAATTTTACGAGCTGCGCATCCATACGGCTCTGATGCTACGATCGGCTCTACAACTGCGGTGGCTAGGTTCTTCAGTCCATTAATTAAGAGAGGAGGGATTGGTTCAACAACTGCAGTGGCGAGGTCCGCCACTCCACTAATTACGGCAAGAGGGATGGGTTTAAACGGTTCCCGAGATTTGGGCCTTGTCTGCTTTTGAGATTCGGATTTGTATAGAGTGATGGCTAGATGTGATGAGATTCCCGCGCTCGAGGTAGTTGGTTCGTTATTATGTTGCACTCCTTGCTTATAAAAGTCACACAGACGGAATTGATCTAATTCTTCTTTGGTTAACAAGAAGGACACGACTCGATCTACATAATCAGCTTTAAGGCAAATAACAACATCTTCTAGTTTATCGACATAGACTTTTTGCTGGGTGTTATTTAAATGTTCGATAAGGTTGAGTTTGTTGTTCCAAAAGTAAAGGATTTCTTTACTTTTTATGGCTTTTTGTAGTTTTAGTACCATATTTAGAAAGAGATTGCTTATTTTACCCTGCCAATAACTCTTTTCTTTGTTTTCGTATACTTCCCAAAGAAATATGGTTTTGATGTAGTAGCTGGCAATTGCCTTTAATTTGAGAACATCTCGTAATTTTTTTACCTGAAAATAAATATTACTTATTTACTGCGAGAACATATAATTTTTAGACATTGCATTTCAGAGACAGATAAGATGCTCAGTGCTCACAAGTCTTATGGTTACTTTCAACTGTTGACATCCCTTCATGATTTCACGTTCCAATTCCTGAAAGGAAAGTCGCCAACAGCGGTTTCTCAACACTCGGTCCAAGTTATCGTTAGGTTTTGGGACTACTAGCCACTCTTTACATTGGCAGTATTCTAGTTGTCTGCAAACAAAGAAAGTATTACAATTTAAATGCTGTCTTTTTATTTATTTAATGAAATGAGAGGGGTTATTAACCGAATTTGTACGCTTTTACCTGTATCCCTCAGGCCATCGCGGAATCGTGAACTTGATGACGGGCACCAAATCGACATCTAAAATAAACTTTTCATTTTCGTTCCGAACGTTCAGTGTGTATGCAGGTCCTGATTCCTTATATGTGACCAAATAAGTGGTCTGATCCACTGTCACCTGGCCGCCCATTTCATTCAACGCCTTTTGAACTAGCCCATGGATCCAATTTCGAAACTCGTTCTGACATAAGTATTTCTCTTCGTCCGTCCATTTGTGCGTTACTACATGACAGTCTTCCCAATCCTTTTGTTTGACTAGATTATCGAAAGCATTCAAAATTTTCATTTTGACATAACCTGGCTGTTCATTTTCTATGATGATGCCGTTTGGTCCATCTTTTTGGCAGATCGGTAGACGGATCACAATGTCCATATCGAACTCGTCAAGCTTCGACACCTTGATGCCGTCGTACACGCTGCCCGCGTACCTCACCTGTGGATTTTACAAAGAAGACTTTATATAATTCTGTTTTTAGCACATAATGGTGTGATTTTATGCCGGGTACAATATTTCACGCTTGATCTGATAAATCGAAAACTTGTTCTTCTATAGGATGGTGTAATACCAACTAATTTTGAAGTATATTTATAGTAGCATGCTGACTGCTGACTTGCTGACCCTTGTTGCTTTTAGAGCTTTTCATCAAGAACGAAGTATATTTATTAGGACGAGACGAGGTCATTATAAGGTAAAAGGTAACGTAATCAAAACATCTGCGATATAAAAGTAGATTAACGGCACCATCTCCCCGATTAAAAGTGCACCAATTGAGTCCTTTTGTCATCCTTTTGTAATAATGTCCATAAAAATATACAATAAACAAGCGGCCCGTCCGCCGCGTTGCACGGGTGGACATTTAAGTAGATCTCATTATAAGGCTGCTTTTCCACCAGAGATGCGCTATGCAGCTATGCTGCGAGGATGTAATAGCTAAGCTGTGAAACTATGTGACCGTTTCCACTGATACAAAGCTATGTAGCGGTGCGAGTAAGATGTGCTATGAAGATGCACGCCGCAAAGTAGCTGTGCGAGGAAGATGCGCAGCTCGAGCTATGCGAAGTATCGATACTAGGGAAGCGGCGCGCATCCATAGCACGCATCCATATCACGCATCCATAACACGCATCTATAGCACACATTCATAGCACACATCCATAGCATGCATCCTTCCATATAAAAACATATCTTAGTTGAATTCGTTTCCACCAGTGCTATGCTATGTGCACCAATGAATTGGTAGCAACGTAGCATAGCACATCTCTAGTGGAAAAGCAGCCTTATTCACACACCTCCCCCTCTCCTGCACCTTGGTGACAACCAGTGCGCGCTACAGTTTTAGAGGTCATATCATTTTATACAAATCACAGACTACGATACAAATTGAATAATTTTTACCCGACTGACCCAGAAGGAGGGTTATGTTTTTCGAGTGTATGTATGTATGTATGTATGTATGTATGTATGTATGTCTATTTCTTTCTGCCGCTCTGCAGCCTAAACGGCTTGATGGATTTAAGCATATGAGGTGTCGTTACATTCGTCTTGACTGGGGGAGTGTCATAGGGTATATTATATTTAAATGGCGCTTAAGAAAAAAAAATAGGGGGGTATTAAAAATAAAAGTTTCGTTATTATAACAATATGGGTATCAAATGAAAGCTTGTAAATAGACCATTCCATATATGTATATATTGTAATACTTTTATGCTACCATTTTGACGTAAACTGCAAAAAACCACATTTAATGCAAGGACAGTAGGAGCCGTTCATCATCATCATCATATCAGCCCATGGATGTCCACTGCTGAACATAGGCCTCCCCCATTGATTTCCACTTCGAACGGTTCTGGGCCGCTTGCATCCAGCGGCGCCCAGCGACTCTGACCAGGTCGTCGCTCCACCTGGTGGAAGGTCGTCCCGCTCGGCGCTTTCCAATACGTGGTCGCCACTCGAGAACCTTTCTTCCCCATCGGTTATCGGCTCTTCGAGCGATGTGGCCTGCCCATTGCCACTTCAGCTTACTAACTCTACGAGCTATGTCCGTCGTTTTCGTTCTCCTACGAATGTCCTCATTACGGACCCTGTCACGTAGAGAAATTCCGAGCATAACTCGTTCCATAGCTCGCTGAGTGACTCTAAGCTTATTTATGCGGCCAGCAGTAAAAGACCACGTCTCTGTCTCGTATGTCATCACTGGTAGCACGCACTGATTGAAGACCTTTGTCTTCAGACTCTGAGGTATTCGGGACGTGAAGGAGCCGTTACCATACGTAAATCACAGAGTTGCGATGATTGTTAGCGTTCCTTTATCGTACCGCTCATTAACTAATACATACAACTCTTTCTGTATAAAACTAAAAAGTCTGAAATAAATTAAATTATTAAAAGAAACAAAAAACCCGACTGCGTAAAACATAAATTAACTGAAAAGAGAAAAACAAGCTCTTAAATCTATAGAATTTTGAATATAACTTGAATTTTATAAGGTATTGCAGTCGGGGATAAACAAATATTACAAAAAAATACATACTTAGGTTATAGTTTGTCCCCGATTGCAATACCTTATAAAATTCAAGTTATATTCAAAATTCTATAGATTTAAGAGCTTGTTTTTCTCTTTTCAGTTAATTTATGTTTTACGCAGTCGGGTTTTTTGTTTCTTTTAATAATTTATTGGTAGTATAGATGTAGATTCAATAATTTTGTTTGTATAAATTGATATGATCTCTAAAACTGTACTACATTATTTTGTTCATCAACATAGTAGGTACGTGTACATTATAGGTTTTTTCGTACACATTTCTATTTTTTTAATAATAAATTTGAGATTTCCTGATTTCCATTCCTGAGGTCCTTCTTTGATTTTTTTGATTGATTGAAATTTAATTTGATAAATGAAACAAATTATTAGTTATCTTCACACAGTCTTCACGCAATTATCGCCAAAAAGGATGGGTTAGAAAAGATTTTTTATCCCACTTCAAAAAAACAGATTATCAATTCGACACGTATAGCGTATTAGTAATATTATTGGAACTGCAATATATTATAATATATAAATATATTTCTCAGCCAACTAGCTTAATTAGCCGTTCAATTAACAGCCCAGCCTTTTTACTAAACGGCGCGGCGCCGTTCAACAAACGGCCAGAATGATATTCAGCCATTCAATATTGTGAACACTATTAATCTAGCGTGATTATAAACAGGATAGATCACAAAAATATCAATTGAATGATGTAAATTGTTTCATTTCATTTTCGTTATTTAGCTGCAGCTGAGTACATACATACATACCTCTTTGCCATATTTGTTGAAATATTGGCATTTTTCACTCATTTTCTCGAGGACTTTTTTAAATACAGCATCAAAAACACGTTGTGATTTTTTGTAATCTTCATCTTTAATTGCTACGAATTGTTTAAATACCCCTTCAATGTAAGCATTCATATTCTTTTTCGCAGCCATAATACTGTTCTATTTATTTATTTTATAAATTAATTTATTTATATCTCAATTTTTGCTTTCGACTTTACACTTTCCGATTCTTAAAAATCCTGAAATGAATTTCATATTTATTATCTCATGGGTAATTTGCAATAATAATATTTCAGGAGCCAGTGGCTCTCCCATATCGTAGTGTAGGATGGTGTATATGACAGTTAACAAGAATTTATAAATAATGGTAAAAATAAGAGAAAACGCAAAAAAAAAAAAATTACGTAAAGAAAATCATACCGCTAACGGCAAATCGCACAAAACTCCAGTAGACAAGTTAATAACCTATGTCAACCAAGGGCAAACTTTTGATTAAAGGCGGCTTTTATATTATAAAAGAAGCGGTAGACTTGGTTTGAGTGTGATGGCGGACCCCTCGAACGAAACAAAGAGCCCGGAATTACAGTCAGTGCCACCCCGCTTTACTTACCTATCTGTTCCGTGGGCAAAATTGGAACTACAGCTCTCAGGCAATATTGTCGATGGTGACACCCGCCCCGCCTGTACAAATATTATTATGTTGGTGGGACTGTACAGTCAAGACATAGGTACATATTATTATGTTTGAAAATCGTTGATGAGCCAAAGGCAACAACGATTTTCTCTTAAACTATTTATTGAAATTATGCAGACAGACTTTTCAGATCATAATAATATATTATTTATGATGTGTTTCAACATTTGGATTTATACCATTATACCATATTATACCTATTTTATGTATATACTATACAATGTATAACAGACGTATAACAGATTTGGATGCTAAACCGTCAAACGGTTTGTTCAGAGGTTTGTAGGCGATTCTGAAGAAACCGTTCAACGATTTAGCATCCAAATCTGTGTACACGTTGTATATAGGTGTTCTTAGGTATTCAATATTTATATGTTTCTTATGTATCATAATATAATGTAATATTTTTGAAGAGATCTTACCTTATTCTCCTGTACAATTTTATTTTATCACAGTATTTTATAATGTGTTATGAAGACAAATTATTTATCCGCACGAAAGCTGCGCTTGCTCTGCGTACTACGTACGTTCTATAAATAAATACCTACCTAATACCTACATATTGTTCATTTCTCCACGTGCACAGACTGTTCCGTGCGCACAGACAATATGAAACATAGATAATAAACGAAAACAAAGTAGGTATCACTTCTGAAATCTATGGGGCTACCGCGTAAGTCAATCTTATAGAACTTCATTAAACTGGTCTTAACCATCTGGACCGCAGAACACTAGACCTTTGGTTGTGGGATCGGCGCCTGTTATATAGTTTCCCTGGGCGAATTTGTGCTCCACGTGTCGGCTCGTGCTCGGTTCGCGTAGCATAGACGCACCTTTTGTACTTGATTTACCAATAGAACACGACACAATCGTAGTTCGTGGTTTGAGTTGACATTTGACAATGAAGTCTGTGATGAAGTGAACAAACAAAGCGAGGCAGGCTACGATTTGGGGAATCCCCGGTAAGCTATTTTACACCACAGTTACCGCTGCCAGGTGCCAGCCGCGGCAAGGCATCACTGAAAATAGTTTACTAGGCGGGTTTATTATAACATTGCTCAGTCATTAATGTGGCGACAATTATTCAGGTAGGCGAAAGCTGTCACCAAAGGCGGATACAGGGGGGGGGGGGGCATGGGGGTCATGAAACCCCCCCTCGTTCGGGCCTCGGAACTAATTAATTGAATCATACTAGTACTACTACTACTACTACTAGTACTACAGTCTTTATAAAAAGTTATAAAGGTCATCACATCACCTATGACAGAAACTTTAGATAAAGAAAAGTGTACATGTAAAAAATATTGTTCATACAATTTATGTTATTTTAGAAAACATACCATCTTTTTTTACAACAGATTTAGGCTTAATTATTTATCATACAAGTACAATACCACGGTACCAATACCCCTAGACAAAGTACATTTCGTTGCGTTTGCACGAATATGACAACAAAATGTACTTTGTCTAGGGGTACAGTTAACGAAAGCTAGCACGTTCACAGTACTCACACAAATGCAATTTCATGATACAGTATTTTTATTACATTATAAGTAAGAAGTGTATGAGGAATGTCCCAGGATATTCAGGATATTTATAGTCAGTCAATTCTAATGGACGAGTGCAAAAATACCACTCTATATTCATGAGCAGTAACAAAAGCAAAACAATAACGATCATGATCATAAGCTAGACCACGCACGAGAGACGGACTGAATGTTCAGGGATACGTTTAAGTAAGCCGATAAATTTTCGCCGGATAAAACTTATACTAGCGAGGATTCGCTGAACGGAGTCATAGTTAGAGTCTATCAAATTCAATTGACAGCTTGTAAATAATTATCAATTCGACTCAAAATTGTATTGTAATCTCCGTAAAGTTAAGATTTCACTTGTGATCTCGATATTATTACATAGTAAAAATGGAGAACATAAGAAATCAATTTTCCGATGCAAAACAACTAACAGCTGTCAATCTGACAGCAGGATAAAATTTAGCGAGGTAAAAAGGTCGCTAAAATTCATCCTAGCCGGCGAAAACTTATACCAGCCGACGCCCTTGAACGGGGCAGTTTAAATTTTAGTCAGTTGAATTTTTCGCCTCGCGGTGTGCTTGAACGGGGTGTTTGACGTTTAGTCAGTTTAAATTTTATGCTGGATAATTGACTTAAACGCAGCCCTGGAGTGGCATGCAGTGCGACGTCACGCCTCGCGCTTATTCACAGACACTACACAAACGCAACGTGTAAATGTGCTGAACGTGCCAGCTAACCGACTTGCAGTTAGCGAATTCAAATTAACACTAAAGTCTACCTGGGTGATTAAAATCGCTCAACTCCAGACAATACTTTGAACAATTCGACCTCATCAAGAAAATGGCCCTGATTCTGCTGTTCACAACTAAACTAATTTTAATCTCACTATGTCTCTTTCTAACAAAGGACATAAGAAAAGGATATAAGAAATTTAGTCCTGTCAAATTAGTCCGATGCTTGTTTTCAATATAAATTTAGTCGCCATCTATCGTGGTTACGCCTAAATACACGCAAAATAAGACGGCAAAGATTAATTTTACAACTTAAAATATGTTCTATCCTTTTTCAATAATGTTCGTGATGAGATGTGACTAAAATTAGTTTAGTGTGATTTACAACAGAATCGGCACCAATATACATCAATGATCAATACAAATTCGCCACTACGATCGGCGGTTGTCGCCGGGCAATCAGTTAGCTAGGTACACACTTTTAATAGCACCACAATATAGTTTTGATCTATCTCCTTTTGGTTGGTTTGACTAGAACTTATGGAGGTGCAAGGTGGATGACACCTCCATTTAAAAGGTAAGATCTTCCGCCAGTTCCACCAGTTATAGGTACCTGTTCTCCAGGTTGGTGGTTGGATTGGTTAACCAAAGTCAATGATGTACACAAATGTTATCATCAAGCAGTTTATTAGCACAACACAGTTCATGCACAAGTAGGATAACATAATACGTTTATAAAGAAAGAAGGAGTATAAATCAAGCGAAGCAACGTTAAACATAAATTATAACCGACAGTTAGCTAGGACACGTGAGTGGCACGGGTTTCTCTCAGAACGGTTGCGGGCTCTCAGAACCGGTGGGGAGTGATGAGCTTGGATAATCTACTCAGAAGTGCTACTGCATGTTCCGTGATTGTAGGGTTGGAAATGTTCCCATCGAACACGTCGGGGTCACCACAATGGAGGTGCAAGGTGGATGCCAAAGATCCTCCGCCGGGCTGGGTCATCGTGCCTGGGGACAACTGTACATGTCGGACAGTTGTATATATGCAGATTCTCGAGAGAACTTCGTGAGCGCGATGCAGGATATTGTGGCGCCACGCCATCTACCATTCCGTGTGTGAAATATTTCCGTGTTACTGATAGATGGCTGATAGATGTCGCTACAGACTTTTCATCTGGTTCTGAATTCAGATTTTAGATCTTCCCTTACTTTAATATTAATAATATCTGCGTTGAAAGATAAAGCTTCTGTTTTATCTGGGACGTCAGGAAAAATGTGATTATATGGCTCAGGGGATTCTTTGCTTGCATGAATATTCATTTCTACATCCTCCGAGTACCCGCATTCAGTTGGTTTACAATCTTCAACGGGCATCAGGCCACCACTTACAGCATTATTAATAAATCCGTGAAAAGCCTTCGTTAAAGCTTCAAATTTTTCCCGATAACCCTTTTCACTTTCTAACATTTTCAACTTTTTTTCTTGCAACTTAACTGTGTTCTCTAATTCATGGTACTTGCGTTTCAGTTTGTTCAGTTCCTCGCAAGAAGGGCTCGAAGATTGGTAAGCTACCAACTCTTCATGGAGGTTTGCTATTTGTACGGCTACGGACACGTGAGCCAGCAGCCGAGGCTGCGTGAGGCCTGGCTCACACCAAGTCGTAGGGATTGTTACAGATAGTGAACTTGCAATAGTCGAATTGGTTTTAGTTCCTTTCTGTTGCATATAAAACTCTGAGCACTGGAATCGTTTAAATTCTTCTGGAGTCAGTAAAGAAGCCACAACTTGATCAACGTCATCGTCATCAATGCTTTGAATAACTTTTCTCAGCTGTTTCACATAATCTTCTTGAATGGTTGGTTTTAAATCTTTAATTAGATTGTGTTGCTCGTTCCAGTAGTATGGGATATTTTTATTTTTGATGGCGTCATGTAACGTCTGTACCATGTCGCGGAAGAGGAAATCTAACTTTTTCTCCCAGTGTGACTTGTTATTGTTTTCGTCGAGTTTCCATAAAAATAATGTTTTAATATAGTAACTTGCGATCTTCTTCAATCCAAGGGCGTCTCGTAATTTCTTTACCTAAAACAAATTAATTTAAATTATATTCAGTAGTATTATAAGAAAATTATGAGATTCTGTACAAATATAAGCCTTGCCTTAATAAAACAGTATTAATACACATAGATACCCACTAATCTAAAAGTAATTTTCAAATGTTGACACCCTTTCATGAGAACACGTTCAAACTCTTGAAAGGAAAGTCGCCAGCATTGATTTCTCAAAGCTTCGTTCTCTAAGGCTTTGTTCGGTTTTGGTACCACATGCCACTCTTTGATATGACAATTCCGTACTTCCCTGGAAAAAAAAACAACTGATAACATGCAGAAACATGATCTGAAATCGTTTACATAAGTTTCAAAATGGTTCGAATTATCAACAGTTTCACAGGTTTTTCGACCATAGAGGTATCATAAGAAAACTCCTCATTAAAATCCTACTTATATTACAAATGCGGAGAATAACATAGGCTACTTTTATCCCAGGAACGCGGGTGAAACCGCGGCGCGGGGCAGAAGATAAAAAGTACTTAAATAACATTCAAGTTACCTGTAACCATCAGGCCATCGTGGAAGGACGAATTTAATGACAGGTACCAAATCAACGTCTACAAGGAACTCTTCACCCCCGGCGATATTACGAATTTTGAGCGTGTACGCAGGCCCACACTCCTTGTACGACACAGAGTATGTAACCCCATCAACGGTCGCTTTGCCTCCCATCTCGTTCAATGCCTTTTGTACTAGCCCATGGATCCAATTCCGAAACTTATTCTGAAGGAAGTATTTATTGCTGTCCTTCCAATCCCGCGTCACTTTGTGGCAATTCTCCCAATCTTTTTGTTTGTCTAGATTATCGAAGGAGTTCCCAATATTAATTTTGACGAAACCTGGCTGTTCGTTCTCCATGGTGATGCCGTTTGGTCCATCTTTGTAGTTGATCGGTAGACGGATCACGATATTAATGTCAAACTCGTTTGGCTCGGACACCTTGGTGCGGTCGTACACGCTGCCAGCGCTCATCACCTGCAGAATAATTTAAACTAAATTTTCTATCATTTGTATGGGCTGATTGAAAAATGACAAAAGAATGCACTGACCTGTTTACCATATTTCTTAAAATAGTTGCAGTGTTTTCCCATCATTTGGTGGACCTCTTTGAATACATTATCGACAACTGTCCGCGTTTTCTTATATTTATCATCTTTGATAGCTACGAACTGTTTATAAGCCTCTCCAATATAAGTGTTAATCTTTTCTTTCTTGGTCATACAATAAATAAAGTTCTTTAATACTCCTGTCGTTATTTCTCGTCTGTTTTAACTTCCAGTGATAGTCGAACAAATTAAATATGTATTTGGATTATTTCATAAATGAAGTGAGCTTCTTGTTTTCCACAATATCTAAATAGCCTGAAAATAAATGGTACATCGGTTAACCCAAAAAAAATCTAATGTCTAACAAGAACATCATTCAAATACTTCGAAGGAGTACGTTGGTTATTTAGTTTTCCATACAGCAAGTTCAACCATTCATTTTGGAATGATACCTAACTTTAATGACGTCAACAGAATCAAATTCTACGTCATAAAAGTTTTTTTTTAAGTTAAATGTGCTTACGTTTGGCCACTGACCCGCCCATAAGGGACGAAGACGAAGCCTAAAATGGAACAGGCTTACCCAGAAGGAACCTATTCACTCAGGCCTTAAAAGTCCCTAGATTATATGAGTCAGGAAAAAGACGTCGGAAGCAAGTTTTGTATTACTTCTTCTTGTATTTATTACCTACTTCTTTTCGTGTAGTGATATATTTAAATATCATGCGGCGTGCAAATAAAGTATAAATATTTATCTTATCTTATTTATTTTAATCTCTAAAAAGATTGCTCATATTACCTATGTTGTTCTGCATACTAAAAATAAAATATTATGTACACACGGCTACACATCAAGCTATAAATTTCCAATATAAGCTGACCTCTCATTGTACGGAAATCCTATACAATGATGAGATCAGCTTATATTGGAAATGTATGTTTGTATGTCTGTAGCCGTGCGTGCTTAATAATATAATAATCTCTTCTCTCCCATATCTTCCCAAAATAATTTCTTAAAAAAAACGGCCAAGAGTGAATCTGACTCGCGCACCGAGGTTTCCGACCTTCCTAGGCGTATATTTTTTTGGTTTGGGCCGTAATTGTAAAAAAAACCGGGCCGCATAACTAAATTTGTTAGACGGAACTAACAGCTGCAGTGTATTATGAACCTTATAGTAGTGATCTAAGGTTGATTGTAAGTTTTAAGCATTCTTTCGTTAATCTTCGGGGCCATACTTTCTTTTCTGTGCGAACGAAACGTTTACGTGTTTTTCACGACGCGCCATATCAGTTGGGTACTACTGTAATAACGTTTCTTAATTTTTTTGTTCTTAAGTAGGTACCTACCTAGTTCGATTCAATTTAAAACTTAATTTAGAGAAAACCATCGCTAACACAAATTCCTGCTAAGATTTTTTGAGGACTTTTATATTTTTCGATCTTCTTTACGTGGTGGAACAACGCATTGTGATCAATATTCCTACGTTTAATAAGTAAATAGGTAGGCACTGCGATATTGTTAAAATTTAACTAACTCTGTGTAAACGTTCCTTAGAATACACGTTTTACCGAGCCATATTTAATAGTTTTATTACAAATAAACCGTTATCACATAAATTGGTCAATATCATAATCCGTTCTTCAAAACCGTTTTTCCTTACATGGCATTAATTTGCTATGCCATGGGAACTGCTACCATAAGCTTGCTACATTAAAGTAGATTTTTGAGCGCTCAAATACACCGGGTATTCACCTAAAGACTGACTGACAAAATAATAAACTTGTAGGTACTTACTTACGTTTTCACAATACCAACAGTACCCCATTAACTAACAGGTTGAAATGTGATTCTGTACTTGTTATAATATAAACAGAATGTAGTGATTTTGTATTAAAACTTAACACGAGTATAACCTCGTTACACTATTACATCGGTTTATATTTACTCATAGATAGGTTTATTATAAATGTGTTACCAGAACTTTTTACGTAAAACTACTCAAGGGAACAAAATCAAACTAGGTACCATCTTCAGCGAAAAATATAATGCAAGGATTTTCAATGATATGTTTATTTAGTTAAAAGCTCTGCTTAGTTTGGGATCAGATAGCCGTGTGTGAAAAATTACTTATTACTAGCCTTAAGATAGCCAGCCCTTTCTGTTATATGACATTAGAAAGTGACGGATATATTTAAATCCTAGGTTCCACTACACTTGACTTAAACCTTATTTATTAATAAGAGGGTTAAGGATTCTAGAAATACTACACCTGAAAGTGTAAAATAGGGCATCGGGGGTAAGAAAGCTATAAAGGAAAAAAAAATACCAGTGCGGAAATTTTGGGAAATTGAAGTTAAATGAGTTTTATTAAACAACTATTTTTTATTTGCATGTCTCAGTAAAAAAACAATTATAGGTAACGAATGACATTTATTTTGATACTCGTCGGCGAGCGGGCGCAGTGAAACATGCTTGTCAGGGGATTGCACCCCCGCTTACAACCGCCGCGTTTTATAATGTTATTACGAATAGTGTCCATAATTGCTGATTTTAAGTCGGATAAAAAATGATTTTTAGATCAAATGATGGAAATGTATTTTATTACTGATACCGAACCCCTTAAAATTTTATCCTGTTTAGCTGCTTAATAAATTAGGATTTATAAACTGCAAAACATGTGTGAACACGTAAAACCAAGGGGTGGACCATTTTATTTGCTCGAGCGTAGGTACTTTCGCTTCATAATTAACGCAACTCGATTATTCAACCAATTCCTGTAGCATGAAGGAAGTAGCTCTTGCCGTACGTTTATTAAAATACCGTGCATGCACCTAAACGTGCTACAAAATTTTGATAATTTTGATCAATACTGGCCAAGTATGACGTCACGATTACATCCCACTCGATTATATTCTACCTAATCTCGAGTTCATATTGGCCACAAAATATATGGAGCTAAAATACGTAAATTGCACATTTATGTATATATAGGTAATTGATCTATTTCGATATATATTCAAGTAAATTATCTAGAATAAATAACAACTTATAATATGTATGTATTTATTGTTTACGTCCAAAGCCATCTTACTAATAAAGTGAAAAATAACTTTAAACTTTATAAGTAGGTACATAAGAGTGTAATTACATAGATATACATAATTGAAAGCATTTTCAAAATCCAGTATCGTATAGTCCCATATTTTACCAAAACTATTTCTATACTTCTGAAATAGTAGAAATCTTATACGTATGGTAACCAGTTACCAGTGCCGCGTTGCCATTAGGGTACGCACTAAGTACGCATTACGTACTATTTCGTTAGGTAGCGTCCTCAGATACTCTTCCGCCAATTTGCGTACTATTTTATTCATCATCATATCAGCCCATGGATTTTCATTGCTGAAAATAGGCCTCCCCCATTCATTTCCACTTCGAACGATTCTGGGCCGCTTGCATCCAGCGGCGCCCAGCTACTCTGACGGGCTCTACCTGGTAACTTTGGTGGTAATCGTAACGAACACTATTAATAAATTTCATCCAATCAGGGCCCGCGAATGGTTATCGTCGCGTCGTACCGCGTGCGCGTCATTGTATGAAATAATTAATGGTGTTCGTTACGATTACCACCAAAGATACGCAATAGCCCGGCTGGTCGTTGGTCGTCTGACTATTTTATTATCAAGCCAACAAATAAATTTTCAAAATAAATATATTTTTAATTTCTATCAAGCAAGTTCAGCATGAAATGGGGCACTAGCGACCGTGGATGTTTCTTTTTATTCTATGTTCCAAGTTTCGTTCTATAATCCATCATTCTGTGTTAATGTTTGTGGTTTCGCTGGTTTGGATTTGTTCATTCGTGGTTCCTTCGGTTTCGGTGCTTACTTTATTTGACAAATTGCTTCAATAATTTTTTATTCACTGCATACTCAAAAGTTCAGTTCCGTATTATTTTAGGTGCTGCGTATCCTATCGTGCGTGAAGTCACTCTGGCAACACTGATGGTAACACAACAGTCGGGCGGGCGTTGGCATAACAAGAATATTGATAATGTCAAGAAGGAAAATGAATCACATTAGGTATAGGCGATAGCTCTTACGTCATCGGTTACGCTACCTATTATACAATTGATGAAATAATGAAAAAAATCACACCCACATAATCCGAGATTAATATTAAATAGGTAGGGGAGAGTCGGATAGCCCCGGCCGGCGGGTAGCCTCGGCCACCTTCGGTTCTAGGCAATCACGGACACAGATAAATAGTTCATAATGTGGTTTATATCATGGTATGTACTACTGTGGTTTGAGCTTACTAATTTTTGCCGTTATTCATGTAAACATGTATAGCGTTAAATAATGAGGAGTTTTCCTATGATACCTCTATATAGTCAAAATAACTGTCAAATCGTGTATATAAGGTTCAAATTGGTTCGAAATATCAACAGTTTGACAGGTATTTTGATCATAGAGGTATCATAAGAAAACTCCTCATTATAAAGCACAGATATTTAAAAGAGTCGGATATATTCTCGCTAACAAAAAACTGTGTCACTCGAGTCGGCCACCACGCTGTACGCACAAGCCGGCACGCACACATTCACACAATAGTTGAGCGCGAGTAATCGACTCTGTGTAAACGGCGACAGAGTCTAGTTTCCCGCGGAATAGCCAACTAAGGTGTGCGTGAGAGGTGGCCGACTCCATAGACACAGTTTTTTGTTACCGAGTATATGTCCTCCGTAGTCTGTGTTATAAAGTAGGTATGTTATTACGCGGTAAACATTTTGAATGATTTTATAGTGAGAGTCAATGATATTATATTGGTGAGAGTCCAACTACCTCCATAGAATAGATAATCCCACCAAAAACATTTTTATGTAAAATGTTGCCACATATTTTGACTAAGTTGTAGATTTTGTGAAGTTAGGGCTTGTATAGTAAGTGCATGTAGAGTTATAAGCTTGGTTCTACATGAGATTTGATAATTTTTTGACAGTGCGAGCCATATGTTTTGGCAACATTTTACATAAAAATGTTTTTGGTGGGATAATATTTTCTGGTTTATACTTTGAAATATCTTTTACTAGCTGTCCCCCGCGGTTTCACCCGCGTTCCCGGGATAAAAAGTAGCCTATGTCCTTCTCCATACCATAGGCTATCTGCATGCCTATGACGATCCGTTGACTAGTTGAGCCATGAAGGCGTAACAAACAAACTCACTTTCGCATCAAAGATTTTCATAGGGCATCGTGCCTCTACCCAGATGGATAGTCCGCCTTACTAAAGGATGACATTTATTATCACTCCGCTTGAGGGGCTCCTGAGCAAATCGCTCTCAGTTCATACTGCGCACGGCTGTCATCGCGTCATACTCGCTGTACTGATTAAATAAAAAAATTCAACTTGCGTATTTAAATACTGTCACAACACTTAGGAAAAACTAAAAAACTAACCATCCATGTGTAAGTATTGCGATTTCGTCACTTTTAATTACCTAAACTTATTACTTTTAAATACTGTCAATTATGGCTTGTTTATTTTGTGTTCCCATAGAGGCGACTATCCTTCTGGACGTTTTAAATTCTTTGTTTCGCATTTATAATATTAGTTAGGATATTGATGTTGTGTTACCTACATCCTACATATAACGCATGTTGTGTGTATTTACTTTGTTTTGGCAGCGTTATCCTGTTTTAAGTTATTTCTATAACCTAACCACTACCGGTGGTTTCCATATGTCAATTTTACTGCTGCGACTACATAATCTGATTACGGTCGGAACGTTTTACCTTTTCCATGAAAACTACGTAGAAAATAAGTTACAACTTTTTTTGGGATATCCGTGATGTTCCATTTTTGGGGATACTAAGGATTTGTTTGACTCTGCAACCTGCAACTCTAAACAACGAAAATGTATGTTACTGAGAGAGTAATATGATTATTAATTAGGTATAATAGTTCTAAACATGTAGGTACACACAGCAACACATCAAGCTAGACACCCTATATACCCATAACTACGCTACATACAATGCAGACTTTTGCGCGAAAGGGACTTATGCATCGTGGCAACGGCCAATGACAGGCCGGTAGCGGTTTGGTGCCTTGCGCTTACACACACAGACGCACTTTTTTGGCATTGTTTGATTATTGCTTTTTGTTTTTACTTTTGCAAGTTTTCTGTATCAGTCAGTCGCGCTAGAGTAAAGTATTCAGACAGTCGTCGCCCCAAAAATCGTCAGACTAGGAGTCTCGCTCGCGTTCACATATATATTGTTTCATTATTTTATTATATAAAAACTGAAAGATTTTATCCAAGTGCGTGGTGCAAATATTTATGGCGCCCCAATTAACTCCACAACAGCGGGAGCTGATAGTGGTGTTGAGGGATGGTGGATATTCCATTAAAGCGAATGAAAGAAGGACGGGGATTACGGTGAGTGATACTTTTTAATATTGTAAATTAACTGCATAATATAGAAATGTGTCCCTCTCTCTCTATAAAATTACGTTTCTTTTAATACAAACTGACCATGATTACCTGATGGTAAGTGACGATTAGGAAGATTTTAGTTGGCTTCAGCCATAGCCGTTCACACTCTTTCCGTGAAGTGAAGTGACCTAAGTAATATTTTAATGAATCATTTAGGCTCGGACATCTAGGTATTTATTTTTACTTAACAATTTCACGAACCTATTCAAATACCTTTGTTTTGTTCAACAACCTCTAGGTATCTCATATAATGATTGTTTGTGATACTATTTTTTAATTAAATGACATTATTTTAGAGGACAACGATTAATTTTTGGTTGCGACGCCATGAGGAGACTGGGGGCGACCTATCGGCTCACCACCGGCAGCTCTACCAGCGCGCCACCGCCGCTGACCAAGATGCTGCTATTATAGCGGTGCATAGCAATCAACCATTTTTATGCACGCAAGTTACTGCCACACAATATAGCGTAAGTAGTTTTTTTTCTTATAATTAGTGCTTCAGTTCCTTAATTTGAATTATGTTTTTATCATTTTTTCAGTTACTAACGACAATATACGTATTTTATAAGACATAGATGTATATAACATACACCTATATTATTGGCGAAAAATAGTAAGACGTGAAAAATAGAAAAACACTATTTTTGTAAAAAAAATATGACAAAAATAGTGTTAATTTAAAATATTTTAATATTGAAAAATTCTTAATATTGCTCGTTAGTGTAGTTCAAGATTTCTATATTCGTTTTTTTTTCTTTATAAATTCATGACCTCCAATTATATAATAATTAATACTGAATGATTAAACACCCACTTAAAAAGTTAATAGTATTTTTGTCCAAGTTTGTATTTTCCTTCTTTAACGAATTAAATTACTTTTTTTTTTGCCTCAAATTGGTGTTTTTAAATCCGTTATTAATTATATTTGATTGTTGCTTTTCACTTTAATAAGCTATCTTGCGTGATTTCAGATATATTTCATGATAAGTTATTGGCCTTTTTTATATTGCTCGTCATGCATTCCTCAGTATAATCAACAACAAGTAGGTATTTAACAAACATAATGTCTTGTCAGTTTACCTTAAAATCCTACATAAACCATAATAGCCTATACGTGAAAAATACTACAGCAATAAATATTTATTATTGACCTTATTTATTTTTCAATCCTTGTAATTGTTCAACTAAAAGCCGACAAAACCTTTGAGGTGCCGAAATGTACAATTTGTCCTTTTTTAACACGTTGCTTTTGTTCATTTGAATACTGGTAATTGTCTATACATATAATTTACTATTCTAGATAAGGAATCGTTGTCTTCAGAAAAGCTAGGTCAAAGATACTAAAAACAAAAAAAATATTAGTCGTTGGCTTACGACTAATAAAACTTTTGAAGGCATGTTAATGTTATTTAGGTGTCACATAATTATAGAAAATAAATCGCTAATCGACTATTTACTAACACCACTATTCACGGTATCCCTAACGTGAGAGTATTAAATCATTAAAGTTATTATTAAAGTTAGTATTCCAATAGCTTTGTTTTTAAAGGAAATAATGTTTTTACTGTTGTTTCAGGCATCAACCCAAACAATCCGGCGCAGATTCAATGTCGCAGGCTTGAAAACACGGATTCCGGCAAAAAAATAGTTTTTTCTCCTGCACATGCTCAAGATAGAATAAGTTTTTATTTGCAGTATTACAATTTTGATTGGGAGAATAATATTATTATATTTGTTGACGAAAAGACTTTTAAATCTGATAAAGATGGAAGAAAAATAATTTTGATAGTTATTTGATATTTAATACTTTTTTCAAGTCATAAATACATTACCTATATTATTTAATATCTAACTATTTACACAAAACTACCCTAGCTTGTGTTATACTATGTGTGTAGTTTGTGGTAAAATTTTATATGCCATCGTTAATTAGGGATAGAAGGTTTACCGATGTTTTAAGATGGATGAATATGAACAACATATTATTTATGGTGTTGATTCAAATGCTCATATTTCAACTCTTACTTATTGCATTGTTGATTCAGATTTTTAACTGTTATTGGTTTTTAAGTCAATTTGTAGCTTTGTTTAGATTTTGATAGTTATTTTATATTACTCATTCATTATAGATTTTTAAGACTGATTTTGATTGTTGTCAAGTAATTTCGGAGACACATTGATGATCCATGCAAAGAATGACGAGAAAGAAGGAAAGAATTGTGATTTTAGTGTCTAATAAAGATTTATTTCCCAAATAAGAGGTTGTTTATTTATACTTGAAGTTGTTTCAGTATCAAAACCTATACTTGGGGATAAATTTGCTTCCTATTGGTGAAAGAATTTTTCGAATCCGAATGGTAGTTTTAGAGATTATCCCTTTTAAACAAACCCGGGAACGTGGGTGAAACCGCGGGGAACAGTTAGTCTACATTAAATGTTATAGGTAACGAACATATTTAATTGGATAAGGATTATTACCTTATTGGTCAAAATCGCATATCCTTTTAAATGTGTTTTTAATTCATGTATGAAACATAAAAATGGTTACTGTATGTCAACCATAGGAGATAGGTATATGCCACCGCGGACTTTTCTGTTGATATTTGGATGATCTACAATTATCTAGCTATTTTGTTCTATCAACAATAGTTTTCGCAGCGCATGTGATATTAGGAATATTATAAGTATTTTTTTACACCTTGGATTATTGGAGTTTTCGTAGGATGCCATTTTTTTTAAAATAAAATTGGTAAGAGTAGCTTTTACTATTCTTCATAAATCTGGCTATCTTATATAAAAAAATAATCAAATCCGACTAATAGTCCAGCCAAAGATTATCGCGTTTAAACAAACAACAAACTCTTCCGCTTTATATTTATATTAGTATATAGGTATATAGATGGTTTACGGGCGCATCGCGCAGCGCAAATTGAAAAGTAACTCGTGAGCTTGTAAACACAAATTACTACGCGACGAGCACAACCTATTTTTAATATTTACTATACATAATACGTATAGGTAGGTATGGATATATATTGCGGCTGCGGGGCGCGGGCGCTTCCGTGCGCGTGAGTGGGTCGAAATAACAAAAACATATCGCATTCACTCGCACGATTCGCGCAGTCCAACTTCTACTAGTCCAAAGTCCAATCAGTCTAGGTTGATATGTCGCTGTGTGTACTTCGATTGGAGACACTCTTACAAAAACAGAGCTTTTTGAGAGCAGGGTGTATAGACATCCTATTCTTGTACCATATAATGCGTACAAACATTTAATGAATCTTATTTTTTGTTGGTTTAAGTGGTTGTGGTGGTTGATTTATAATAAATAGTGCACCTATTTTTGAAAAAAAAAAAAATGGCACCTGATGAGTATGCCGAACAAAAATCTTCGAATTTCTTTAATATTTTTTTTTCT
The DNA here is from genome assembly GCA_951394255.1 of Polyploca ridens. Taxonomy (NCBI): domain Eukaryota; kingdom Metazoa; phylum Arthropoda; class Insecta; order Lepidoptera; family Drepanidae; genus Polyploca; species Polyploca ridens. The sequence goes on from OX596250.1 coordinate 15,674,037, forward strand.
TCTAAAAAGAAAAGCTTCGAAATAAAGCGAGATCACCAAACTATTCCCCAAATTCCCATATTCTGAATACACCCTCAAGTATGGCAAATACTTGAGGGTGTATAACTTGAGCCAAATACCTCAAGATGTGGGATCTAAGTGAGCATGTTGATTATTGGGGCCAAGCAGTTATTATGGACATGTATGCGGCTTCTCAGAATCCTACAACGTCAATTATATCAGTAGGTACTTATGTACCAATTGGTCAGCGAAGGACCGGATGCCCGCAGGAAAATACCGAACAGAATAGGTACCTACAATGAACCCACTGTGACACGAGCAGTTACATCAAAGACAACTGATAAATTAGTCACCGTTCTGTTTCAGGTTTTTTTTTCCAATTTGGGACCGCGCCTTGCAGCAAATATTATAGAGGAAGTCCGGGCAAAACGGACACCTTAACCTTTGACAGCCTATGGGAAGAAAATCGATAGACATAGAAATAAAATAGTGACAGAAACATTAATAGTATTGCAATTGGTACCGCTATCTGCTTTGGCCAACCCAACAGGTAAAGTGAACAGGACCATAGGGCAAAGTGAATACTCGGTCAATTAATGAACAATTACAGAAGAATATAAGTGAAAACATAATTTTAAAAGAATAATATCAATGACGAATATAAGAACTAATCACTTATCAGTGCAGTTGTCACATAAATATGCTATCTCCTACGCAAGCTGTGCATTACTTGTGGTGACTCCATTTGTTTTCCATTGCTTACAGGTGTTGCATTGTTGGACCAATCACCAACTGGGTGCCCAATGATTTCAATCTAATCTACACCACGAAAATAAATCATCATTATCTTTGTTTTTAGGTTTCTTAAATTTTGTATTTGTACGTCTTAAAATCTACGGCCGTTGGAAGTGGATACCGTATCCACTTTACCCGTTCGCTTTGCCCAATAGGTATTTGTTGAACTTAACCGACCCTACAATCAAATCCAGAAACAAAATCTCAATAAAAGCCACAGTAATTCAACATAAAACCATGCACTTTAAAGACATAATAAAGTTAAAACATTTACATCACATGTCCATGAGTAATTATAAAAATACGTTCCTTGAAATATGGTAACAGATTATAGCTTTATATATTCTCTTAATTCTATGGCACTACTAAGTATCGAAAACAAAGAGATTGAAAAAATTATAGTTGACGTTAAGGATGACTGTGCTGTAGGCTGGGATGGTATTAAAAAATCCATAATTATTGGATTCCATGCATTAATGATCATTATTATTAAATCTATTTGTTCCATACTTGTACCTATTTTGACTCATATTTTTAATCTCTGCCTATCTACAGTAATTTTTCCCTCAGCACTTAAGCGCTAGTTCACCCAATCCATAAGAGTATAGACAGAGGCAATATCAATAACTACAGACCAATATCAATCTAAACTTGCTTCTTCAAAATTTTTGAAAAGTGTTCAAACACGAGATTGAAAAAAATTCTCGTAAAAATAATTCTCTTGCCGGCTCTGAAGCCATACTGGTTGTATGGCTTCAGAGACGGTAAATATACCGAAGATGTCGTGTGGGATCTAACCGATACATTGCTATAGAGAGTAACTTTAAATCTATTGGTATTTTCTTAGATTTGTCAAAAGCATTTCATACTCTTGTCTCTGTTTCTATACTCCTCAAAAAACGGCGTCCGAGGCCCTGCTTTTAACATCCTGGAAGAGATCGCTTAAGCGATTAGGCCGCCTACATTGTATCAAATATATAAAGAATATTTCATTCATTCATCCTTGTGAACTACCTTACATACAAACCGTACGCAGAGGGTTGTATTGAGGAACCACACAAGCCAATCCCAGGGCCAGTCCTCGGGAACTTCTTTCTAGTTATCGCTTTCTCGGCCTTATGGATCAAAGTGCAAATGTCTGAAAGTAAGTTCCCTTACTGAGGGCCAGGATATAAGTTTGGATTTTTGTACCCACTCACGTCACGGGTCGGCCCGGCATTTTGCAGTGTCATAACACCATAGGTCCTGAGCGTGTCTAATAACGGTGGCCTTACGTTACGTACCAAATATATTATATGGCCTTTGTTGGCTTATAAGGTTAGGCCTGTATTGGGTACGATCGTAGGGCCATTGGTGTAAATATATACATTAGCCCTTATAGGTTCGGCCATTGTTGGCTACAATCGTTGGGATGCTTGTAGGGCAGGCGGCCATTTTTACAGTTGGTCGTTGGCTACATACGTCTAACCGTATAACCACAATAAATGCTACTAGGGTGGCCGGTAAACATTTTTATATCGTGAATTTCAAAATAGTAGACCTATTTAATTCGCGATGAAATACTGATTGATTGGTACAGCGAGAGAGTGTTGTTTTTTTAGAATTTAGAAATGTCGAGAGCAATCACTAGACAGTAAAAGTTTGGCTTTCTTCCAACTTGATAATTAAATCAACGTGGCTATAACACGGCTAGATATTAATGTACCTATATTTTATTGTTCTGTAGATTTGCAGACTAAGCGTTAGTTCACACCGAGACGCGACAACGAGGCGTTCGGATGCGTTTCGCGTCGTCGCGTCTTTGTAAAATTGGCCCCTGCAAGCATCGTCGCGTTTCTTCGCGTCTCATATCGTGCCCCGTATGCGACATCAGAGTATTCAGAAGATTCTGGCAGATACGTAACGAGAAGATAATAATCTGCAGATTTTTTTTTACTGTGTACCTATATACAGGTCGTTGTTTTGTTCAGCGACGAGCGACTCAGGGTCGATTATACAAATGATACTGGTGCTAAAAAAAATATAAAAAAAATACTTTTTTTTTAATAATAAATATAAAAAAAAAAAAAAAGAAAATCATGTAATAAGCTAAAGTGTAGACATAATACTCAACGGGAGTACGAGGGCGTAAAGGGGGGGGGGGGGGGGGCGATGGCGGCTTGCGCCTAGCTCTAGTCTGTGCACGTGCCTAGTAACCAGCGTTGCCAGACGTCCCGATTTTTAGCTCAAAATTATATGTCCCGCGCGGGACAGGCTCAGTCCCGCTTTTCGAGGAATACTCGACGGTGAAATCATCATTGGACGTTAGGGTGGGAAAGTGGGAAATTATAAAGACACCACTGCACAGAAATGGCACCAGCTTTCCCGTGACGCGTCTTAAGCATCGCAGTGATCGTCAAACAGTCAAGGGATTAAGGAGCACGCCAAAGTGCGCTAAATGTCATTGACATATAAACAAATCAAACTTGTAAGTCAACGCAATCAAAAGATACGGCCGTATATGCCGCATATTTCACAAGGGAATCAAAACCTATAGAAGTAAGTACCCTATAGGTTTTGATCGTTGACCTAGAATCATAAAATTTAGCAGAAGTAATTACATGTAAGTAAAGGAAGAAATCCCGAAAAGCTGTGTTGTTATATCGCAATAAAATGCTATTATATTACAACATACCTAATTGAAATAATTGGACTGTTTTACAAAAAACTTAAACCGACTTCAAAGTACACTAAGAAGTAATCAAATCCTGATCTGATGACAATGGGACCAAACGGGAAGTGTACCCTTTCAAATAAAAAAGAATTTTCCAAATCGGTTAATAAATGACTGAGTTATTAGGTAACAAACATAAAAAAAAATAAAAAAAGACATACAACCGAATTGAGAACCTCCTCCTTTTTTGAAGTCGGTTAAAAAGAGGAAAAATCTTCAAGAATCGATTCCCGTGATGAATGAACTATTTACATACCTACAAGTTGCTAAGGAACCCTCGGTGCGCGAGTCCGACTCGCACTTGGCCGTTTTTTTTTAGTATGTCCCGCTTTCGGCGATAGAATCCCGCTTTTTTTACTCAAGTGGTTACAAAATCCCGCTTTGCCTCGAAAAATATCTGGCAACGCTGCTAGTAACCATACTTTGCGGTAATTTTATTTCAAATTGAATAAGGTATTTCTCAACATATTTACAGTATTTAATGGAATTAAGTCCATTTTTGGGGAATATATATTTTGTACTACCGCTCCTAGGTCGCTTGTCGCTGACCAAAACAACACCCAGTATATGTGTGTTAGACCACAATCTCACCATGGTAAGTAATGATGTGGCCGATGGTTGGAAGCAGATAAATCCTAGAAGGAACTGGCTCTCAAGTGCAGCTGTCGGAACACGTCGATAGGTACTTGGCGATAGATTTTCAACTTGAGTGTGGTGGCCAGCGAAATGGGTACTACAAAGTACCCTACACCGTACTATGGTTTCCTCACGATGTTTTCTTTCACCGAAAGCTCAAGCTCATTGTAGGATTCGAATCTGGGACTTTCGTCTCGGTATCCGACGTCACTACCGCTGAGCTATTGTCGCCCGTTAGATCTACAGATAATATAAGTTTTAATGTACAGATAAGGGTTGATATTTTTTATAAGTAGGTATCATTATTATCTGCTGCTTAAATAAGTTTCTTACCGTTGTATAAAACAGCTCTGGACGGACGCTCTCGCCTATATAGGTACTAAAATCATGGATCAATTGCCAAGATTCTCTAGTTTGCAAAGAAAAATAGTGTTAGTTAACCGAGTAAAGATAAGATTTAATAAGTAACAAAAACAAAATCTAAACAATTAAATAAATTTGTAAAAAAGATTTTCCATAAAAATTTAATAATTATGTATCTACAATAAATAACGTTTGTAAATGTTATAAGCTACTCTTTATATAACACGGAACACCCGCTTCGCAGTACAATTTGTTCCAGAATTCCATTCGATCTTGATCAGCGTATTGTCCTATAGAATACTTCTTGTCTATGGACAAATATTCTTTCCCAGTTTTCGTGTATGGAAGCCATTTTATTCCAATACTGTTGTCTGGCGTGGGATTACTGTAAAAGATATACATGTTTTGTTATCATTTGGTTTTTTATACGACGTTTAACTTATATGCTTAACTTATTCCATAGTATGATATCTACTTATGTACAATTTCATACATATCTGTTCAGTCATTACAGCGTTATTTGTTTGATTATTATGATTATGAGTTTATTCGTTATTGATAATATTCTGTATGACCAGTACATGAGTATTATGTAACAAGGGCGAATTGTCAACCTTTATTTCCATAGCACTTACCCAAATCTAGCAAAGTCCGTCCATAGCTTTGTTAGGTTAAATATCATCTTCTGCAATTCCTCTTGTTCCTCATATACGTCTTTGTTATATTCATTATAAAAGAAATAAAACAGGTCATCAGCGTGAGCAACACCCTTCATATCCCAAAAACCAAGAACTTTTTTCAGAACATTCATATCGGTAACTGCATCGAATCTATACATGTAGATAGGCATCTTAGTTTCACTATAAAACTGCGCAAATCTATGTGAGTTGTAAGCGAAATGAATATCAGTGATCAAATTAACAATTTCTTCTGCCGTATGATTGGACAAATCTTTGTTACCAACATAAAATCTTTTGATCCGTTCACCGTACTCTACCAATTTCTCTCGTGTTAGTTTCTCAGCTAGCTCCCTCTGTACGTAATTAAACGGGTTGGCATTCATATAATGCGTTTTTTTCAACTGATCTGACAACATCAATAGACCTTCAGCAGAATTGTAGCCTAACATCAATGGTACTTTGTGAATCTTTTGTGCCAGTAACATGTCGAGAGGCTCCTCGGTTAGGAAAGCTTCAACATTGTGAAACTTCTTTTCAACTACTGGTGCAAAATGTATCGGTAGGTCTCTGTATTTTTCTTCTGGTCTCCTCGTCTTTGTATTTGCGTTTGCTAATCTTATAGCAGGTACGCTCCTCAAGAAGTCCAGTAATTCATTAACATCACTTGTCTCTTTCCCTAATAATTTTCCGAGTCTAAATGCTCTCCCTAATCCATCCCTTCCAATAGTCCAATCTTGTAAGCAAACTCCACTTTGTGCTATAGCTTTATGAAATAAACCTTCCGTCATTGGCGACAGCATGTGTAAGGTAACAGCAGTGGATCCGCAACTCTCTCCGAATATGGTGATATTATCAGGATCACCACCAAATTGAGCTATATTTTTCTTAACCCACCGAAGTGCAGCCACTTGATCTTTTATGCCAGCATTTCCTGGTACCTCAGGTGTATCTAGAGATAAGAATCCTAGCACTTCAAGTCTGTAGTTAATGGTTACTAATATGACGTCATGTAGGAAGAGATATTCGGGGCCGAATGTGTTGGAATCTCCTGATCCTGAACTGTATGCACCACCATGGATGAACACCATTACAGGTATTTTGCCACATTTCTGTAATGACTTTGTGTAAACGTTTAAAAATAAACAGTCTTCGTTTCCTTCTTTCAATTCGTAGACGCTAAAATCGTATTGCGGACAAACTGGGCCATGTTCAGTTGCATTTCGTATGCCTTCCCAAGGTTTTGGTGGTAGAGGTGCCTGGAGAAAACGTTATTAGAAATATAATAAAGAATTAACCAGGGATATTTAATCAAGACCAAACTAAGCAGAACTACTATTATTTGAATCAAACATGTCTCATAAGAATTTAAAATCGCACAGAGCGCATAATTTTTTAAGTTTAAGCTCGTAGGAAAAAGTCATATTTTGTGTCATCTTTAGAAAAAGCTACTAAAATTTATTTCTACAGGCTGATAGAGATCTTGAGGAATAACGAGGGTAATTTAAGCATCAATCCTTACCCTAAATCTAAGTGGTCCAACCGGCGGCTGTGCATAAGGTATCCCTTTGAAACTATAATATGGAGTCCCATTCAGAAGCGATTTCGTTGTTCCTTGTAGTTTGCCTTCGCTTACAGTTACGATAGGATTTGTTGGCTGCAAACAAGAAAATTGTTTGTGTACTCTTTAGCCTCGGTGTATGTAACGACCTAGTGTATTTTTGACACCAATTTTGAGTATTGTAGGTTACAAAATTATTGTAAAAGGTAAAGTAATTAAGTAAGTAATTGTAAAAGGTAAAGGAAAACTTGGAAATAGATTTTAAAAGATCAGTAGGTATAATAGGTAAATCCATTGTTTTCAAGCCTTTATGTGTAGTAATCGCGTCGGCAAATCTATAGTGCCCGTAAAAACGACGAAGTCTTTTACAACATGTCAAATCCTGGTATATGCGAGATTATTTTTTTTCAAGCGTACGGCCCTCCTGATGGGTAATCGGTTACCGTAGCCATTTGGACCTTTCCCCCCTCCCCTATGAGCTCTGGCGACCGTATTCACGCGAACGGACCGTATTCAGGAACACACATTTACACAACATAAAGTTATTTGGCTGCGATATTCTATAAGGTGGTTCTTCGGTGCTCGAGAAATTCCTTCAGTCAAATGGAAACTTTGATTGAAACTGGAACTATTTAGGTAGTCTAATGTTAGTGGTCAGTGCTTCTACAAGGTTGTAATTTTAATGAATAATTGCTTTTTACCATTGCTAAGAATGTATGTCTAGAGTCAGAAGCTTGTTTTTGTAAGCATAGAATTTTTGTGTTTTTATATTGGAGAAGCAACATCAAGATACTGGAGTAGGTATTTTTTTTTTAAATAAGAATAATATGGAATACACTTAAATTAATTTAATCACAAAAAAATAGCAAATTATTAAATTCATGCAGATCACAACTAAATCAAGAGCAAGATCTCACCTGCTGTGTGCAATAGCCAGCACCAATAGATAATTGTGATAGTTTCCTTCTGCACCATAACCAAATAAAGAATAAAAACATAAATAATATATCTCGACTCTAGAGGCATATCTACATCTACACACACATATTTAATACCAACTTTCAAATAAATAAATAGTTAACAATCCCAAAAAGGAGTATTTCATAAATTTAAAAAATAATCATAAAGGAAAAAAATATCCATTCCAATTGAAGTACCATCATACAGTGCACATACAAATGACTCACATATACAATTTATAAATCAGAACATGTTTTGATGCAGAATGCATCAATTCCTTCTAACCGGCTACATAAGAAATTGCAAACAATAACAATGAACAATTTATTAGTTACAGAACGGCCACTGAGAGAGTATATTGTTAACCCGTTGGTTCTCGCGAGGGACGCGCATCCTATTATAACAATTTATGTCATTGTTATATTTTTAACCGCGAGCCAAGCGATTAATTTTGTCCAAATCCCAGAAATGGCAAATCCAATTGTGACAGGACATTCACGGGATGTTTCAGTATTTTATTAGACATAGTTTAATCAAACAAAGCTGCTTGTCTATAAAGATATACTTGGTATTTTTTTAAAATTTTAACCATTCCATTAATTTTCCATTTAATATTACTTCACAGAATTGAATTCTTTTATACAACACTACCTTTGATGCAATAAACAGATAATAATAATAATATAGCCTTCTATCTATTAAACAGATAGATTGTATTTAATGTTTTTAATTCCCAACCTGGACACCTGTCACAAAAAACTTGTTGTTTGTGTCAGAAATCTATGCAATCAAGCTGAAATCTGCTGCAATTTCTCAGGGTAAATAAATAAATAATATTATGGCTTTTTCAAATGATTATTTTAAATGGCTTTTTAATAGGTAAGTAAATTAAATAAATACATACCTACTTGGTACCAAGAATCTGCATGTGTATATCTAATATGAAAATAAATTAAATATTATTTCACACAAAATTAAGAACATCCATGTGCTTTCTATTTTACCTCAACAGGAATTAAATTTGATAAGTACTAAAAATATACCTAGGTTCTAGGTTGTGAAAAAACTAATACAAACTGTATTTACCATTGTGCTTTCAGAACTTGAAAAATATTTAGTATTCTGCTTAACTCGAAGCACAAAATTCTCTAAGTTTCTTATCACAAACATTGTAATTTATATCAAATTATTTATTTACAAGAAATAAAGTTTTATTGAACTTTGATCAACTTTGTTTTTAACTTTTCAGTCCCATGTTATTATTTATTTCTAATATTAAAGAGTGGGAGGGACACATAAGATAGGTATGTCAAAAGAGCACAGTTATGCTAAGAATGAATAAAATATATTTTGTAGCTTGGAACGTTTTCGGAACTTTGACGTTTGGAATTATTGAAATGTCAACCACAGTGTCACTCCACTTTGACGTTATATTCCCAGTGCTGCCAGCTTAAATGCTTGCTACTACTACTTTAGAATAAAAACTAGCGGGTAAGAAATAGACATACTACATACTAAGAAATAGATACATACATCATGAGCATAATATAATTGTGTGGAAGTAGAATAGTTTAAAATAGCAATTAAATGCAAATTAGACTGTTTTGCATAGAGTTTCTACCAAATTAGTTTCCACTTGTATGACCTTACGAACAATGAGGGCACTGCATATTAATCAAATGCGTTACGACTTACGATACGAGTATAGGTAATCTAGATCGACATCTCTGAATGATAACATTTTTATCCCTAGGACAGCGTCACCTCGCGTGCAGAAGATGAATGCGTATTTAATCATACGTATTTCTACCATCCGGCACTAGATGGCGATACTAGAGCACGAGTACAGATAAAAATGCCCAATGGCAATTCTAGTGTAGGCAGTATAATAATGTTAAGAACTCTCTTTGTTTTTACGTAACGCGTAACAAGCCAAGCCAAAAATGTAGTAGATTCAATACAGGTTCAGGGTGCAAATTCTCACCCAATCGAAATAAATAGCTCGATTGAAAATCGACATTTTAGATTTTACTATCGAATAGGACTCGAATCGTGTGTCGAACACATCGAAAGTCATTTCGAAGGATGCGAAAATTCGGTCCTAGGTAGGGTGGACCAGATGTCCCGTATTTTACGGGTTGTCCCATGTTTCAGGGACGAATTTTTCATTGTCCCGTAATTTGGCCAAACCAATATAAATACAAGACAGCACATTTGTCCCGTAATTTTATGATTCAATGGCATTTAATGATAAAAATACCTATTCGAACAATATTTATTTTATCGCACAAATCGGTGAAAACCGCATGATCCGCGCGAACGCATATTCGATCTAATGACGTGGATGAGAGTTGATTTGAAATAATTTACAAATTGTTGTGTTCAATAATATTTATTATTGTTTTAAGAGTATTTCATTGGGAAAGTCAGAATTTGTTTGTTGACATGTTATTTAGTTATAATATGTCCTAATCCCACATTAATCCACATTTTCTTACCAAAATAATTAACAAATTGTTGATTTATGAATATTTTAAGGGTAAGAAATATAGAAAATCAAAGGTTGTATGTATAGGTTATTTATAGTCTATTTCAAATAACATGAGTTCGGTGACACATGGTATTTTATTAAATTTCTCAATGGTTAATGTTCATTTCGATATAATAAAGGAATACTATGATAGAGCTAGGTTTCACGAAATATTGTGAATATTATTTCAGAGTAATCAAATGGAATTTCACTAGATATTGGTAAAAAATCCTTGACCTTGACGACTCATCTTATGTGAAATAGAGTATAGTTGATAATTTCACATTTTCATTACCAGATAATATATATTTTTTGGGTTTTTAAATATTTAATATTGTTTTTTAGTCTTTCATTCAGTTTAGCAATTGTATAGGTTATTTAATTGATTATGCCAAATTTATATAACTATAAATATATAAATAAATAAATAAAATAAAATACATTGATTTCAAGTAACATTCGACTCATAATTAAATTGTAACAAAGTGATAATAGAATTAAATACAAATTATAACGACACACGCAATAATAAATATAAAATAACATAATTAGGTACCAATACATATCCGCTTTACCCGGCGCTACAAGTGACATGTCTATCACAGCAGTGCCGGATATAGGGACAGTCTACTTTACCTGCTATCATGGCCAGAACAGTGTTAGAGCTGGCCCGCACCCTGCGCACCAGTGACGCGCATCTCTTTCGCATACTCGCGTGGAAACAATCGGTGCGCGCCTCCGCAAACATACCTGATGCGCTGCAGAAGCGGGGCAGCCTCAACACTGCCCTGAATGCATTGTTGAACTGGACTCGGAGGGCACTGTAGCTTTTCTGTGTGTAGTTGAACTAATAAGTAATCCTGGTACATTCTTCACACATGGCTATCTGGGACCCAATTCTCGCGTCCTTTGAAATAACCATCGTATCGAACTTACGGTTCGAGTCCTATTCGACTATAAATTTAAAGTATAATTTCGAGGAGTCACTTCAAATGATCCCGATCAATAAAGCTCAAGTTGACTGGTTTCCTTCTAAATATGCCGGTCTTGAAATTGCCAGAATAACGTAACGTGATTTACACTCGATAAAAGTTCGAATTCAGACTATTCGATCGAGTAATCGAGCTCATTTTTGATAGGGTGAGAATTGCCTCCCTGATCACATATAAGTATGTTGTGGTATGAAAACCAGATAACTGATATACACATAATACACATACTATTTGTTTTTGTAAATACAAACATATTATACATAATTACACACAGACTCAGGACATGCAGACAGTTAATGCACATAAATGCATGTCCTGGGTGGGAATTGAACCCAGCGGCGTGATATGTGGAATCTTTACCAACCACGCCAACTGGCCCGTCAATGGCCCGTAATGAAATGCTGCTTATAAACATGGTGAATTTTTCACTTGTTGGCCTGTCTTTCCAAAGACGATGAACCCGATACCTATTCCTTATTACAATATTTTCTTCGTTTCATGAATTCGCAAATTATGACCGTCTCCTTGAAATCCATACCAAAAAAGAATACTTTATTTCAAAAAAGTTTCATGACTGTGACCCATTCGTGACAGAAACATTTTTGTCACAAGTCACCCGTGCGCGCTAGCCCTTATAATTTCGTCATGCCCGACTTTCCGTCCGTTTATACGTTACAGGCATTTTACTTCTTATAAATTATAAGGTCTATATAAAAGTGTTTTAATTTTATGTGCCATAGATAGAGCGCTGTGCCACATAATAGCCTTATTCGTAATCGCTTTTTAACTAAATCAGTGTTATAATAACAGTGCCCTCCGTCTCACTCTTTCGATCACCATACGTCACGTGTCAGAAAAAGACTTCGGAATTTTAACTTACTACGTTACATAACTTTATTATGAAGTTTAGTTGAAACAAGAAAGTTATGAACAGCAATTTCAGAAAATCTTTTTTTTTTTTTTTTACTGTTTATAGGCCTGTGTTTTGACCGCAATCTCACCATGGTAAGTGATGATGGGGCCGAAGGTGGTAAGCACACAAAGCCTAGAAGGAACTGGCTCTCAAGTGCAGCTATCGGAACACACCGAAAGGCGCTAGGCCACAGAAAAACTATACGATTTAATTTAAATCTGTTTATTTACTTTTTATTTTATTTATTTGGAAAACAAACAGCTTACAATAACTAAAACAAGTAGAATAAATAGATACTAAAAGCAATACAGTTTTCACATACAAAGACAGAAGAGTTAATAGAGAAGAGGTGAACAGTTAAACAAACATTTAAAATGAAATAAAAGCTAGCGTGTTGGGAAGCCGAAGTATGAATTGGAATATAGACACTTAGCCTGATTAGTGCTTGTATTAAATAAATCTAAAGGTAATTCGTTTATAGCACTATTAAAATGCCTGCCGGAAATATAAAGGGCTTAAAACAGGTAAAACTGTAGTTCTGAAAAATCTACAGTGCTAGATCAAATACTGAATTTATAAAGAAACTTTTATTCCCGATTTAAGAGTCTTCAAAATGTGAATGAGGCAGTTCTCCAATCAAAGTGTTCGGGAAATGCCTAGATCCGGAATGGTATCGATCCGGATTTCAGCCTATCTGTCTATGACGCCAACATATTTTCGAACTAGAGAACTACGGAAGCCTACTAAAGAAGACTAGGTATGCATCAATATAAAATGCATTAATACATAATAATAGTTTAACCATTTAATTCTTCTTTTTTTTTACTTTGTATTTCATTTAAAGAACAAGCGGTTACTAACCTACCCGAACAATTTTAGGGTGACTTTTGTTAGCGACATTTTGCACAACGCATCGGCTAATAATATCCGCAAGCGAAATCGCATCGCTTGCGCGGCAATTTCGAGCTTTTGACCAAATATTTTACAGGGAATTACCCTCTTATTTTATCAGTATTCATTATACATTTTATATAAATATTGTAAAGTAAAATAAAGTCGATAAAACGAACCCTACACCCATACAAAAAGTGAATTCTGGGCTATTCTGACACCACGATATGAACAAAAAAAATACATATGAACACTGTATCGTGGACCTGCTTATCAGCCACTTCAACCACCATCAGTGTACACAATGATTACAATGATTATCAATTTTTATTACAGCTAGGAATTATTTCAACATAACATTTGCAATGATATCAACGTAGCCCACAATTGTGCAAATAAATGCGATTTTTTGTATTTATTTGTTTTAAGATATATTTAGTATTAGTTTTATAGGGTTTGCACGTGTGGTTTTGTTATTTAGTATGCGCAAAGTACGCATATTGTGACGGAGGTACTGCGTGGCGGGCGCGTAGCAACCGGCTACGAAGCGCGCGCGTTTAACTCATTTGTAGCACGTAATACCTACCTATATTATATAACTTTCCCCCGCGGTTTTACCCACATTCCCGAGATGAAAAGTAGCAAGTAGTATTCAAGGATAATGTAGCTTCCTATTGGTGAAAGAATTGTCAGAATCGGACCAGTAATTCCGGAGATTACCATACTACAGCCAAACTTACAAACTTTACCTGTTTATAATATTGGTAGAGAGAGATTTCTTGCTATACCTATGTTGTATGCTATTTCCAAAGCTATTTCTGCCCATAATAGATAATAGACAGATATACTTTCATATAAATATGGTATAAAAACATGAGTATAACAATAATAAGATTTTTATAGATAATTAATTACGTACTTTACAATACACAAGGATGAAGAGATCTTTTGAATATATGCAATTGTTTGGTGTACCCTGCTAAAATTATATATTTTATTTTTGCGTATTAATAAAGAGTTTTACATATTATTATAAGCGTCCGTTTTTTTAAAATAAATTATGTGTTAACTTACTAATAATTTTAAATAACATATAGATAGAATATTACTAACAATGTTAGTGATTTATAAATAAATGTTCAATACTTTTATTTATACAACAAAATGGGTTAAGTTTGACAATGTTGAAATTACATGACCAACATGTTAATTTTCCACAAAATATTGGATGCACATCGCACCATTAAAAATACCTATTCCACAATTATTTAAACATTAGTTTTTGGCTTCGCTTCGACCGACATACTCGTATATACATGGAATTTCATATTTCAGAAGATCCAAAAATATTGTAAATGCCTCAAGCTTAGAAAATATATATATTAGTCAAAGGCCTCAAGCATGCCTTTAGTTATTTCTTAGGCACCAAGAAAAAAAAATCGTTTAAATAAAGAACAATACTATTTTAAATAAGGGACTTAGAGAAAACTTTAAAGCAATTTTAAATAACGACTATCATATAATTATTTAAAATATCTATTATTTTTGGAACAAAGCGTGCTATATTTATTTTTATCTATAACTTGCTTAAAACCTGACGTAAATAATCCAACAGTGCGCGGGTTAATTACTTTTGTATCAATATTTTTTATGAATATCTGAGTGAAAGCAATGTATGTTATAAATAAAATATCGTAATAACATAATATTAACAAAAAAGTAATATTTGCAATGCAATACAAATCTAATCGCACAGTGGTTTAAATCACGCGCACTTGGAACAAAGTATTATTAGGAAAGTCAATCGAAAAAGTTTAATATTGCAAAAATTAATAAGAACGCTATCTGTCACTGAGACATCTGTCATTCAGACATATTTTCTCACGCCTCTATCTACGAATGTTTGTTATTAAATTTTATTGCTATTGTACTCTATTTATTTGGGTAGCTGGGTTTATTTTGGTATGTCTATATATTGTTTTGTAAAAAATTGACAAGTTTGATGTCTTGTCAATGTCATGTCAAGATAATGTCAGTTGCATACGATAATGTAGCGAGGGTATTATTTTTATATGTATTTCATTTCGACCTAATTTCGATCAAAGAACTTTGAATAGCAAATAACTCGCAATAAAGTTAATATTCACCACTTATTAATAAAAATATCCTTAATTAGAAATAAAAGAAAGAGGTGTGAAACATTAAAAGGAAAATAAATAAATGAGTTTCATATAAATGATACTGACCATTAACAGACCATAAGCACTAAAGATAAGTACTACAAAAAAACATTTCCAGAATTTAGTTTTTTTTCTTTTGAACACTCGTTATAAAAACTCTTTCACCCTTAAAAAGGTTACCGTTTAGTTTTCTATAGAGACTTGCATCGTCATTATTTACAACCCTTTCGGCTAAGCCCTTAACAACAAAGCTTTTTAACATTTTAAAACGTCGACCCACAATGGATGATGTATTGTAGTTTGTTCCTGACATGGATTACTCAGTAACTTGGCCGTGTAAATGTTTTAATATTTAAAAGATTAGCGTCATGTTATTACGTTTGAGTGTAAGTAAATATTGCCAGAATTATAATGTTTTTATTTGCTAAAATGATTTTTGTGTGCGTAGTGCGTAGAGGTAGTATTAGCTCCTATTTAAAAAAAATAAGTTCATGAACATAATGGTAACAGCTAAATAGTCGAACAAACGCCAATTACGTAGGTACGCTGTACGCAAGTAAGTTGGTTCTGTATTGTAATAAGTCGTACCGACTTATAAGCACAATACAATTATTTGAATTAATTCCAACAATTTTGTCCAAACGTTCGAGGAATCAGACCACTGTCCATATGTTCCAAGTTATGTGCCATCATACGCAGTTTTACTTTCGTTGTAACTCTAAATGAATCTGCTTCATTGATTATATTTTTATATAAATATCATTAAGTTTGCTCAACCGTATTCGGGACGGGATAAGCTAGAATAAGCAAATAATTATCACAATTTGGTAGACGAGCGCCGGGTTAAGTCCGCAGAATTATGCTCGGTGGCGAGTGGTGTGTTTTTACCCGCTAGGGGCACGTACGCGACTTTCACTCAAGGGGTTGCTGATTATAGTGATGTAGTAAGGAAAATAAGCCCCTTATGTCGATAGTTTGTATGCTATATCAGACTGACGCTGATCGTGTACTACTATAACAGTGCGCGTCGTTGCTTTGATTTTATATAATTTTGTAAATCAAAATAAAGATAAGCGTGAAAGGTGTGCTTCGATAAAGAAAAAGTTTTTTTTAACTTTATTTTTTCACAGTATATACATAATTGCTATTGTTGACTTTTTGTTCAATATGACTCATTCTGCGTCAAAAATAAAAATGATTTTTTTATACTACTTAGGTGGCAAACCAGCATACGGTCCGCCTGATGGTAAGCGTTTACCGTAGCCTATGGACGCTTGCAACAGCAGGGGTATCACGCGCGCGTTTCCGACCCTGCAGAAATCTTTTCACACCCCCTTTGAAGAACCCCATGCTGTACTCCATTGGGAAAACCACGGCGGGGAGCTCATTCCATAGTCTGAGCGTCCGCGGAAGGAAGCGCCTTTGAGCCCGCACTGTACGAAACAACTGTTTTCAATGTGTGAGGTTCACGGAAGAAAGAATTTATATTTCTTTTCTCTGTGGTGAGGATGGACTCGCCGTCGATGGCGAGTGTTGCGAAGGTGGAAGGTAGCCGTGGGCATCAGTTTAAACAATTCTACAGAACACTGTCCGTTGTATAAGCGGTAGAACACACATAAGGAGGCAAAGTCTCTCCTCAGACTGAGGGGCTCTAAACCGCTTGTGAGCATCGTCGACAATTTTGATGGCACGTCGTTGAACCAAGTCTAAAGGATCAAGCTGGTATCCAGGTGCCCCCGCCCATAGATGACAGCAGGACTCCATATGAGGCAGGAGGCCGTATGAAAAATGATATAAAAACTACTGTTGATTGATTCTATTATTTATTCCGAACGTATTTCTTTCATGTTTAGTTCTTTACTATTAATAAACCTTGCAAATATATATAGAAAATTTCCTCAAGCCTGCCGCTGCTTCCGATTAACGGCAAGGTTTCCAGAAGGCTGGCAGCGTTTCCTCTTTGGTAGCCAAGTTGATGCGTTGAATGTGTTTTTTTCTCTTTTTATGGGAGTTATTCAATAAATTAATAAAATTGTCTATTAATCACTACTAAATATCGATGTTCACAACACTAGTCAACCCTTCAAAACGTACACATGTAGGCGCACATTTTAATGCATTCATGGTCTCTCGAGCGTGGCGACTGCGAAGTAACTAAACGGTCGCCCCACCCCCCACCCAGCCACCAGTACCCTACATTCACTCTCTATTTTATTATTTTAAACTGCAAAGCTATAATTTTGAGATTTGACGAAGGGCTCGATGGGATGCGTCGTTAGTTTTAGGAGATGAAAAAAATCTGTACTCCACGACTCCTGGAATGTAGATTTATCGTAAATGTATATAGTATTACTACATATATTTAATCAGATTAGGGATGGGCAGGGAAAGAAAAAAAATGGGAAGAAAAGAAAAATACGGGAAAATTCCCGAACGGCGGGAAAATACTCCAGTGGCTTTTTGTACCAAAAAAAATATTTTTAGATGCTTTTGATTGTTATTTTAATCATGCTCGCTGTTGTATGACGCGCGGACCCACGCGGTCCTTGCCGCGTGGGTCCGCGCGTAGTTAAACAGTATCACACTTCCCGACTTCGAGTCGGACGAGTATGTACTACCACGGCGTGGGAATTGTGTGGGACCGCCACCCAAAACGTAAGTTTTTTAAAATCAATGCACTCCTTCATTACAAAAAAAAAGTTTTTTTATTGTATGATATGTGTATGACCCTAATAGAAATCTTGTTAAATGTTATTCAAACGATTTTGTTAAGGTCTCTCTCGCTATATACGTAAAATCTAGTAAATGTGACCATTTGAGTATTTTCCCAGCCAAGGGGAAAATTCCCGGGTTTTTTTCCACCAAATTGGAAATTTACTCGAAGTTGGGTTTATTCCCGGGAACAAACCCAACCGTAAATCAGATATCTAACAAGCCGACAAATTGTCAACCTGTATGTCAACTCTGAGTGTACGGAATTGACGATAGCAAACGATTATCTACAATCCCGCTAGCGTTTCCAAAAATCTTGTATGGAATTAATTAGTTCTATGATTATTCCGCGAGAGGCGCTGTGGTTTTTCCTATAAAGACAAACGAGATAGCATTCAGGCGTTTACTGACGTCAATTCTGTACTCACAGGGTACTGATCATAGTGGCCAAGATTGTCTATGGAAGGTACCGATACCAGGGGAATTGCTCTACATTATCTTTATAACATACAAGAATGAGAAACCCCTGATGAAAGCAATAATACCTATATTGAATACCTATTCTTAAATTGGGACTCTCATTTGTTGTCGATGACTCCAGTCCAGATGTTTAAAAAAAACCGTAATGCAGAAATAAACAGAAGCGATACCCAATTTATTACATTTAACACGTTTACCAATCCTTTACCCAAATCACCGTGACGGTATATATCAATATTTTACAAGGTACGTATTGATGTTGAGCCGTGACGAGCGACATTTGGTGTTAAAATATCGCTTTTGTGTGTTTGTTTGTCAACCAATCACCCGGAAACTGCGGGGCGAATCGCGGGCTAAGTTTATGAACACGAAAATTACAGCTTTCTTTTCTACAAATGGAGTATTCGTTGAACTAAAAGATCTAAACAATTACATAAAGACTTGTATTTTACAGTCCATGTGGCAATTGTCGAGTAGAAGTGTACCTTTTCAAGTTTTTGTCATACGGTCAAACAGCATTCGGTCTCGACTTGTGAACCGAAAGTTAGTTGTAGAGTTGTTATTTAAGTAACAATGTGACAATTGATCAATATAATATGTACTGTGGCGATGATAATTCGACGGGACTTTTCGATGGTCTAATGTCTAAGGTGGGCTCGAATCGTACACTGAGCTTATAGACCGGGAGATACTGGCACAAATTTCCTGGTCATTTGTACCAGTATGGCGACTCTTCAGGGGTCTAATTACATAATGACTTAAAGGAAAATTATGGTCATAGCGCTGGTACCGGCGGCCCAATCGCGTAGGCGTTAATTCTACCTTTGCGGTGGTATGGCGGCCACATGGAATCGTCGGAAAAGTATGGCATCTTTCATGAATGACTACTCGACGATAATTAGCTATGCAAAAAATAGCATGGTACAAATAATAGAATAATAATAATAATCCTTTATTGAAACCAACTTAATAACTAGCTTAAGACTACACTATTTAATTTTAATACGCGCAACCACCTATTTCTTTTTTATCGACTATCGGAAAAAACAAAAAACTTGTGGAACAAATCGTTCGACATTCGTAATTTATCCGACACGTTCGATTAACGCCCACGCGATTGGGCCGCCGGTACCAGCGCTATGACCATCGTTTTCCTTTTCGTCATTACGTAATTAGGCCCCTGAAGGGTCGCCATACTGGTAAAAATTACCAGGAAATTTGTGCCAGTATCTACCGGTCGAAAACATCGTGTGGGAACCACAGTACAGTGGTAGACTACTTTCCGTACTTGGCACTATTCGCCTGGCTGGCTACCATGCTCAAATTGATAGTCTGTGGCCAAGTACACCACTGGAGCCTAAGTCAGTGCTAACAATGTGGTCAAAATTTACAGAATTGAAGACAACCAATTCAATAGCGTTGAAAGCCATTATGAATTTAGTAGACAACGTACATTGGCTCAATGGAAATGGAATTGTATTAAAATTCTAACAGAATGTTAGTTAAAATAGCAGACTTGACCCCCAGGTGTATTCCTGTTATTTAATAGACTCTGTGTGCACATCCACCACCACCTATGGGCACATCGTCAATTACCATTATAAGGTTCTGGTCAAAAACTGGCCTGAGGGCGAACCACAAGCTCTTAAAACAAGGTTAAAATAACCTTATTTGACTTTTGTCTTTCTTTGACATCCGACGTCAAAACGGGAACATGTGGTAGGCCCCCAGAACATAAATAGAAATGTTTTTCTCGACGTTCTACAAACCGACATGCTGTAACATAACAAACCATCCCGATGCGTGTCAGATCAAACATTTATACAATTTATCGAATGTCAATATCGACAAAGGGTTGGGCAATAAAAAACGGCACAGTTTGCACGCGCTATTAAACCATTAAGAAAAAATATATCATACCACGTTACCTTGTCACACTTGTTTATGTACGTTATGCTCTAGTCAAAGTTTAAGCCATTTATTCAGTTTATACCCTTTAAAAGTCCGCTGGAGTCGCAATTTTCCAGGTTCTTTTTTTTATTAAATAAGTTAAACAATTTTCAGGACATTGTGGTTATCCTAATTTTAAATTGCGAGTTAGTCTGTTTGGTGTGTTTGCGCGGCTTACCTAATTTATAGAGTCAGTAGAGTTTATGACTATTTCTTATTATTTATGTATCAAACGCATTGACTTATATTGGTTATACATATATCACTGATCAAACGTCAATAGTAAAATCATTAAAAAAAGTAGCCTATGTCCTTCTCCATATCATAGGCTATCTGCATTATTCTAGGTCTAACTACTACTACTAGGTCTACTAGGTCTAAGTGGTACTTTACACCACTCCAGCGGCTGCAGCTATATAAAGCGCAGGTTAGGCCGCATATGGAGTACTGCTCACACCTCTGGGCAGGCGCACCCGCTTACCAGCTTGATCCACTTGCTTCGGTGCAAAGGCGGGCCACTCGTATAGTTGGCGATCCCGAACTCACTGGCGGTTTGGAACCTCTCAGCCTTCGGAGAGATATTGGCTCTCTCTGTGTGTTCTACCGTCTGTATAATGGGGAGTGTTCTCAAGAACTTTTTGACCTGGTGCCATCATCACCTTTTTACCACCGCACCGCTCGCCGGCGATGTGGAGTTCATCCTCATATCCTCGAGCCGCCTCGATCGTCCACACAACGGTTCAGTCGGACGTTCCTACTGCGGACCATTAGGATGTGGAATGAGCTTCCCATTACGGTTTTCCCACAGCGCTACGATATGGGGTTCTTCAAAAGGGGCGTAAAAAGAGCTCTTCAAGGTCGGCAACACATCGGCAATCCCCCTGGTATTGCAAATGTCCATAGGCGGCGGTGTCCACTTACCATCAGGTGGACCGTCTGCCTGTTTGTCAACCTTTTTGACATAAAAAAAAAAAAAAAAATAAAAATCTGCATGCCAAATTTCATGATGAGCCGTTGAGTAGTTGAGGCATGAAGGCGTAACAAACAAAAAACATACTCACTTTTGTATTTATAATATTAGTTGGATTTTTCTTACAATCTCAAGAAAAATCTTTTACTCTATATAGAAAACACGATATAGTAGTTAGGTACTTACACGCTCTGCTTCATTTGATATAGGTAGCCGTGAATGAAGCATGTCCTGGACATTTATTTTCCAAGACATACACGATGGGCGTGTCCCATATCCACTATCCACCCTCTCATATTTTCAGTGAACATATAAGGGCGTCCCATTACCACGGCCCACAGTGCACCGACGCACGCGCGGCACTACCGTGCTCCATTCACTCTAGTCATGGACAAAATATTTATATTTTTTAATTTAGATTAGTGCTATTTTGTGAATTTCTATGAAAACTTTAGTGTTGTGATTTGTAGTAACTTAATTGTGATTTTTATAGTTAATTTGGATATTTGTGGAGGTTTTTGTGTGTGTAAGTATATTTTGTTCTTAGGTAATTATTGTTTTTTTTGGCCTTATGGATTTATTGTTTCGTAACTTACCTGCCTATTTGATATTCAATATATTCATTAGTTTGATAACTAACCTACAAATCTTGAATGAAAACTTAAAAAAGTGGCTAAGGCGCCGACATACTACGGCGTCTGTAATTTACTCCTAACCATTGCATCTGTATATCATTAAATTATAGGAATAGGACTTAATCAAGTGCAAATTCAAGAAGTATTTATTCAATTTAGGCCCTAATAAGGCACTTATGAACGTCAACAAAATGACTCTACACCGGTTCCAAATACAACTTGAACTGAGAAGACTCCGGAAAGAAACATAGCAAGTGTGGCCTGCATTCGATATTTAAAATATTTATTTATCAAAAAAGAAAACGAAATATTTGCCTATGTTTTTTTTTATACCACTAAGGAGGCAATTACAAACAAGTTCTTTACCACTTTTGTATGTGTTTGACCACAATGTTACCATTAACTAACGATGTAGACAAAGGAGGTGACATGCACAAAGCCTAGCCAGCCAGGCATATATTACAAACCTAGCGACCTATAGTCTTCAAGATGTCTTCCTTCGACAAAACTTAAGCTCATTGTAAGATTGGATCCTATTACCTTCCACGGCATTACTCCCATTGCGCTACCATAGCCTTCACTTGAATAGCAGTTTCAGAATTCTATTATTTTCACGCGACCACTGAAAAAAAATGTTCTACAAAACTAGTTATGTATGTTGACTTTTTAGTATCGGGAAACTAACTTTATTTGTCGGGAAACTAAATTTAGTTACATTTAATCAAATAGTTTAGTAATGAACAAAAACTAGTTTTGTTACTGGTAAGTTTAGTTCACAAATCACTCTGTTTAGGTTATTGGTCGTCAAATTTTGTGTTACGCTTAAATACAATTTTGTAGTCACTTGTAGTCCATTTTTTTCAGTGAAGTTATGGACGCGCTTCCTATTCGCGACCCAATAGGTTAAAAATTAGTGTTTTATTTTCCCTCATCTATTTTTCATCATAAGTTATGCTAGTAATCAAGCAATTAGATACCTAGTCATACAGTCCAATAGTTAAACAATTAACTTAACGACTTGCCAATCCGGTCACGGTATGGTGGCCAAACAAATATAATTGTTAACAAATGTCGATCGCGTGCCGGACGCGTGGCCTGTGGCGTGGCGGCCACAGGTGGCTGCGAGGGTGTAAGACACCCTATCGCTGGTACAAGTTAACTTTTGTCGAGTTATTAAGTTATTTTGGAAATTTTGATGGTTGAAGTGTTTAAAATTGTGTCTAAAGTGATAGTTCGTCTATGGAAGACGGCGATGTTAGCATAGTACCAGGCGAAATAGCCTTCTTCTACAAGCTTTTATTTAGTTTCACCTGTCCCGTTGTCTGTAATGGAATTTTGCCAGTTAAATTTGACCCACTTTCTGGTTTCCGATTGAGCTGAAATTTTGCATGAAGATGCAAATCGCGTGACAATGCTTGTTTTAAAGATGAAATTTTTAATAAAAACTTGTTAAAATTAACTTGAGGGTGTTCTCTTACAATTAGTACAAGTAATAATTCCTAAGATTTTGCTGTAGGGGTATTATTTTTAAAAACTATTAATTAGTAAGTAGAGGATTTAAAAACTATGGGCTGCAGTAAAAACTCGGGAAGGTTTGTGAAACGATTATACGGAAGAAAATTGCTTTACTACTAATAATAAATTATATTTCTGAAATCAACAGAGCTGAAATAGCAGAAAGCCAATAAAATTTAAGTAGCAATGAAAATGGCGATGGCATAAGAATGAAATACGTGGGAATTATTTAAATATAATAAAATTCTTAATTAGATTTCAATATTATTATTAAGATGATCCACTAGTTTTACAGTGAGATTAATTCACAATCACAAGTCTGTGAAGGCCTATATAAACAATATTTCGAGCAGGTACTCGGCGTTAATATTATGCTTTTTAATCGCCCTTCCATCGGAAATCACGCACCGGAAGTAGGAAGTGATATAGTTCAACTGACTTTCCGTCGCCCGCTGGTCACGCAAAGATTTATAATGGTAGGGGTCGGCTCACCTGTCCGTCGCTTGACATGAAAATTGTTCTAAAGCAAACACTAGGGGTGTACATGTGTAATTTCTTTATGGATTCGTATGAAACACATCGTCGAAAAACCCATTAAATTTCAGTTCCTAATCACTTATATACATGTTATTCATTGAGTCGATCACTGTATGAAAGATCTTAGAATAATTAGAAACTTATTAACGTTTATTTCTTTTCAGATTGTCATCATGTTCGCTACAGACTTCGATGATTACTGCGACTTCAACGATAGCATATGCAGCAATGATTCAGGAATTGAAAGATCTTACAACGATTCATTATCCACACCAATTTCTGCGACCAGTACCCCGCTGAAACATGATGCTTCAGATCTTGGTATATCTCTAACTCCTACCAAAGAATCGGCGGTGAGAAGAAAACTCTTCAGCGGTGATTACACACCATACGAAGAGGCCGAAGATATAAAAATCTTTGAAGATAAGCTACAATTAGATAATACTTCGACTCCAATCAAGAAAGAGAGAAAACCTAAAGACCCAAATAAGCCTAAGAGGAAATACGCAAATGGAAAAAACAGAGTATCGAGATGTAAGAGTCCAACACAAATTTTGAAAATAAAGAGAAATAGAAGAATGAAGGCCAATGATAGAGAAAGAAACAGAATGCACATGTTAAATGAGGCTTTAGATAGATTAAGGTGTGTCTTACCTACATTTCCAGAAGATACAAAGTTGACAAAGATTGAAACACTAAGATTCGCTCATAATTACATTTTTGCTTTGAGCCAGACTTTGGAATCATTAGACGATATCAACTCTGGCCAGATACCTCCAGGGGACTTCAGTTTTAATTATGAGAAAATCCAAACTTTCTCTATCACTGGTGAAAAAGGTACCAAAGATGCTTTCAGGGATATATTTTCAATACCAAATAAAGAAGAACACAATAGCGATGGTAGTTACCGTAGCTTTCAAGGTTTCAGTAAGCCCTTTGCAAATGGATCAAACTTTATGCAAACTTCTGAAGGAGTACTCATCAATGTTGGAAATGTTACCGTTTCTGTTAACAATAAGGGTGGGAATTGCATAACATCTACAACTGGAAGTGGTTTCTTCACGCATCCATCGAGTTTGGGAGACGATTTAAATCAGCAAACTTATCACCAGGAAAGAGTTTATGGACCCTGTAATAATTACAACGAAACTCCATACGGAGGGATTGCTCATGGGTCAGAGGAGTACTTCAATCAGAAAAATTATGAAATTTTCAAGAACGCTTTTGAAAATGCCAAGAACAAAAGATATTCTAAGACTGAAGATTACGGTTCTAATTACGAGAATTACTCAAATTCTATGTACGGTTTAAATGATAGACAGTGTTATAATAATAGTGGTAATGATTATTTACAAGGTTACTATTACAATGACCAAAGATGTTACAGAAACTTTTACAACAGACCTGCTAGTGTAGTAAACGCTCAAATTTAAAAGTAAAGTATGTAAATGCTAGTCATTTTTTGTATATTTTTATTGTAAGTGCTTAGCGTAAGTTTGTAAACACGATCAAATTGTAAAATACCAAAGACAATAATGATAATGAATTACCTATGTAAGTTGGATTTATAAAGTTTATACTAGTCATTTTTGTGAAACCTAAATATACATTTTATTTTTGTAATAGAATTGATGTTATTTTTATTCCTTCCCCAAAATAATTGATAGAAAATCAAGAAAGCAGTTTAACTACTAAATTTGAAATAAAAGAAATATACGCATGATTTACCGTTATATAATAATACAAGCAAGTAAGTACCATGAATATAAATCAAATTGGAACAAAGGACGCTAAAGAGCGAAAAGTTGTGAATGCTTCTGCGCACCCCAGTGCAGGCGCATTGTTTGGGACCTATAGAAAAGTTACCAGCTTCATCCCCATTGCCTTGCTCGATCTTGAACTCTATGCCATGGAAATAAGCATTATCGTGATAGAATTATAGATTTTGCTTATGAAAAATAGGGGCACCCGTTCGTATAAAGTTACCAGAATGCCAATGCCGAAAACTAATGTTTACTTTGGAAATTCGTTACGGCCCATTGTGAGTACGCTTGCTCCAATTATATAGAAGTTATAAGTTGTTGTAATAGTATATTATAACTAACGATATATTTATTGATTAGATTTCATCACTAGTAGATCATAAGCTTCACAGAAATTGAGCTATCTCATTTCCAGAGATCGGAAAAGGTAGATTATCTAAACATAAATTTCTAATGCGTCCTCTAAAATCCCTGAATTATAAAGAATTTGTAAATTATTTATTGCAATTTTAATACATTCATAATACCTAAATTATTTTTAGTAGCCCACTTAATTCTATTTTAGGTACTTTAAAAATAACATTTGATTTTGACATCGTACGGACCCTAAAAAATTTAATAAGATTTGGCAAATATTTAATTGTATACTATTCGTGTCCGGCGTCACCCGGGTGAAATTTCGGTTACATTATTGGAGTTTTCCTTGGGATCCTTCTCTACCTCTCTCTATCTATCTACTCAGTGATAACTTCGCTTTCTCCTGGTAAAACAATTTTTAAAATTGGGCCAGTAGTTATTGAGTTCATACATTACAAACAAAAATCCAAATCTTATGTCTTTATTATAGTGTAGATGTATATAAAGTCCAATAATTAATTCGTGATTATTAAATCACGGGATTACAACTTCATTATCATCCTCATCATTCCGGGATTTTAGAGGAGGTAATACCACTCCATGTTACTTATTCCCTCGAAGTTTAGGTAAATATATCCTATCTAGTCCGATCTCTGCTCATCTCATCTCACTAATATTATACGTGTGAAAGTGTAAATGTTTGTGCTTCAATAACGCATCAACGGTAGTTTTTGCGTGATACAGTAACAAACATCCATAAATCCATCCGCACAAACTTTTGCTTTTGAGGATGTTAGTGCAACTATGCTAGGTAAACGATTTTATACTCTACTAATTACTTCCCGCGGTTTCACCCGCGATCCCGAGGAATATATTGATATCCCGGGATAAAAAGTATCCAATGTATCGGGGGGCACGGCAGTGCCCCCGCCGAGTCGAGCGCGAAGCAAACACTGCCGTACCATCCTTTACTGGAACCATTTCGCCGCATTTTCAGGCCCCTATTTGAGAACCTCTGGATAAGACCCGAACGCAGAAATTTTCGTCATCCAGTAAGCTATAATCACATACTTAAAATCCAAAATTTCAAGTCTGTAGGTCATTTAGTTCCGAAGTTAAGCGAAAGCAAAGTTTCACATTTATGAAACTCACTCACTCACTCATTCACTCACTCACTCACTTATGATCATCAAAATAGAACTAGTACTTCCCATAAACTCAGAGAGCTGAAATTTGGTACAGAGTTAGGGTTTAATGACCACATAAGGGGAAAACTATAAAAACTAGGATAATCGAAGATCTGGAGTACCTGGTGACCCTGATTAGAAAACACAAGAGCCCAACCAAACTATTAGAGATCGACATACCGCCTTTACAAAAAATATTCAACTTGGTGGGCCGCTTCATTTTCTACAAAAAGAAGTGAAATCCCATCAAAAACATTCTGTAAAAAACCAGCCAAGTCTCGATGAAATGTCTTGTTTATGTCTAAAAAGTAATGAAATCTAGACAAAGTCATGCCAAGTCTATGGTTCCTTACTGCGATTTCTTTATTATTATAGTTAATGTTGTGTGATTTGGCCGTTGAAGGGAACACAAGGGTACAAAACCAGGTGTTCCATGACACCATTGCACCAATCTGTACTTGTACCCACTAACGTATAAAGAATGTTCAACGGCCAAGTCACACAACATTAACTATAATAATAAAGAAATCGCAATAAGGAACCTTAGACTTGGCACGACTTTGTCTAGATTTCATTACTTTTTAGACATAAACAAGACATTTCATCGAGACTTGGCTGGTTTTTTACAGAATGTTTTTGATGGGATTCTATATTCTATCTGTGTGCCAAATTTCATAAAAATCCGTTGAGTTATTGAAGCGTGATTGAGGTACAAACATCCAAACTCACAAACACACAAACACACAAATTTACAAACGTCCAAACTTTCGCATTTATAATATTAGTGAGATAGTGAGATGAAAGCTAAAAAAAATATTAATTTTGTTTGATAAAAAAAATGTATCAAGTTCCACCTGCAATACATTAAAACAACTGTCACAGCAACAATAATTATTAGAACAAATCAGCGCTTACGTCACGCATTATTACTTCGGTCATGATTTGAAATGGTTTGGCAGGAAATTGACTTCCGAAAAGTGTATTAAATTATTTCTACTTGGCTACCGTATTTATGGGTCCAGGTGTTGGTAAGCTGCAGTTAAGTTGATACAAAAAAACTAACCAACAAGTTACTCTGTGAAACTTTTAGAGCGCTCGGAAGAATATATTACTTACCACGCAAAAACTACCGTTGATGCGTTATTTACTAATTGTTGCTTTGATAGTCTTTGCCTTTAGAAACTACCTGCTAAAATATCTGAAGGAGAGATGATGAGGCAAGAGTCCTTGGTCAGGAACCCAGAAAACTAGAACCCAGGTTTTACTAAAGCAATTTCTAAAGGTCGGCAGTCCCGTCTTTCCCGCAGTCACCATTCTCATTGCTTTCTGTAGTGATAGAATTTTAGGTACCAAGGACGTAGCAATAAGTCAGTTTAATTTCACCAATTTTCTGCTCACCAGAATAATATATTTAACTCTATTCATGTAACAATACATAGCTTAATGCTCTAACAGCCGTGTCCGTTGTCAATACACCCGAAACCGATGGATTATCACGGTTCCAACCAGAGGCTAAATAATTATTACGCCCCTTTCTGTTTAGTTCGTTTCATTGCTTCGAGATTTATTTTGATATTAAATTATGAACTCTATTATTTAAAGGATAAAGGCAATATAGAGATTATTGTGTTGTTTTAGTAGTATAGTTTTTTCCTGTAAAGTCTTGAATACTAGGAGTACTTTTAATAACTTACCTTATACGGAGAGAATACGGGTGTTAGTTCATAATTTAAGTCTAGAAAATAGCTTTAATTTCTTTCATGTCATACTTTCTTAAACCAAAAATACCAATAATAGTGGTCCCTACCAAACAAAATCTGATAAATTCACAAATGAATAGCAAAATATCTAAATGTGGTGTTTAAGGGCTTCTCCCCACAGATCGTCATTTCCATTACGATACACCGGCCAATGCGGTAATCCCACACATTTAGTAAATTCAGTGGTGCACCCCAACGTGTAGAGAAATCCAATCACTTTGACGATTCTAATAATAATAATTTAAATTGTATTTTAGATATAGAAGGTAGTGGTGTACTTATATGTCATACCTAGTGTAAAATTTAAACAAGGCTTTCAGCTAAAGATGTGTGTGTGATGTGCGGCACTTCCCTTAGGGGGATGCCAACAGGACTACCTGTTGGTTTGATTTATTTACATCCGAACCTACTAACTATAGTAGGTTCGGATGTAAATGAAACTATAGGATAAATTCCATGAACATTTATTGCTTATTTTCAGTGGCCGCCTCACGTCTAGCTTTTACAGTTAGGTTAAGTGGGAACACTGGCCTGAGTGGTCGCAGACTCGGTATCTTCAGCCTTTCATACGGGACGTAGGTTTCCCGTAGCTCCGCAGCGGGTTATCGTGCTGGTAGGTCCTGGTTAGGTAGTCCTAACGGTAGGCGTGAATCGCTAGCGGGATTCCAACACTCACGTATATTAAACTAGTTACAAAATTCGACGCAAGTGACGCAGCCGTCACCTGTGAAGTTTCAAAGCGCACAATGCATGTAACGAGAGATGCGTTAAGTTTTTAACTCGCCCACGAGATGGTTTAGATATAGGATAGGATTAGTTTGGATATAAACTAATGTAATAGGAAATGGAGCGATATTTTTGTCATTTTAAACTATAAATCCTGTCGAAAGGCCAATCTACTTTGCTGTGCGAACTACAATCATGACACAGAAGGATAACCCCAAGATCCAAAAAATAGAGAGACTAGATCAAACCTTAAGATATATATATATATCCTGGAACATTTCTTCACAGATGGTTGAATACTTGTGTATAGAGATATATTTAATATTCGTTTAGGAACTCCATTACCAAGTTGTGCATTAACCAACAACTAGTCAAACATATCTGAACATTTTAATTTCATCTAAAAACAAATCAAATAGAAGCACATGTTAAATATCATATGTCCAGTATCCTAGCCTACGGCTAATTGCTTCATTGTTTGTCTGTATGTTTGCTAGTCCTGTTTAAAATTCATGTGCGCAAGCAACGCCGGGGGGCAGCCAGTGTTTGTTCTGTCCACTAAGCTAACATTGAAGTTTGTTTATTTTAGCTTTTTTAAATGGATTTGATTAAGGGTTGATTTTTATTGAGTTTTTATTTAGTCGCACTGAATTTTATTTTTATTGAGTTGGAATGTTTTGTTTGAATGCTTGGCTTTGCTCCCATGCTTTGCTTATAAAGATGTTTTGTATGACTTGTTTAGCGAGTATAGAAGGCCTCTAATAGTTATGATATACGGACGGATAGTACTTTAAATAGTTTAGATATAGCTAATTTGAATAAGATTAAGATTAGCTGAGAGAAGACTAATAACATTTTTAAAAGTTTATAAAACTGTAAACCGTCTACAAATAAAAATTACTATCCTACTAACCCCTCTAGGGATAAATTAGACACGTCTTTTGATATGTTAGAAATTCCTGTATATTTAGTTCTTTTGAAGCCTTCTGGCATTTTCACGTTAATAATAACGTTATAATTTAATTCAAATACCTTATAACGTGCGTATATTTTTTCATCATATTGACGGCAACTCCATTGTTTTTATTTGTCTATCGAATTAGAATCTTTGCTTTTTGTAGTTGACAACGTCTACATAAAGTATAAGCTGTGGGATCACACCAACACAAAGCCAAATTCAGTTTAAACTACTGAAAATTAACGATTGCATCCGTTTTTTCTTAAATTTCCTAATACATTGTAGAAGGTTCCTATGGAAAAATAAAATAAGAAAAATGCGCAGAAAATCAGAAAATTTAAGAAAACTTAACGATTATATAACTTTTGTAATGTAACTATAGCGGGGTAGGGTAGGGTAGAGTAAGGTAGGTGGGTATAAGGGTACGACACTACGCAAACAAAGTCGCGCTGGGCAGCGATAGCGATATAGTTGGCCAATAAATGCGTATAAATAAATCGATAGATATTAATTCCTCTCAAACCTAATTTATAATATTTGCACTGTGTCATACCACTAAGCTCCCTATTTTACCATAACCATTATACCTTGACCTATACTGATCCTTCATCATCCCCCTTTATTACCATTCCTTCAATCTAAATGAAGGGGACGCGAGAGACCTTTTACTCTGGTTCCAATGGCTACCACATTTTGGTTGACAGAATTAAAGTTCCTATTCAGTTGAAATAAGACTTACTTTTCAGTATTTTTTCGGGAATATAGTAAATATACTGTCAGCTGTATAGCCAATTTGTGGCGATGCCAATTCATCTTTTGGAATTAAATGTGGAATTTGACAGAACAGTTTCTATTAGCTTATTTATTGATGGTTTTGTCGTTTCATTGGGGGATATGAATATTTTGGAACCATTTTCCTAACAAGTACTTAAATATATATAAAAACATAAAATTATTTTATTTTATCAATCACGTAGTTTCCCCATTTATGGTACACAGGAGTTGTTTTCCTTTGTGTGTATTAAACATGCGAACAAAAAACTATTCTATAGTATCTAAAAATCTTTTCTATGAAATTAAATTATTAAAAGATTCAAAAAACCCAACTTCGTAAAACAAAAATTTACTGAAAAGAGACAAACAAGCTCTTTAATCTATATAATTTTGAATATAACTTGAATGCTTTAAGGTATTGCAATCGGGGACAACCAATAACCTAAGTATGTATTTTTTTTTGTAATATTTGTTTATATACATACATACACTCAAAAAACATAACCGTCCTTCCGGGTCAGTCGGGTAAAAAGTAATTTAAAAACGACCATATCTTAGTAATTAAGTTCTTTGTAATTAAATTCATTACAATACAACATTTTACATTGAGGTTTACGCTTGTCTGGTGTACCTACCAGAAATTAGTTTGTAAGTGTAATAACGCCTTAAATTATTTCATATTCGATGATTATGTTTAAGTAATCCATGTTTTTTTTTGACATCAACACATTTAATATTACGTAAACTCTACAAAATTGTATTCATCAAATACTTTGATGCTTTATTTGTTTCACACCAACCGTAAACACTTGAGGAAGCATCACAAACCTTAACAAATACATTCAAGACTAGCCTAAAACCAACCTTATTAAATTGTTATAAAATCGATTTCTATTCCAACGCTGTGAGGTTCACGTCAACCACAAAATGTATCAGGATTAAAATGGACTCTATGTTTTCGAGAATAAGGGTGCGTTTTGGGTTTAATAGGGGTGTATTTTTGAAATGTTGAAGCAACATTTGGTACACTTCATCCCTCTGTATACTTGAGGTTGATTGAAAACTAACCATATCTTTGTATGTTTGTTTATAAAGATAATAACTATTGCGATGTAGAGTCGAGTGTACATCTGTGGGTGCCCAGTACTTTATTTAATTAAATATTACCAAAACGAACAATTGAAACTTTGTAATGCTCTTGGTCATCGTAAATGGATGTAAAGTGCTTTGAAGAAGGTACTTCTTCAAAGCATGTATTTTATTTACGACAGAAGGCTGCTAAGCAGTAAGTAAATCTGCTGGTAAGTGGTTGACATCGCCAGGGATATCACTATCACTACATAGTATAAAATGAAGTCGCTTTCCGCGTCTGTCTGTCTGTCTGTTTGTTAACTAACTCCTTCTAAACCACGCAACGGATTTTGATGCGATTTTCACTATGAGTTAGATAGGAAGATGATGAAAGGCTATTTTATAATCTAATAAAGACCCATCGAAAACAATTTCAATTAAAAATGTTGCCAAGACTCAAAAGCTCATAACGCTTTCACCATTAAAAAGTTATCAAATCTTATGAAGAGCCAAGCTCTACAAGCCAAAACTGTAATATCCTACATCTTGGTCAAAAAGTATGGCCACTTGATTATCTTTGTAAACTATGATTGAAACTATTTTTAGGAAATTAATTTTTAATATCTACAAGCCTTTTTGGACTGTACTTTTTGTTGACTGTACTTGCATTGTATTCCAACATACTAATGTATACCAAATATCAAGTAAATCCGACCACTGGAAGTGGTTGAAATTTGACTTGCAAGATTCCACCCGAACATACTTGCAATGTATGTAACATTGCAAGTTAAATAAAAGCTTAGAAAAAAGGAAAAAAGAAAAAAAAGGAAGAAGGTTTTCCTCTGTTAGATCACCGAAACATATAGCCTGAGAGAAAACAAGACACTTTTTTCCCAAGAATACAATAGATCACTTTTAAAAGCGCAGAGCTGTAAAAAAATCGACTAAAATATCAAACAATTTTTCACACGATGCAACGATGCTTAAAATGTCCCTATAATAATTCGATGGGTATTCATATAGCTTGTAATTGTTATAATATATCCCACTTGAAACGGTCCGTGTCACTTCTAATGGCAAAAAGAACGACCTACATAAAAAGCTGAAGTGCCATTTTAGGCACAGGATTACAAACATTGGCCAGCAAATAATCTCATCAAGTATTTCACACGGTTTTTAAATATATTGAATCTGTCGCACGATATTTTTTGTTCAACTAACATAATATGACAACTTCGACGATTTTCTCCGACTCTCCTGTTACTCAATTACTCTCGAATTTTGATTTATTTATTTGATGATTGTCAATCAAGCGCAGTTGAAAAGTATAGAGAGAGTGGTGAAGGCCTTTATTCAGCCGTTACTAGGAGCGCATAAACAGTAAAAGTAGGATCTACGCTGCAGTAACTTAATATCGATGATCTTTTCTTTGAGAATATTGCGCCATCTATGTCTGTTTTTAGCGATGTTGAGTACCTCATAGAGTCTGGTGTTCTAAGATGAGCGGATCTTCTCGAACTACGAGCGATTGTCGACGATGTTTTAAAGTGATCATCAGCTGTTCTAGATAGTTGCATCTTCCCTACCAATTTGGCCAAGGAACTCAAGTATTCTAAGCTAGTATTTGCCACAAAAAGCTCTAAATCGTCGTTTTTGTGAGAGGCATAAATATTGGTTTTTTTTAATTTAATGTTTGTTTCAATTAGTTGCTACCAGCTATAATTTACGTGATCCGTTTACTCTACATTGCCTCTCTAAGTAATTGGGATTTGTGTACACTTAAACACCATGTAATGAGCGCCACAGGGCCATCGCTCGCCGTCACGCGACTCCAAGTGTGAAAACGTGGCGGAGGCGTGTGGCACGTGTGTGCGGCGCGTGGCGCGTATCATAAACTGTTTATGATAACCAGATTGGTATCAATTACTTATGATTTTAACCGTTTTATAAGTTGCCAGCTGTTATAGTTTAGGGGTGCTAAAAAATCAGAAATGTTAGATATGAAAATATTTTTGCATTAGTTAGATCATCATCTGCAGTTCCCAATTGTTTGTGGTCGGCGCAATATGTACGCTTCTTCCATTCGTCTCTTCTATCCATACCAGCATCCACTCCTTTCTTACCCATATCATCTCTTCCCGTATATCCATCCAATTTCATATTCATAACGTGACGTGGCTTTCATTTCTCCTCATAACATGTCCATACCACGCTAAACGGTTCCGTCTCAACTTTTCAGTCACTGGCGCTACTTTCAAGCATCCCCTCATACTCATTCCTTATCTTATCCATTCTTGTCACTTCACACATCCATCTCAGTTGCATGCAATCTTCTTTCATCCGTCTTCTTTAGTAAGATAGATATGAGAGCATTAATTACTATTAAAAATTAAAATTACTAATTTGTCTGTCCTTCTTCCTCATCACCGTCACCAACCGACTAATAGGGCGGAAAAACAAAGGCTCTAGAATCGCGAGTTCAGTGAATAAAGTATCTCCTTCTTTATCTATTCCAAAGTCGAAGAAAAGGACAGAGGGGTACCTACAGACGAATAACTATGGCCGTTAGGTTTCAGCAGACTACACTGAAGGAGTAATACCTATCTATATTTTTTCCACATGTAGAGTGATCTCTCTTTCTACTGTGTCATAAAGTTAAAATTCAAATGAAAACAAACTAAAAATAATTCATTCATTGAACCATAATCAGCGTTAAATTAATATTTATAAATAAACTTTAGTTGAGTGAGATGAGACCACATGACTCCCACGCGTGACTGATTTGCCAATACCAACCCAATGTCACGGTGTTTAGAGCCAATTATTGTCCAAATGCGGCATTTGATATGCGTTTATAATTGAACATTATTACTAAATGTGTTAATAATAGGAAGGCATCTGATAAGCAGAAAATATGCAAGCAGACGGCCGACCAGTGGCCCAAGTCTGCTATTACAATCTTTTTTTTATACGATAAATCAGTCGTACGGCCCGCCTTATGGTAAGGGGTTACCGTAGCTCTAAGGATCCTTGCAACACATAAGACATCACTCACGCGTTACAGTAGTAGTACTCAACTGATATGGCGCGTCGTGAATCTAATAGAAAAGAAAGTATGTCCCCGAAGATTAACGAAAGAATGCTTCAAACTTACAATCAACTTTATATCGCTTCTATTAGGTTCATAATACACCGCAGCTGTTAGTTCCGACTCACTCGCAAGTCACGCCCCTCCGCACGGCGCGCGCTAACATGGCGGCAGCTGCCGACCAATAGCGTTTCCCGTGCTTTGAAAATGAATCTTCTGCGCAGGTACATCGGTAAGCCATATTAGTTGGGTAATACTTGTACCGACCCTGCCACCTCCCCAATGGGCTCTGGCGACCTTACTCACGCGCAGAAACACAACATAAAGTTAATTGGCTGCGGTATTCTGTAAGGTAGAGGTACTTCCCCAGTCGAGCTGCTCTTTGAGCGAATAAACGCTATACTGGCTTTTATCCCAACAAATTATTCAAAAATACCTCTTTAATCTAAAAAAAAACATACCGATTAA
Organism: Polyploca ridens; assembly: GCA_951394255.1. Lineage (NCBI taxonomy): Eukaryota > Metazoa > Arthropoda > Insecta > Lepidoptera > Drepanidae > Polyploca > Polyploca ridens. The sequence goes on from OX596250.1 coordinate 15,710,199, forward strand.
TCAAAATGTTTTGGTATTTGTCTATTTGACCAAAACCTATAGAGCCATATATATTGATGTAATATCTATAACTAAATGCGTATTTAAAACAATTTGACCGATTGTCGCGGTACTCGCGGTGTCAAACCGTTTATCCTTATCGTCTCCATAGAACGCCGTACTAACACCCATCTGTCGTTCCATTGATGCATCGGTGCACAACAATGCACGCCATTCATGCTGCGATTCCTTTTTTTATCACAAAAATGAATTTCGGGACCAAAAAACATGGTTTATGGGGAAAGCGGTGTTAGCTTAAAGTGGGGCTAGGATGAGGGGAAAGTGTGATATGACGGCTAAAAAATGTAGAACGGATTTCTAAATGATTAAATTGAGGTAGAAAGTATAGTAACCCAATTTGTATCCTACCAGTTTTTTGTTTTTTATTTGGAATACAAATTATAATTTAAATTTAAAAAGACCCACAAAAATGTGCTGAGTTTCTTGACGGAGTCTTCTCAGTTTCGAACCGGTGAGATGGAGTCAGCTTTAAAGTTCAAAAGAGTAATTTTAATTATGTTTTTGGTTTTGGTAATTTGGTGCTTACGTCGAAGCACCCAGTTTGAAGAGTTTTATTTTTGTCAGTAAGCAAAATGTTTATATCAATTTTTTTTTTAAACTCAGTATCTATTTGTTGTTAGATCGAAGTTCTGTAAGTTAATAAACCTGCAGATGTCTGCTTAATTCCTAAACTGTCGATCCATTTCATCTGCCATGTCAGTACAAACTGAATGTGCCATTAAATCACAAATAAAATAAAGTCAACTGAGCCATTGTGACACACATACATAGCTGGCACCTGGCTCGTACGCGCTCATTGTGTGAACCCTCCCTTATTTCTGTGTCGGAGCCCTTAGCCGGAGCTCCCTCAAGATTTAATTACTTGCCTTTATGGTTACCGCTTTTGGTGCTACCGTATATTTTTATTTTCAAAATAATTGCGGTGAAATATTATTTTCACTATTAGTTTTGTAATAATATAAACTAGAATCGTTTCGCTTGCGCTGGATTTTGAGTTTATCTCTCTAGATTTTGTTTTCTTAGAAGCTGATTAAGCTGAATATTTCTAGATAGTCTGTGGCAGCTGTAGGAAGCTAGCTACATATAACTGTACATTGAAGATTTGAGATTTCTAGCAAATTATTGTCAATGTGTGATAACACTTCATGACCCGAAACTAAAGTGAAAAAATGAATTACTTAATACCACTTTTGCATATATTTATGTAGTTTCTATCACCGTTCTTATAAAGTAATAAAATTTACTTTTGATCCCTAAAATCCCTAACAAATCCATAGGGAATGATCATGAATATCAAACGTGCATCGCATTAGGGTTCCGCAGTTATCTGATCCGGATTAAACCGGTAAAAAGCGGTCATTATTCCGCCTCCGTGGACGAAATGAGATTTTTTATTTTGCCCACACCTCTGGGCATTGTCACTGGGCTGGATAATATCAATTGCATTCTTTTTGTCCTATAAAAGTGAAATATGGCTGATAAAAATATGTATAAGCTCTCGCCTCATATGGTCTAGGTTCAAATAAGATTTTAGTATTATTTTTATCAGAAAAAAAGAGTCAAGTAATTCATATTTTCTCATCTTTCATGGTAATTGATAATGTCGTCGAAACTAGAAGGCGATAGATTTGGAAAGACCAATAGATTTTTTATTTAAAATTTGTTTAATTTTGTGAATAGACAATGGCCCTGATTCTGTTGTTCACAACTAAACTAATTTTAATGTCACTATGTCTCTTTCTAACAAAGAACATAAGAAAAGGATGTAAGAAATTTAGTCCTGTCAAATTAGTCCAATGCTTGTTTTCAATATAAATTTAGTCGCCATCTATCGCGGTCACGCCTAAATACACGCAAAATAAGACGGCAAAGATTAATTTGACAACTTAAAATTTGTTCTATCCTTTTTCAATCATGTTCGTAAGAAAGAGATGTGATGTGACTAAAATTAGTTTAGTGCGATTTACAACAGAATCGGCACCAATGTAGGTAAGTTAAGTTATGTAGATAATTTTACATATTATTAGCACACATTAATAAACATTTTAAGGTTTAACATCAGTAAAATTTAAAAGGCGGGAAATTTGAATTTTTTCGAGTTTTTTTTTACCTTCGTAGATTAAACAAAAAGTATAAATTCTATAATATGCTAAATGAATTACTTCGGTCGCTAATCACTGAAACATCTATCCATATTGTTCTACGAAGGCAAAAAAAAACTCGAAAGAAATCAATTTTCCCGCCTAGTTACTGATGTTTACCCTTAAGCTAAGGAAAAGTAGAATACATCTGGATTACAAGAAAATATAACTAGTACCACACATTTTCAAAATGTTGACAAATGACCGTCACCCAACGTATAGAACACTGTAGTGTAGGGTAGATCAAAATAAACGATAGGTTTGTAATCCGAGATGCCTATCTTTGAGATTATCACTAATGCATTCAGATAACATCTTGAAACAGGGACGCGGCCGACTAACGTACAAATATCGAGAAAAAAAACTATTTTGTGAGTTGTGTAGGTTAACACATTTTCAACCATATAAGCTTCTTATGTAAGCACCGAGCTGTTATGTAAGCTGTTAATTTTTCCTCTAAACATTTGATTACTTAAATACAGGGTCTGTCAAACTGCATGTATGATACAATAATGAAAAACTTTAGACATGGACAAGAATAAAAAAACTAACATTATGGAGCGTCCACGCTACGCGAACTGAGCATGAGCCGTGCCACGAACGAACAGAATTCGTTTGTTGCTCGCGATGTGACGTGTGGACGTACATCGAGCCCATATCGAGCCTACAACACGAGCGCGATGCGAATCCCTGTGTTCGTAAAAAAACTGACAATCGGCGGAGCGCAGTCGAGACCGATCCGAACGCTCGTTCGAGACTCGTAGCTCGTAGGTCCGTCCAAGCCAAAGGTCGACGCCAAAGGTCCACGCTACGCGTATTCGTGCTCCACATATGCTCGGTTCGCGTAGCATGGACGCACCATTACAAAAAAGCCGTCTACGTCTTGGCCTACATTATAGAAAGAAAATAAATTTATTATTCTCACCACTTAGGTATAAGTATCATCATAAATATAATGGTATATAGAATTATAGAATATGAAAGCACGGTCAGCAGAAACAACGGGTAACAGAAACAACAAAATTGTTCGCACAAGTGTGACAAATCAATTGTAACGCGCCGCATTGTCACGCTCTATACGGTTTATTTACACAAACCGCAGTGACAATGTCACGCAATTAAATATTCAAAATAATATGTGCACTTGAAAACTAAGGGCTTGAAACTTTGCATTTGAATGCGTGTTTACTAGGATTAACTGTGTTTCGGTGTGACGAAATTGAATTAGCTGTTTACAAGACAATATGGGACATCAGGGTATAGTAAATCAGAGAATTCGATGTGGATATGGCTTTAAATTTTTAATAAATTCCTGTTTTCAACAGTTTTCAAAAAATTAGGAGGTTCTCAAATACGTTGCGTTTTTTTAAATGTTGGTTACCTCATAACTCCGTCATTTATTTACTTTTGGAAAATTCTTTTTCAAGTCCATTGTCATCAGGTTCGGATTTGATTACTTTTTAGTGTACTTTGAAGTCGGTTTTTAAAACAGTTTTCAATTATTTTTCATACGTTTGGAGTTTGACGCACATCCTCATCTACGATTTCTTATAGCAAAGTCCAGGTACAATCCTCTGTGGTCCGGGTCACTAGAACGTACAATCACCACTAAGGTACAATTTCTTTCTGCACACTGCTTTTGATAATAAATATGATTGAATGAAAGTCCATTGATTATCTTCCTAAAACTTGTCGCAAAAATATCGTAAAATGCAACTTTTTTTTTACTAATTTATGATATTCGTAAACTTGGCTTGATTGTAAGACTTTTAGACGTTCAATTAACATAAAAAAGCCTAAAACAACAAATATTTTTTATTTCTTCTATAATAAATTCCTCGTTAAAATTCCAGTTTCCCTAACGAGGTTGGTACACAACAAAATGCAAATTAACTTGCACCAGCCAGTAAGCAGGGGTGCCATTCGACCAGCATTGGGCCCCATCGATCGGTCATTGTGCCCTAATAGTTCTAACTTGTGGGGCCCTCCCCCATCTCAGTGCCCCACTTGTGACATACTTGTTACCCTAGGGAGCTAAACCATAGAGTATAAAAACTATATACTATATTTTTGATGTACAGCCAGAAACTCATTTCTTTAAAAAAACAAAAACTATGACAAGATCTTGGCGCGGTTATTAAGACAGCTTACCTATCACGCCACAGGTCTTGGGTTCAATTTCCATCCAGAACAAACCAATGCAGTATATTTAGTACATTAGGTAGATACCCATCTGGTGGTTTAGTTTGGGATCAGATAGCCGTGTGAGAAGACTGAGTGTGTTTATTTTTACATTTGCTTGGTTATTTTTATGTACCTAATATAATCGACAGACAGAATTCATCAAAGCTAAATCATCAAAAACCACAGCCATATAATATTATATATAAGTCAAAAACCATGTATAAAGAAACAAAAAGATTTTATCCAAAGTCTTTTTCCTAGTAGGTATTTAAACTCTTTGTCACTTCAACATCGTACTGGCCATGACAATTTTCACAAAATTGAAATACAAATTCGAAAATGGAAATAATGTAACAATAGATCCAAGCGGCCCATCAGACGGGCGTAGATTCGCAGTTTTTTTTCTAAATTTCAGTCCGAACTAAATTTTTGTACTAAAACAGTTTTATTTACAGTTTTTTTATTTATTTTTAGAAAGGGTTGTGCTAAATTTTCAGTAGTCATCATGGTAAGTATTTTTATCATTATTTAAGAAAGTCATGAATTTAGTTTGCTTTCGTACCTAGCTTTGCATCTTCAGGGGAAGTCGAAAGCCAAATAGGTATACGCTTTGAATGGTCGAACCATATTATAGACAAAGATCCAGAAATACTTTGTACCATGGACGTACTTTGTAGTTATCGATATTTTTCAATGATTTTATTTTGTTTTTATTCTTAGAAAATATGTGCTACACGCACGGGTAGTACATATTTGCCTGTACTAAGCATATTGTTGTTATTGTGAAATACACCAGAATCTATCGGAAATACTGCAATAAAATTTGCTATGCATTCAATTTCAAATATTCGAAAAAATATTGACAGGTTTCATATTCTATACAGCCATGACATCTTTTCAGTGACACTGGTCGGCCATTATGAGAATGATTTTTAGTAACTAGACGACTTAACTCTTCCCAATGTTTTCTTCCTTATATGTTTTCTTCCCAATATATTTTCTTCCCAATATGTTTTCTTCTCAACACCACTTCGATGGATTAGCAATGATAGTGCCAAAACCATTTTTATATCAAAAGTTGACAGGCAGGCGTAATCAACGGTTTTAAATATTGACTCACGTTACCTCAGGTGGCTTATTTACCTACCTTCAATCATTGGGGTTTACTGATCCATCTGACCTCTTGTTTGGAGTCCGATAAGCAAAATTTTAAGACATGTAATTTCTGCCAACCCGCATTCGGCGACGTTTGAGCTGTCGACAATAAGTACTGAATAATAACCCGTGATTATTTCTACGCGAGCAGAGGGAGTGCATCTCAGTGCACGTTGGGCAAGCGGGGGTTCAGATGGGGGTGGCGTGCTGGCAGCTGTACTGCCTGGAGCACGGCATCAGACCCGACGGGACCCTGCCGTCTTGCGAAGTGGACTCCAACGCTACGGATTCTTGCTTTAACACCTTCTTCTCGGAAGCTGATAGAGGGAAGATGGTGCCGCGAGTCGTGATGGTGGACTTGGAGCCTACTGTTATCGGTAAATGCAAATTTGTACTTATAAATGATGGGGTCCGTTTTCTGACTTAAGTTCTTCGGTTAAAAAAAAAACCAGATTTCCGCTTTTGATAGGCATTGGTTCTTCTCAACAATCTTTAATCAACAATCGGTGACCGATATTTAACTCGACATTCACAGTGCTAGAGTGAAAGTAGCCGAAAGTTAAACCAAACTGTCCAAAGGTAATTTTCTCTGCTAGCAAGTTCTTTGTATCTCTGCAATCTAAAAGAATTTGATAAATATACCAAGCGGTTACATAGATGAAGTTCGGTCCGGCGAATACCGTCAGCTGTACCATCCCGAGCAGCTGATCACTGGCAAGGAGGACGCGGCCAACAACTACGCGCGCGGACATTATTCGACGGGGCGGGAGGTGCTGGGACCCGTGATGGAGCGAGTGAGGAAACTCGCCGACCAGTGTACTGGATTGCAGGTAATCTCCTCATTACTGAACTGCTTCTATTTAATGGTGAGTCTATTTTCTTTTGTGGCCTAGGGTAAGGTAAAATAATCAAGAGCACTAAATGCTGGAGTATAAAATAATGATTATACCTGTCTTTGATTTTGATTAGCCAGAAGCAATTTTTTCTATGCTAGAAACTCCTCTTTTTTCCATCAACGAGAAACTTGAGCCTCTTAGCTCCTGCTAGTGGAAAAAAGCTTTTTTTTTCAGTTAGTTGTTAACAGTAATAATTTAAAAGAATCGATGATTTTAATTAACCGCAACATGTACAGCGGTTCAATTTCATTACCGATACGCAGCCTAGTTTCTTTTTGCTTTAATTATTGCGTTACATACAATGCCTATGCGTAGCACTGGCTAACTCAATGAGTCGATAATGTGCATTGGATCGGAGTAGAAATATTTATGATTATTATTTATATTGAGTATTACGCCTACTAGGAAGATGCTCACAGCATCTGAGTGGATTGTCTCGATAGCACTCATCCATTTAGAAGCGAATTTACAAGCGTGCAAATCAAAATTATCTTCTGTCGGAAGGTCTTTTGTTTTAAGTTCTTTATCCTGCTATTTCAATCATTATGTACCGTGTAAATTTGCTTGTGAAATAGGTGTATGCTCAGCTCACATAGCGGGAATCAACATTTTCATGAGTATTAACCAAATTGGCTAATCAATTGTTTTAAACTGATGACCATTTTCCCGAATTAAATCTGTCATACATTACACTAGCAATTAATACCTAATTACAATAAATTAACTACCTGTAACTTGAACTAAATCAGCCAATATTTAATTTACTGTATGTATAAGTTTTCTCGCAAACCTGATTTGAATCTCCACCATTCAAAAAGAATATAGGTTTTGTATCTGACGCGACTCCTCATGGAAATATCTGAAACCGATATTACTTAACAGGGTTTCTTCGTGTTCCACTCGTTTGGAGGAGGCACGGGATCAGGATTCACTTCGCTGCTCATGGAGAAACTATCCGACGAGTTCGGAAAGAAAAGCAAATTGGAGTTTGCCATCTATCCAGCACCACAAGTAAGATATACAGCGTTCTTCGGGCCTCAGAGTTGGAAAAATCTGTCCTTAGAACTTAAAACTTAGAACCTATAAATATTGTATGAATTCCCATGTCAGGTATCGACAGCAGTGGTGGAGCCTTACAATGCGGTACTGACGACCCATGCGACTATCGGCCACTCTGACTGCGCGTTCATGGTCGACAATGAGGCCATATACGACATCTGCAGGCGGCGGCTCTCCATCGAGAGGCCTTCCTATGCTAACCTCAATAGGCTTATTTCACAAGTTAGTGTTTCCTGCATACTGTGTTTTATGGCTTTGATTTCTTTCTTTGATTTCCCACTCTAGAAGATATTAGATTAATATCTATTGATTGAGCTGGACTAGACGAACGCAATCATTTAGGAGCTTTAGATGTATTAGACTTACCTACTCGAAAAGCTTTATTTTTAATATGGTCAATTTAGGTGGTGTCATCCATCACAGCGTCACTGCGGTTCGATGGTGCGCTGAACGTTGACCTAACAGAGTTCCAGACGAACCTTGTCCCCTATCCGAGGATACATTTCCCACTCGCTGCGTACGCGCCGGTTGTTTCAGCTGACAAGGTACAGATCTACTTTATTATGTCTCTCGCATTCACGGATTGAATCGGATGAAGCGCTGGTGGTGTAGCATGATTAGCCGTTCTTAATCGATCGGCAAAGTTAAGCTATCACCGACGTGGTCGGTACCTGGATGGGTGACCACCTAGTGGTATTTCAAATCGAGCGTTTCCGTGCTTCAGAAGGCACGTAAAGCCGATGGTCCCGGTTATCACTTAATTGTGATACTCGTTAAGCTAGTTGGATGCCTCCTAGGCGGCTTGAAAAATTCCAACAGTAGGTTGACCACTAGCCTACCTCCACCGATCCGCAGTGGGCACGCGTGGTGGAGTATTGCCCATTCCCTTTCACTCTCATTTGTGAAAGGAGGCCTGTGCTCAGCAGTGGGACATTATAGGCTGATGATGATGATGATGATGATTCACGGATTAAAAAGTATCCTATGTCCATCTTCGGTTGACGGAGTCAGATTCCTTTTGGAAATTTTCGATAAAATTTGTTCAGTAGTTTAGCCAGTTAGACACTCATTTTTGCTTTTATAATAAAGGCAAGTCTGAATGAAGTTGAAAGGATTCAGCAAGAAGCATAGAGATAACATAATAGATAGATCAATGATATCTCTATGGCAAGAAGAAACTAGAAGAAAAGTAAAATAAGGTACCAAGTTTGTCACTATTCAATAAAATCTCGTATCAGGCATACCATGAAGGCATGTCAGTGTCGGAAATCACAGCAGAGCTATTCGAGCCACAAAACCAGATGGTGAAGTGTGACCCTCGCGACGGCAAGTACATGGCGTGCTGCCTGCTGTACCGCGGCGACGTCGTGCCCAAGGACGTGAACGCGGCCATCGCGGCCATGAAGGGGAGGGCTGGCATACGATTCGTGGATTGGTGTCCAACCGGTTTTAAGGTGAGAGAACCTTTAACTTCGGTAAATATTAGAGGTAGTGAAAAAGACCTATCAGTATCATCTTTTTCCTCAAAATCTGATATGAAGGTTTCATGTCGGAGTCCCGAGATATGATGACTTTGGCGTCTGACCGTTGTTATTAGTAGGTACTGTCATGTGGGTGAGTGAAGATGGTAATCGCAAAATGCCTAGAAGGGTATCTACTAGCTAAGTGCAGCTGCTGAAAGAGACATACGTCAAACTTGAGGGTGGTCACCAGTTGAGGGTTACTGTAGTTTGTTAGTTTGGTAGTGTGATTTTTTTAGTGTTTGACCGCAATCTCTCCATGGTAACTGATGTGGCCGAAGGTGGTAAGAGAAACTGGCTTTCAAGTGCACCTGTCAGAACACAGTTTGATGCTTGGCGATATATTTTCAACTTGAGGGCGGTAGCCTACCTCATGAGCACTACAAAGTACCCTACCACCGTGCTATGGTTTCGTCACGATGTTTTCCTTCACCGAAGGCTTAAGCTTCGGTAAGATTCAAACCCGGAATCTTCGTCTAGACATCCGACGTCACTACAACTGAGCTATCATTAGGGATTGCAATCCGGATACTTCGAAATTCGAAAATGACTGAAAAATCCGGATTTTTGGGCCTATTTATAAATCCGAATATTCAGAATCAAATCCGGTTTTTTCGAATTTAAGGTTAACATCAGTTACGAGGCGGGAAATTTGTTTTTTTTCGAGTTTTTTTTTTACCTTCGTAGAACAATATGGATAGATATTTCAGTGATTCGCGACCAGTAGTTCATTAAGCATATTGTAGAATTGATACATTTTGTTTAAGATTAACTATTTTTGTACATTTCCCAAAATAGTAAGTTTTACGGTTTTTAGAGAAACCGCGAGAAATGTTCAAATATGGCTCATATTATACAAAAAACATTCATAACACAATGTGCCAAATGAAATTCTACTGTCGCTAATCACAGAAACATCTATCCATATTGTTCTACGAAGGTAAAAAAATATCTAAATATCTAAAAAATTCAAACTTCTAAGTAAGCTTCCTTTTTATGGAGTCTCTGATGGTCTGTACGCTTGGGTTTCCAATTTCCTGAGCGAACGGTTTATTCATGTGGTCATAGACGGGTCTTCATCAGACCTTTTGGTAATCAATGCTTCAGAGTTCAGTTCTCTCTGCAACCTTATTTCTGCTGCATATTAACGATCTGGTGAAGCCTGGTATTTTTGGTTACGCAGAAGATAGCATCGTTGTCTATATTTCCAGCGCGCGATCCACCAGTGACTAGAACGAATTGTTGCGAGAGGCCATGGTAGAGCGTTTGAACGTGACCTTACAGGCAGTCTCCGATTGGGGCAATGCCAATCTGGTCACTTTTAATGCCACCAAGAGATCATCTCATCTCACTCATCGGAGATGAGACTTTAATTAGGACGTAACTCACGAGCCTCGACGATCGAAGAAAGGTTGCTTGCCTTATCGGTTTTCTACAGGATATATTTGGAGAGTTTGTGCAGGAATTATTCAACCTTATTCCAACCACCATACCCATTTTTACTCCGTACCACAAGAAGCCGGGAAAATTTTCACCCGTACGTTGTTGACATACCTGTCATGCGGACAGCAAGGGAGTGGAACTTGCTTCCGGCCGGCGTCTGTGTTACCTGACTCTTATAATCTAGGCACTTTGAAAGTGCCTAGATTGTATGAGTTATGGTGAATAGGTTTCATCTGGGTAAGCGTGCTCCAACTTAGGTTTCGTCAATATCCTTAATGACGGCTCAGTGGCCAAACGCAAGTCCATATTTTTTTTTAGAATATTTCCAATTTTATTTAATTTTTATTCAAAAACATTGGAAAAACAATAAAATAGAACACCCATCTTCAAACTACTAATAGTTTAGCATAAAAGTACGCGTACAATTTAAAATAACAAAAGATTGCAAAAAAAATACCGGAATTCGAAAAATCCGGATAATCCGGATTTATATGTGATGATAAACTTGGAATCCGGATTTGAAAAAAATCCGGATTTTGCAATCCCTAGCTATCATTGCCTTGAATCTACTATCTAAGTGCACTTAGCTGAAACATAAACCTCCAATTTGAGGGTGGTTTGTAAAACAAAATTTTAATTTTTTTTGTAGAATATAATCAATTGTCCAAATATATTTAAAAAGTACCCTTGCTGTTCTTGCCTGTTCTTCTCAGTTGTAGGCCGACTTACGAACTGTTGTAACTTCAGTAGCCTTAAGTGCCCTACTAGGGCTTAAATTGAATAAATGGCTTTGGCTTTGAGGTTGCTAGCGTGATATTAATAAAAAAAAAACCTGGGACATTGCTCACACACGGTCATCTGTTCCCAAACTAAGCAGAGATTGTACTATGGAAACCTACATATATACTACTTTTTATTTGTAAAATACATAATTACACCCAGACTCAGGACATACAGACATGTTCATGCACACAAATGCATGTCCTGTGTGGGAATCGAACCCACGACCTGCGGCGCGTGAGGTCCATAACCAATTGCGCCAACTGGCCCGTATTGATGGCTGTATTGTATTGTATGTATGGTACGGCAGGTGGGTATAAACTACCAGCCGCCGTCGGTGGTGGCGGGCGGGGACCTGGCGCAGGTGAAGCGCGCCGCGTCGATGCTCTCCAACACGACCGCCATCGCCGAGGCGTGGGGCAAGCTCGACCACAAGTTCGACCTCATGTACTCCAAGAGAGCGTTTGTGCACTGGTCAGTCGCCCACTATTCATCATCACATCATCATATCATCCACTGCTGAGCATAGGCCTCCCCCATTGACTTTCACATTGAACTGCAATTCTATTCTGTAAAGTTCATTTGCAATATCACTTCTGAATCCGCGATGAGATTAGTTTCGTATTCTTAAAATAAGTGAGTTCGACACTAGCGCCACCAAGTGATTACGGAAGTGAGATGAACTACGACAGGTGAGTATTTTGACGTTTTTCAATAGGCCGAGTCTCGAAACTCACTTCACTTCACTTGGCCTTGATTTTATCTTGAGAATACCAAAACAATAACAAGCGAGATGACAATTGAAGTGAGTATGAGTTGCGAGGTGAGTTGCGAGATGACTTTCGAGATGATTTACCTTTTACAGAATAGCATAGCTGGGCTTCATTGAGATCCCAGTATCGGTGACTGGAAGAGTTAATGAATATCTTCCTTGATTCGTTCCATAAATGTATAAAAAATTGGAGAAAATGGAAGCCCATTTTAATGATTTTTATTACCATTATCTTATGTGGTGCTTCCTATAAAATAAGTTAAAGTAAAAAAACGGACATTCAACAACCTTGTTCATGTAATATTACTCATAAATTTCGCAGTGATTCAATGCAGAATATAGATTGGCTTCATAGAATTGTTATCGTCAGGTACGTGGGTGAAGGTATGGAAGAAGGCGAGTTCTCAGAGGCGCGGGAAGACCTCGCAGCTCTAGAGAGAGATTACGACGAAGTCGCCATCGAGACGTCGGACATGCAGCCGGGGTGCGACGACGAGATGTGACGTCACAGTCGCCGTGACGTCATCGCGACGCGACGCGCGCTCTCGCCGCACTCGTGACGTCACCCGCCATGACACGCCCGAAGCCTCACGCCTGCTAGTTCTTCTGCGACTTTGCGCCAATGTGAATGCACAGGTTTTTTATATAGCATGTGTAATTTGAATACTAGCCGCTAGCTTATATCGGAGGTTCCTGTTGCCGGACGAGTTTTGATGATGCTATTTTAAAGTAATTAGGATTGTGTAAAATTCCTGTCCTCGTGTAGTATCATCACAACTTGACTAGTCAATCTGGAGATTCAACAATGGTATTGAGCGTGAGTGTCAAGTGCTCACAATCTGTGCATTGTGCAAATGATGGGCATCGTCGCTGCCGAAGCGGACGCCCCAAAACCGCGGCCGCATGTTTTTATTAATATTAATTATGGCAGAACTGCGAAAATTTATTTTAAAGGTTCGAAAATGTCCGCTGAGGTCGGATGGTGCTCGAGCTACTTTCCGTAACCCTATCACAACAATTGTAATGGTGATCGTGACACGATCGCGACGTTTTCGTGACACGATGGCGACGTGATCGTTTCATAATCGCGACGTGATCGTTTCATAATCGCGACGTGATCGTTTCATAATCGCGACGTGATCGTTTCATAATCGCGACGTGATCGTTTCATAATCGCGACGTGATCGTTTCATAATCGCGATGTGATCGTTTCATAATCGCGACGTGATCGTTTCATAATCGTAACGTGATCTTGTAATAATCTTGACGTGACTGAGTTGCAACCTATTTTGTCTCACCACTATTTTGCACCCTAAGATGATACTTTTTGCAGCGATATTGACTTACACGTAATATCGGTGTTTAGGGCTTTCAATTGATGTCGTACGAACGGCATGTTTGAATATTATAGCCAATTGAAACATTGTCCAACTCCTTCAACGGAGATTTCATATATAACCAATAAAAATACAGATAATAAAGCTTACAAGATACTTAAGCCATTAGCATTCAATGAAGTTCTAATGCAGTATCGATTCAAACCTCGACGCAAAAAGTATCTATTTAGTTGGGGCACTTCTAGTTTCTTCGTCGAGCAGTCTTGCGAAGTCTTTTATATTTTTTTTTTTACTTTGGTTATATATTCTAAATTTAATTAGCAAATACTGGACGAAGAAATATCTTTCATTTTTTGAATATTTATATTTTTTTATATAAATTTGTCGTGTTTATGGCGTATAGCGTGAACAGTGTGCGACGAGATTGCGTTTTATTGTAAGTGTAATTGTATTTGTGCACGTTTGTCTGTGTTGTGAAAATGATCGAAAAAGTTTAACAGTGTACCGTCTGAAGTCCTCGTTTAATAAAATGTTGTTTATTTACAATATCTTCGTTTGATTGGTAGTTATTGGGTGGTTAATAAAATTTGAATCCACAGTAAACGTATAATTCCGAAATACACATTTTTCTATAATATCCATTACATTGCATTTGATTACATCTAAATTAAATGGGTAGGTATAAACTTTGTAATACTTAAAATTATAACAATATTTAATATTATTGTTTTTTAAACATAATTCACATTCGATTCACATAAATAAACTACATAAGATGCTTTAAGATGAGTCGGGTAATCACTGGTCAGTTTCTCTAATTCGCCAGTTTCGCTAAGTCTTTTCTTGTTAAATTTCATCCCACCAAAAACATTCTGTAAAAAACTAGCCAAGTCTCATTGGAGCTGCTTGTTTATCTCTTAACCCTTTACCGCATACAGTGACATATTTGGAACACTAACGAAAATCAAGTGTAGTAGACTACACACGCCATCTCTGTATATAGCTTGGCCCTATTTGCCTAGCCTATGGACTAGTCAACTCATAAAACCATAGATGGTGCTTCTACTAATTATGTAGGAATTGGTATACGTCGGTAAAGCAGTAGATTTCGCCATTTTGAATGCAACAGGTTTTTTACATTTTTGAGGACACGTCATTTTTAATCTGATTGAAAAAAAAAACCAAAAAGTGGTTGCGGTACAAAATAAATGTATCTCCAGCAATTTTATGGAAAAAAACGTAAGTAAAAACATTTACATCATGCTTGTTTCACGTCTCAAACTTTGTGCTAAATTTGGCACTACATGCAGTAACATGATTATTGTTTGGGCAAATATGAGACACCATGCAGTGCAGTTCTAAAATACCCAATTTCAAATTTGGAACTTCATGCAGTGTTAACTTCTTTTTTTACAGTTGGTATGTTAACTTGACGTCGCGGTGCTAATGTCAATCCTGACACCATTGAAGAAGTTTGTCTGACGATGATGAGTATGGAATCCCAAAACCACTCGAACATACCAGAAAGCAACGAAGGCTAGTAAGAAATAATGGTGTTCCTTCTAGAAATAAAATGATCGTCAAAGGGCAGAGCCTTCTACTTCTATGGCGACACGTTCGTCAGTGATGAAAAAGAAGGTGCTGGAGTGAACTGATGAAGGCATTAAACTAGCCTAGCATCGCGTCGTTATTGGAATGAAGGCACATATCGAAAAGACGAACTG
Organism: Polyploca ridens; assembly: GCA_951394255.1. NCBI lineage: Eukaryota > Metazoa > Arthropoda > Insecta > Lepidoptera > Drepanidae > Polyploca > Polyploca ridens. The sequence goes on from OX596250.1 coordinate 15,725,270, forward strand.
CTTCACAACGTTACACACATGAACAACATAGATTGAACAGAGTGTGCAACGTTTTGAAGCAGTATCATAAAATATTCATTTTGATCATCATCATCGTTAGCCTATAATGTTCTCTCCTCCTTTCACAAATGAGGGTGAAAGGGACATTTTTAATAAATAAATTAAATAAATACCTATTGTTGTTTTTATTTGCATTACTGCATCTTGTTCCAAATGTGGGACACATATTTTTTCTGGCTGGACTGCATGGAGTGCCAAATTCGGAACAAACTGTTTTTTGCCTGTAACTTTTTCAGGAATGGAGGTAGATTTTTTTTATTATTTTTTTCGGGCCATATTGGGTCTATATAATGACATATATTTTTTTCGGTCGATTTAAAAAATCCATGCGGTAAAGGGTTAAAAGTAATGAAATCTAGTCAAAGTCGTGCCAAGTCTAATATCCCTTGTAGTAGTAGTATATGCTTTTAGTAAAAATCTGCATGATTTTGACATAACAGAACACTTAAATTTTATTTATTTGTAAAAGAGATATACTTACACAACCGTATAGGAAGTTAGTCGAGTACAGTTGCGTGAAATTAAAAGTACACTGACGAATATATAAACTGACTAACACAAATGGGTAAACTCACGTTTGGGAAACTGGCCAACTAGGCAAACTAACGAATTCTCAAGATTTTTATGAAATTAGCGAAACTGGCGAATTAAATACACTGACCAGTGATCACCCGACGCAGATATTTCATAGTAGCAGCAACTACTTTGTTTCGAAATTACATCGCGCATCGGTTTTGAATACCTATTGTTTAGATTGCAGTGCTCTTTGAATACCTATATAATAATAATTTAATAAATTAAAATTTACCTGAACGAAGGGTTCAATTTTGTTGGTTCGTTTGGTTAAGGCTATTAATTTTTCAAAATTAGTAGGTATACCTAAAACATTTGTAAATAGTTGATAATATTATCTATTTTATAATAATACACATTCTAATATATTCACCTATTTTACTGTATTATTTCTCTACATGATAATAGTTATTACAAATTTCGTCTTTTCACGATATTGTTCTCTTATCTTCTTTAATTTAATACATCTCGTTCGCTTATTAATTCCATTATTTGTATATAATATTAACATTTACAAGCTCTACATAATTCTTAATTAGGTTGACATACAACCATACAAATACAGAACAATATAGTATATCAAACATGTGCAATACAGCAATTTTAAGCAGATAATGATTTCCAAATCCTCTTTATTATATTCCCTATACACATATAAAGCCTCCTACCATATCATGTGCTCCTACTCTGATAAGGACTATATGACTATATTTGTTTTAATAAGTATTGTACATGGATTTGCCATTTAAAAGATTTCCGAGGTCGGATTCTACACATGGTACTCAAATATTTTTCACTGATGGCGAAGATATGCTGCTGTTTTTATCGAAAAGTGTGCAGCTGCTCAAGTGCTTCTGGAAAATCAAATGACAAACATGCTAAACAATTTACCAACGACGCTAGCTCACTTGTCGACAAACAACATGTCAGCACCTCAAATACCGTTTGCCAATTCCTACGCATACAAGGATACAAACGTAGCATTCACACCGCATTTACACCGTCTCCTCGGGGAAGGAGTCGGTGAGCGTGACCTAGAGTTTCCTCGGCGGCGGAGAGTCCGCGACGCTCGGTGTGAGCGAGAGCCGCCGGATGTTGGGCTTGTCGTACTCCTCCATGGACATGGCGCGCGACATGCGCCGCTCCACGCCGGGCGGCGGCAGCGACGTCAGCAGGCCCTGCCCCTGGCAGAACAGGAGCAGCGATTGGGATACTTTGGCAGGCTGAAACATAATTATATCGTTGTAAGGCACTCGCACGGTTTCTCAATCGCAAATCAAGGTTAATCGAATATTAATTTTCGGGCGTAAGTCGCGGAGTTTAGCTTATAATAAAAAAATGCGAGTAGGTCGGTTAACTAAAGCTGGCACGTTCAACACATTTACACATTGCGCTTGTATCGTTTCTGAGAATAAGCGTGCATTCGCAGCATAAAAAGTCTCTCTCACGCGCGGTCAAGCTTATGAGTATGAAGGAGACGGTCATTATTATTTACTTTTGCTACTGCTCATAAATATATAGAGGTGTGTAACTCAGCTCTGAACCAGCTCAATGAATCAGATCACACGGGTTTGAGCCGTTGAGCTACAGCTCAACAACAAAATGACTAGCTCACGGCTCAATCCAACTCCTGTTGTATCTGCGACTCCCTCCATAGATTATTCTTGTGATTCTAATCTACGAATTATTATTTCGTTCTAAAACATATAAATAATAATTAATTCAATAAATAAATATGTAACATATATAGATAATAGAAAAAGCGGTACGTATTGAGCTGATCTGCGAGCTGAGTCATTGAACCAGTTCACACACCTGAGCCGTGAGCTGTGATGCAGCTCGCGTATTTTTGGCGAGTTACACACCTCTATAAATATAGTAGTCTTTTTTGCATTCGTCAGAATTGACAGACTGATTAGAAGCAATAATAAGCACTGTGAACGTGCCAGGTTTAGTTAACCGACCAGCTCCCCTAGACAAAGTACTTTTCGTTGCGTTTGCGCGAATAGTAACGCTACAAAATGTATGAGATTGACATAAGGATACGCTAGATCCTAGCGTATCCTTTGTCTAGGGGTACTGTACCTAATCTTATTACCTAAATAATACACAGCATAGTTTTAACCATCAAGGTTAACTATAGTTTCCGAGAAATCGGTGAGCATACAAAAAAGGACCATACCCGACATAGAACTAGACTTCTGCTTTCCTTTTTTTGAAGTTTGTTAATATGTCAATGGCCCTGATTCTGTTGTTCACAACTAAACTAATTTTAATGTCACTATGACTCTTTCTAACAAAGAACATAAGAAAAGGATGTAAGAAATTTTGTCCTGTCAAATTAGTCCAATGTTTGTTTTTAATATAATTTTAGTCGCCATCTATCGCGGTTACGCCTAAATACACGCAAAATAAGACGGCAAAGATTAATTTGACAACTTAAAATATGTTCTATCCTTTTTCAATCATGTTCGTAAGAAAGAGATGAGATGTGACTAAAATTAGTTTAGTGCGATTTACAACAGAATCGTTTGGTTTTACAAACCAATGTTTCGTAAAACTTTTACGAGGGCATTTGGCATCAACAAAACGCAGAATTTTTGTATTTCTAAGTCTTTATGTGAATAAAGAATTTGGAATGATGAGGATAGTGATATCCCCAAATAATAATCTTAGTAGATAAACAGCCTAGACATTCCCTTTTGTAACCTTGTCTTTATCCTTGATATGCTAAGCTGGATGATCGGCTTCCAGTACCTAATTCAATCATGTCGGTATAAATGTGTAATGCAATAGTGCATCAATGTGGAACGTCGGTCGGTAATCAACACTTGTTTCAACTTCGACACGCGATGTGATGTTCAAGTATATTGTTGGAACAAAAGTGAGAAACACAAATTAATTTAGGAAAATTGGGCTTTAATTGGATTGGCCATGTTTCCACAGAATCTACAATCTCAAATGTCTAGACACAAGTACAGTTTCCAAAACAAATCGGTGTGTTTGGCAATCGATTTTCAATTTCAGGGTGGCAATCAGCCGAGGTAACCTTTAAAATTGCTTTAGAAAATGAAATTTGCATTATTATGTAAGCTGTTATTAAAATGAATTATAATTTTTAGTAAGTAAATGGTGACAAGAAGATAAAACACGCTCCTCCCGGACGGTAACTAGCTATATTTTTGTCTATTGAGCTTTATACTGTTTTCGTAGCGACTGTACAGTACGATGCGCGAGAGTGTCAGAGAATCTAACTTCGGTCCAGCCAACGAAGATTGAATGCATTGTAGATGGCGAAACAGCGAGTAGGTACTCGGATAAGTCAACGAACTTGCAGCCTAATTGCTGTTTGCGAGAACTGAAAATAAGGTCAAGGATTTAAAGTTCCATCATCATTATAATATTTACCTACAGAAATATTCACTACGCATGATGGTTCAAAGCAATTTCATTTTGTAAATGTAATCAAAGTGCACATTATAAATATATTGTTTATTTAGGATGATAATAAATAACACCTGACCTGAGATAATCCTAGTATTCCTAATAGTTATCCTAAACTATTCAAACGGGCACTAAACTAAACTGGTTCATTTTGTTCCAAGACTGGCATTGTATTCTTCATCTGTCAGTTTCACAAGTCTGATGGACTCCTCCCATATTTGTTTAGCTGATTTATCATCATAAGCCGCTTCTCCAGCTCTTGCCAGTGCGCAGTTCATGAAATACTCTCCACTGATTTTCCCAGCTCTATTGCTCGTAGCTACATAGAGTGCAGTTTGGGCACCTTCCCAAGGGTGCTTGAACAGAATTCCAAATATAAACGTTAAGAAATTCCCGAAAGATTTCCCAGTACTGTTGAAAATCTTCGTGCCTACTGCTCCAGGGTCGACAACATTTATCGTCACATGAGAACCTTTTAACCTCTTCGTCAACTCACGGGCAAACAACACCAAACACAGCTTACTGTTACCATATAGCTGACACTTATACCAGTATCCAGTTTTGTTTAGTTTTTCTATATCAACTTTCCCAATTTTGTGCATTATCGATGAAGTGTTCACGATCCTACTCGGTTCCGATGGTTGTCCCGTTTTCTTCAAAAGCGGTAGTAGTAAAACTGTCAGTAAAAACGTTCCGAAGTAATTAACTTGCATTATGAAGTTCATTCCATCTGACGTGAGGAAATCTCCAGGGATCCCTACGCCAGCGTTGTTCACTAGAATGTCCAGTCTATCTTCAGTCTTTAGAATGTCTGTTGCAAATTTGCGTATAGAATCCAGAGATGAGAGATCCAGTAATTTGAAGATCACATTGTCACTGCCGGAACTTCTAATAATGAGTTTCTTCGCATGCAACCCTTCTTCTTCAAAAGGGCATGCGACGATAACTTTGGCTCCTCGATGGGCGAAGTCTGCAGCTATCTCCAAGCCCATTCCGGTCGTACCACCAGTCACAATAACAGTCTTTCTATCGTACCGCTTTTTAGATTTGCACACAACGTTCGTATTTTTTTGGTACAGCCCCACAATCATACCCCCGATGATGATTATTTCTACTATAAGTAAAATGATCGACATTTTGATTGTTTATGAAGGTGTAACTATCGATACTAATTTATTTGGCACATAGTTCCGGTCGCGGTTACGTGAGCGCGTCTTGGAGGCGAGTTGTAACTGAGTCAACGAACGCGGCGCGGTATAAACAACCTCTGCTTTTACTTTCATGCTGTGCAACAGCCGGGATTGCGTTGCGACTGCGATCGACGTCAGAGGCAGGTCAATAAGATTGACATGCGCTCGCTTTATGTATGTGGCTCGCATCTATTATGTTCGCGTTTATAGCCACTGTTTTTGCCTGTATAAACATACTTTGTTTGTTTGTCTTATCTTAAATGCCAAATGTTATTTAACGACATACTTTTACTTAATAAGTAGAATAGATAATTCTCATTTATAAAATATATCTAGCACAGCAGTAGTTTCATAAATCTTCAAAAAAAAATATCCTTTTAAGAAAGGATGAAGGGCGTTTTGGTACCCCTCCTCCAACAGCAATAATTTTAGTGTCGTTGAAAAGGATTTTTACCAACTCGATGTCCGTTCGGAGTTAATCCGGTATGAAAATGACTTATTTAGAAGAAATAAAAATAAAATGAGGTTTATCAATCCGTCAATTCAGTATTCGTGATCAATTAATAGAAAATCAATACTAATATAATAAAGCGAACGATTGTTTCTTTTATTATTTGTTTAATCGGGCTAATCTCTGGAACTACCAGTCGGATTCGAAAAATTCTTTCACTAATAGGAAGCTACATTAGCTGCGGGAGCAGCCAGTAATGAATAAAAAAAGGATTCAAAATAACTCGAAACCGAAAACACAATAAAAAATAATATAGGTATTATACATAAAAATACCTTGCTATACAAAGTATTCCTGTAGGAGCGGGTACAAGGTATCATAAAAAATAAAAAGTAAATCCTTAATTGGCATTAAGTTATGTACCTACTTAATTATGAATGTCACTACTTTATAGCTGTGGATTTTATATCATAATAAAATATATCAAATAAATCGTACATTTTTGCCCATCATCCTTTAGCAAGTATACTCAAAACGTTATTCTTTTGATTTAATTAATGAACTTACCGCCTCAGACAGCACATCACCAGCCCTTTCAACCTTGAGGATGGTGACCTTGTCTTTGTCCAGCTCCTTGTACATCTTCTCCACGACGCCGGAGTAAGGGCTGAGCATGCCCGTGATCAGCAGGATGTCTGGCTGGCAGCCTTTCAGTATTAGGTCTTTGCGGCTGTAATGATCACTTAAGTTTTAAGGCGATATAGCTAAGTGATAGTGACGTCGGATACCGCGACGAAGTGCCCGGGTTCGAATCGTACAATCAGCTTGAGTTTCGGTGAAGGAAAACATCATTAGGAAATCATGACAAAGCAGTAGGTTACTTTGTAGTACCCATCTGGCTGGCTACCACCATCAAGTTGAAAATCTGTCGTCAAGCATCTATCGGAGTGTTTCGACAGCTGCACTTGAGAGCCAGTTCCTTCCAGGCTTTGTGTGCTTACCTTCGGCCACATCATCACTTACCATGGTGAGATTGTGGTCAAACACAGTAATCAAAAAAATCTAAATATATTTATTCCGATAATAAAGTACATGTTGGTATTATGGCAGTGCTCCCACATTAGGTCACCCTGTGTCGTGGGAGACACGCTCTTCCTGTGAGCAGTTGCGTTACGGAATATAAATAAACGAAAATTAAACAATGAAAATAAAATCAAAACTTCTAAATTTGTAATAGATGTGTGTGTGAGGTGTATGTATAGTGTAAATGCGGTATGTGTGATGGGGTGTGTGGGGGGGGGGGGGGGGGGGGGGTGTGTATATATGAGTTTGTATTGGCGTTTATTTTAGGTTTTAAGTGCTGGTTGTAAATAATTCTTTAGTTGAATTATAGTCGAAGCGGATAAGCCATTCTAGTACAAATTTCTTAAAAGCCCTGGAATTATATTTTACAAGTTCCTTAAGTTAGTAAAAAAAGTAGGTCCACCCCGCGGTTTCAACCATGTTCCCGGGGTAGAAAGTAGCATAGTATGTCATTGAAATAAATGTGTACTTACTTGATAAAAGCCCTGACATACTGCTTGATGTTGTGTGTGTTGAGGTTCCCGCGGAGCCGCGACCGATACTCGGCCAGCATGCGCTCGCGCTCGCCCGCCTCTAATGAGTCGCTCGATATTTGCTGACAAATATAACCTCACTTTGAGAAAAATCATAAAATTTATCAGCAATCCCCTATTCTAGCCATTAGGGGTACAATTTAAAAAAATCCTTTCTTTAGTGGGTGTCTGTCATTAGCTTTTTGTATTCTTGCTGTTCAATAAAATCTTTTCTTTTTTATGTGCAAAATTTTGAGATTGTAAGCCCATCGATGTTGGTTCGACGTTGATGGATGAGTATCTGTTTTTATTTTAATATTCATGACAATAACAGCATAAGCCGCTGGGTTAGAAATATGCTATAGATTCCTTAAAGCCCATCACAGACGTAGCTATAATATATATTAATATAAATCATAGCAAGGCATAAATACTAATCTTCGAGTGACCGCACACGCAGCTATAATATATATTTCTGTTACTTTTCACCAACTTGTACTGTAATTTATATTATAGCTCGGCATATTAATATATATTATAGCTACGTCTGTCATGGGCTTAAATGGCGTTGGCTTCCACTAAGAAAGCATTTTTGGAAATCCCACACGTCTAGGAGTAAAATAGGGCCACCTCGGGCTGAAAACTAGCTTATAATAAAGATATACTGTAAGTTGTATGTAACTCAGGCGAAAAGAATGACATATCAAGTTATTTACTAGAAAATCAATACAACATAAATATTGTTAAAACATACAAATGCAAAGACAAGAAGTAATAGTCAAAAGGTTTTTTTTTCGTCACAATAAATCTCATGAAGCTATCACAGGTAATAGCGTAAACGATAGACAGGTTAGTGTGTTAGTTGAAAAGCATGCATCTACAGGGCAAAAATCACTCAGATGATACAATATTATATGTAAGGAGGTACTTTTACCATTTTTAGATTCCTCTTGAAGTTAATAATTAAGATTTTTTATCAAACGTTTTAAACTGAATATATTTTAATAACAATAAAAAAGTAAATGTGTCGCGATACACTTCATCATAATTATTATTGTGTTAAATATTATTTAAGCAAGTAAAAATATTATGTATTTATTAACTACGTCAATAAAGAATAAACATAAACACTAAAATTAAAACTAATTAAATATCAGATAGACATTCTTACCAAAAGGACCAAAATATTGATAGAAACCTCTATTTACTTAAAATAAATTAATCATTTCATAGAAATCTGAAAATACAGTGAAAGTACTTCAACAAATTACCTTTGAATTTCATATGAGCATCAATTAGTATAAGTTAGTAACAAAAACAAACAAAGAATACCTGATAGCGATAGTCAAAGGTCTCTAGCTGGTAACTCACATGACCAAACTTGTGGTAGATGAGGAAGTCTTCTTCCGACTGAGAGATATCAGTGCCCCTCCATCGTGAGAACCGGCTGCGGAAGGCATCAGCTACTGAGGATGTTGAGGCTGTGCAGTTCAGCAGGATAAGGCCGAGGAGTCTCCTCGGATGAGCCAGGCCGCATCGTGCCAGGACGTTGGCGCCAGCGCCTTCGCCCAGCCCGACAGCGTAGCGAACGTGAAGGAAGTCCAGCACTGTGATCAGGTCTTCGCCCAGGGTTTGCAGGGATGGGAACTGGTAGCTGTAAATGATATGATGGTGAAGATATTTTGTTATGTTTTTTTGTTCAACAACAAACTAACCAAAGTCAAACTAATAAATGCCTTATTATTCAGATTTTTTTTCGGTAGTCCTGAGGAAATTTGCTATGTTTACTCGTACGTAGATTGTATTTTGTAATAGCTGATCCAATATGTCATCGCAATCGGATGAATGATATAGGAATGTATAAGGTACAGTGTAAGGCACGAGTCGTGAGCACAGATAGGCAGTAGTGGGGGCAAGCTCGCGCATGAATACTTTTGGCCAAATTACAGTAGCCAAATGACACGCAAGAATCCAATAGATGAGGAACATCGACTGACGAACTAATCCTGTGCAGCTCGGCGCTCCCCCCTTCTTCATTCCGCCAAACATACCGAAAAATTAACTTCTGCGCAGGTGTCAATTTGTGCTCACGACTCACCGACTGCCGGTTACTGTACAAACTGTGTGGTTTCTTGACGTGAGGCTAGACTTAACACCATTTGGGTCGCCGCCTACTTCCAATTCCAATGGAATTAAATAACATGTTCTTTGTGTAAATAAATAATAATAATAATGTAGGTCAAAAATTCTGACTGAATCTTTTTACATTTTAGATATTAATTCCAAGAAATTTCATAGCTGCTGCATTTTAAATCTTTGATCCCGAATATAAATTATATGTGAATTGCCATAAACATATCATCCGGGATAAAACTTTTCACAGGCACCAATATCATTTTTGACATGTCAAATTGCGAAGATAAACTGGATGGACTTATAAAATCTGATGAGATTTTCGTTGAAATTCCGAAGATTTTTCTCTCAACAGTTGAGCTTTATAAGCTGCACTGGATCTGGTACTTATTGAGGCTTAGATATATCGCCGGGTCTGTTTGGAATCAAGATATATACGTGGATCTATTATATGCATCACATCATGGTTCGCCGAGTGTGTAAGAGTTCATGGTTTAGGATGTGTTTGACTACATTTATATATTTATTACCTGAGTGAAGTGCTATTGCCGGACACAAAAGCTTTTCTTTAGTGTATTTATTAGTAATTTTTTATTGTTGTAGTCTTATATTTTTGCTTTATAATTTATCCATTTCCTTTTTTAGTTAGATTTCTTCCAAGCATATGTCTGAGCGCCCTGGAAAAGCCAGTAGTAGTCACTTAAATGACGGAAGTGTAACGTCCTTGGAAAGCAACATCCGGTGCCCTAAATGTTCCCAGTCTCGCTATTTTAAGGGCCTAAGGGGGCTGCGCATTCACACCAGTCGGTGCCATAAATTAGATGTAACCGACATATCACTTTCACCTAACAACCAAAACCCGCCACACCCAACATGTCCACCATCTCAAATCGAATTTTGGCAAATCATATCAAATCTAAAAAACTCAACCCCTGTCATCAAACGCATCCCACGTGGCGCACGTATTTCCGTTGCAAAAAGTTTATCAAAAGACATTAGGCTCACAATCTCACAAAACTCAAAGCGTGCTTGGGAACATTTACTTACATTTCCTTATCGTGTACTCCACGTTGCCAGAGATCATATACATAACAATACTTCTTTGACTAATAGAATAAAAAGTAACTGTATCAGCAATTCTCTGCCAAGTTTAGACCAAATATGCTCAGTTAAATTCAAAATTCCTCCAGTACATACCGTAGTCCAGAGTAAACTGAACGATGGGGACATAAAAGGAGCCGCTCGGATTCTGTTTTCCAAGGATGTTTTCGCTCCAAATACAGATGAAACTTTGGCTGTGCTTCAGAGCAAGCATCCACTTCCAGCAGAAAATCTCCACCTACCTGATCCGCCCTTACCGCTAGATAACAACATCTTTGTTTCTAGACAAGATGTACTTGGAGCTGTGAGGTCCTTCCAGAATGGTTCAGCCGGCGGCTTAGACGCTCTCTCGCCCCAGCATCTTAAAGACCTTCTTTGCGGCAATACAGGCGAGGCCGGTGAGACGCTTCTGGAGGACCTCACTTCATTGATCAACATCATGCTAGCCGGTAAGGTGTGTGAAGACATAACAGATATTCTATATGGCGCGAATTTATGTGCCTTCACCAAAAAGGACGGAGGAATTAGGCCTATTGCTGTTGGTACCACCTACCGCCGCATCGCCGCCAAAATCTGCTGCCATAAAAAAGCAAACATACTTCAAAGCTACTTTCAGCCCAAACAGCTTGGTTTTGGTTCACGCGGCGGCTGTGAGACAGCAGTACATGCCCTCCGTACCTACCTCAAAGACGGGAATGGAGAGGTCCTGCTGAAAGTGGATATTAAAAATGCTTTTAACTCGGTGGATAGAGGCGCCCTTCTGTCTGAGGTTAAAGATAAAATTCCAGATGTTTTCGGCTTCCTTTGGCAATGTTACAAAAATCCCTCAAAATTAGTTTACAAAAATAATCTTCTTTTTTCATCAGTTGGTTGTCAGCAGGGCGATCCTCTGGGGCCGGCTATCTTCGGGCTCGCCATCCATCCCATCATTAATCAATTAGAATCAAAATTCAACGCCTGGTACCTTGATGATGGATCTTTGGGTGGCGATGTGGACACCGTTCTCAGTGACCTCAACCTATTATCCGAAAAAATGGCGTTGATCGGCTTAAGCCTCAATTTCACTAAATGTGAAATCTTTCTTACGGACAACTGCCCTACACCCATCAAGACCATAGAAAAATTCAATAAACTGGCCCCAAATATTAAAATTGTTAGCAAGTGTTCACTTCGCCTCCTTGGGTCTCCTATCTTTGATGAATCATTCTCGGATTTTGTAGAAGAAAAAATTCAAAATTTTTGCGATGTTTCGGACCGACTGCTCCAAATCAACTGCCATGCAGCATACACTATCATCAGGTACTGTCTTTTTGTCCCTAATTTTACCTACGCACTCCGTTGCAGTCCGATCTGGAATCACCCACCCCTCTTACAGAATCTGGATAACACAATTCAGAATACACTCGAAACCATTTTAAATACTAGTTTAGACCATCGTACCTGGACCCAGGCTTCCTTGCCAATCCGGTTCGGAGGTCTGGGTATTCGCAAAATTTCCAGTATCTCCCTCCCCGCTTTCTTGTCATCTGTCTTTAGCACTAGTAGCCTCGTCGACGCTATTCTGAATACGACCTTGTCCCCTGCTAAAGTCTCGAGCTTGACAGATGCCAAGGAAGCTTGGCAGATAGCCTGCCCCAACACCGACCTTCCCAGATTCCCATCATCGCAGAGGCAATGGGATGGGCCGCTGTGCGAGCTAGTACGGAAGCAACTTATTGAAACGTCTTCTAGCCACGCAGAGCGCGCCCGCCTCCTTGCAGTCTCGGTATGGGAATCTGGGCTTTGGTTGCAGGCACTTCCGTCTGCCAATTTAGGCACTCTCCTTGATTCTACGACATTCCGGTTAGCTACATGCTTGCGTCTGGGCGCTCAGTGTTATATGCCTCATCGCTGCCAATGTGGTGCCGCTGTCGATCCCCTTGGCCACCATGGACTCTCTTGTCAGAGAAGCGCAGGCAGAATTTCTAGGCACGCCGACCTTAATGATATCATTCGTCGGTCTCTTTCCAGCGCCAATGTTTCAGCCCTTTTGGAACCAAATGGGCTGATTCGTGACGATGGAAAGAGACCCGACGGCATGACATTGATTCCCTGGAAGATGGGGCGACCCTTAGTTTGGGACGCGACGTGCGTTGATACTCTGGCACCGTCTCATCTTCCAGAGACCATGAATAAGGCCGGCGGTGCTGCTGCCTGCGCTGAAAGCCTCAAACGGCGCAAATATAGTAACCTCGATAGCAGTTACTTATTTGAGCCGTTTGGGGTAGAGACATTGGGTCCATGGGGGCCGGCCGCCCACCGCTTTTTCCGAGGCATTTGTAAGCGCCTGGTCGAAGCGTCGCGTGACCAGAAGGCTGGCGAATACCTCGCCCAACGCATTAGTATAGCAATTCAGAGAGGTAATGCCGCCAGCGTTCTGGGCACGCTACCACTTGGCAGCGACTTGGATAGGTTAGGCTATTTATAAGTTTATTCTGTTTTTTCTTGTTTTTTTTACCTTTCTTAGTTTTTAGTTTTAGTTATTAGTTCATTATTACATAGATTAAGTTATTTATGTTATAATAATGTCTATATGAATTCCAATTGATTCCAATATTTGCCAACATTCATTGCCACGTAATCATAGATAATTTTATACCTCTTTTCTTTTTTTTTTCCATTCCTCATAGACAACAGATGTTGCCAACTACTTTTCAAGTATTCGGCCAGTAGACTCTTTGAGTATTGACTAAATACTCAAAGCGTACACTGTATTTTTAAAATGTAATTATGTTTTTGTTTTTATATGTTTTTATTCTAAATTATTGTTATTTTGTTTGTTTAAATGTTTCAATTATTAATTGTTACTATTTTTAATCTATTTTCATTTTCTTCTTTGTTTTTATTTTTGCTTTATTTTCACTTTTATTGTAGTTACGTTGTTCGTGACGTCACCTATGGCAGCGACTGAAAATCAGTGCTGTAGCCCTGTACCTGTACGGGGCTTGCAGTCTACAACTGAGTCGCTGTCCATTTTTGATGTCACACAACACAATTTATTATTACTTTTATCTTCCTTATTACTGTTTTTTGTGTATGTCATATGTAACAGTGTATGTAATTGTGTATGTAATTGTGTTGTGTTACCTCAAAATAAATGTTTTTTCTTTCTTTCTTTTCTTTCTTACAAACAGAAAAACATGCAATAAAAAAGTAAAGTTGGTCTTTACAAATAACTCACGAATCAGGTAGATCAGGAGAGTTCTCCTCATGGCCTGGCACGTCCACGTGTATGAAGCAGGACCTCTCCTTGATCTCACTCATGGCTGGACTGTTCACGTAATCAACCAACGAAGTGTCTGTAATTCAACATAGATGTGACGTCAAATTTAGAGATAGGGGTTCCAATACTACAGTGAACATGAGTTTTCTGTGAACAAAATATCGTTATAGTCCCTGGCTTACACCCTTCTAGAAAACCTGTGAACGACGGTGAGCTCATAAATTCTTGTTTGGAGTTTAAAAGTGTGAACATCTTAAAGTTCTTACCTACAAGGTCTTTACCGTGCTACAAGTGTTAAACAGTGTAATTTAAAAGTGTTTAGTTTGTGAATAGTATAATGGTGAATAAACTGTGGATTGCTGAACAATTACTCGGAGTTTTCCTTTTATCGGTTATAAATTCCAATAACACAACCAGAGCGTCCGCGGAAGTTCCTTTGTAGCACAGTACGAAACCATTTTGATGCCAATGTGTGAGAGTTCCATTCCGTCGATGGCGAGAGGTTTGGTAGAAGCCGTCGGCATCAAATTAAAGATTTTGATTGATTGTGATTGTCCAAAGATCTGTAAGACATCGCTCCTTAGTAATAAGATCGTCCATTGTAGTTATTAATATGTTATTTCTTATTGTTCTGATACTGTTTTTCATGTGTACAATCAATCATTTGTAAGTGCAAGTGCAGCAGGCAGACCACACTAGTAGCGTACTTGCTTGGCAAACAATTTCAACTATTATGTGAAATACAAAGGGTAGTTCCACGAGAAAAAATCCCTACCGCAACTAGTAAGTGTTTTTGTACTAATTAGTAACAGTACCGACCAATCACTGCATCTAAATGTTAAGTGTGTCCTTGACTTAGCCAATCAGAGTGCATTGTCGGTGGTTGCAATTGGCGAAATAGATTTCAATTAAAATGAACGTCATTGCGCTTCTTTGGGCTAATTAATCGATGGCTTCCACTGTGCTATGCTACGGTTATCTCAAAATATTCATTCATCGAAAACTCAACTCATTTTAGGATTGGATCTCACTACCACTGAATTAATTAATATATCTAGTAGTTTCCCTTTAGTTTTATTCATTCATTAAGTCATGGTCACTTTAAGGCCTTTGCTTGTGGCGGCGTCGTGTGACCGGTCGCCCACTTCCCTCCGATATGGCGAGTAGGGCGATGGCTGCCACAAGCGTCATACTTGTGAACAGGTGCTGCTTGTGGGGGCTGGTCTGCTTTAAGTTTGCTAGTTAATTATTAAATATCGATTCAGACTACGTTGTAGTTCTGCCGCGCGGCACAAAATTGTAGTCAGTGCGATTAGAATGTAAATATTATGTAATTAATTGGCTTGTTTTGAAAGGAGTAATTGCTGAGTTTATTGCCGGCTCTTCTCAGCAAATGCAACCTTCCGAACCGGTATTAGAGTCAGACTTTTCATAAGTGCCTGCGAAGGTCTATTTGAATTATGATATTATCAACTTCGCACTTAAACAATAACAGCATAATATTTCTATAGTTTCGCTTTCATATCCGGATAAAATCCATTAACGACGCCAAGGTTCGTCATATGGCAACAAGTGGATAGGTTTATGGTCGCGTAAAGCCTCTTACGGGCCTCTTAACAGCGACATTTACGATGTTATAAAGAGGTTCTTACGATTGGTGCCGAGGTCATGGACCGTGAGGAAGACGCATCGCTTATCTTGTTGGCTGAGGTCACCCTGGAATTGAGAAATGGAAAATCATTATGGTTTAAGTGGAGGAATTTTACTAACAAATATGATTAATTTCTGAATTTCGAAAATATTACTATTTTGCATACTCCAATATAATGGGTTATTGGTTATATGTTCACTGACAACCTCTCAGGACAAATATTACTAACATCCATCATAAAAAACAACTTTTGTTCTATGACTTTTAATAATTCATCAGATTTTAATTCTTTAGACTTTCATACAAAAATTAAAATATTTAAATTCAGTGCTCTACATTTTAAGAACTCGTAGAAAAAGATGGAGTGACAGAATTAAAAATTTAATGTGTTAGATTGATTGTTTTTGGTAAATTTAGCGTAATAATTCAATGGTATATGTATTATTTTTTGTAAAAAGTCATAAAGAAAAAGTTGTTGTTTATGAATACAGTCCTGCAAGATTAGTGTTTAACTAATAACCCTGTATATTGGACTACGTTAGCTGTTTGGTAAGTTTGTATCTCATCACTTTAAAAATATTCTCTATTAATACAAATCATACTCTATACAAATGTGCCTTTGATTTGCACCTCTGAAATTGATAAATAAATAAAATAAAAAGCAAAGAAAGTAAACCAGAATACGAGTCTACCTCTCAACTGACAGTGCATGCGAGGTGTGAACAAAACAATAGACTCCGTAGCTTCAGGAAATGGTAATGAGTTCACGCCATCTCTACGGAGCTGGCTTGAAGCTCTGTCCTATTTACTACTCCTATTCTGTTTGTCTTAGAAACAGTTTTTCCTTGTTTATTAGGAATAGCAGAAAAAGTGAGGGCTTATTAAATATAAGGACGAGATTTTCGCGGCATTAATATTGAATATTTTTGACAATGTCAGTTTATGCCCTTACGTTAGATGGTTTAAAGCAAGTCTAGCAAAACCCTACTTTTAAATATATCCGTCACTTTCTTATAGCATAGGAGGTTGAGTCTTATGAATGTCAAAACTACTCAAGTAACTCCGCTGCAAAAGCCTTCATTCTTTCGCCTTCAACCTTTCGTGTCTATAAGGAATATAAATAAATAGAATTACTGAAAAAGCTAATTATAGATCTGATGTAGTCACTATTTACACTAACCCCCTTATTCATCATAAAGTTATCAAACGTTGATTAGCTAAAATTCCGAAGTCTTAATCTGACAGGTGACATTTGGTGATCGAAAGAGTGAGACGGGGCACACTATTACACTGATTTAGTCAAAAAGCGATTATGAATAAGGGGGTAAGTAAATATAGTTTCATGTAGTTTCCACTATATTATCTTATCCTAATTATCAAATTGGGCCTTTCAAGTTTAATTAACATACGTATTACGTAGTTTTCTTTGGGCTTAAAACAATACAAATACATGGTATAAAGGGCTTCAGACAATACAAATAAATAGCTATCTCTGTTTGCTCGTATGCCGCAATACCTTGTTACCGAGGAACATAATACAATTTCCATCGACGTTTCCCTATTTCTATCCGCTTTTCCCATTTTATCTCATTACATTTCTATCAGGATGCAGAATAAAGTTGAGGAAATTCGACCTAAGTTAAAGTTTTCAATAGAAAAAAAACGCCTGATCGTTTATCATTAGCAATTTAAATATGTATTTAAAGTTCATCATCAACAGGAGGCAGGTGCTTAGCTGGGGTTGAAATTCCTGCCTTTGACATTGCCTTTTTTATTCCAGAAAGCTGGTCGACCGTGACCGACGTTCCTCATGGCAAGTGGATACTATCACCGGCAACCTTCGCAAACGAAGACAAATTACTCGTAAGTATAACTGCCATAACAAACCGGTAGGCGCTTTGCGACTGATTTTCAACTTGAGGGCGGAAACCAGTCAGCTTCAGTCAGGGGAGTACTACAAAGTGCTCTATCACCACAAAAAGCCAGTTGTGGTCCAAATTCAGAGTTGCAGGGTACATTATAAAATCGTTTACCATATTATATATCGACCCGCCCCAGCTTCGCACGGGTGCAATGTCGTAATGTGGTGACAGTGGAGCGATTTGCGCGCCGCTCGGTCACGGTATCGTGAATACTGTTTCTTGCTAATTTTAAATCTGCTAATTTAATGATAATGATTTACTGTAAAGAGAAAATTATCTAATTGATGGTGAAAACCGTATCATAATCCGTCGCGTGGTTGAGGAGGAATTAGCGGATAAACAGGCAGACAGGCGCGGAAAGCGACTTTATTTTATACTATTTAGAGAAGAGATATTGAGATGTCATCTTAGAACCCTATGATTGGTTTGTTTTGTGGAAAAACTTGTACAATAACCGCAAAAAAGCAAACTTATCTCAAAAAACTACAAACCATTTAGATTTTTTTTATATCAGAGTTGTTCTCATGGTACTAAAAGTTATTCCGCATGACGAAGCTATGATAGATTTTGAAAAGATTACATCTCAAAGTAGTGCTAATAAGTACTTATACAGTAGGTATACACTATTAGCACAGAATATATAACTTATTTTATTTACCAACCTGTACGTGCCGTGGTACAATTCCCTGGTAAGCAGCGTGAAAGTAAATAATACCTCAGATAATACGAATATTATGATTAAAAAATATTTTTTTTTAAAGATGTGTGTGTGTATTTTGTAAGTCATATATCGGAATTATTTGCATTTACATATTAGGTATTTTTGTTATTTTGAATAACCTAAACATTTCGATCAAGCCTACTGTTTACAGTTTTCAGGCACTAATAACTTTTTTTTTTCAATAAATGGGCTATCTGACACATAAATAATACCTAACAACACTATGGTCGTTTCTACACAAACTCTTCATCTTTTAATTAATATAATAAAACTTTTACTAGTAAAAATGTTTAAATAGTTCATTCAACACATATACGATGTTCGTATAGATAGATAACCCGTTCGCAATTTGATACATGCGGTCAATATCAAAATTGAAATAGATTGTCTGACGTCCATTGAAGTGCTTAAATTATTTGTTGCTCGGTGTTGGATGGAACACATGCACTAGACTGAATTTGTATTGTAAATAATTTGTTAATCTGAATAATTATTAAAAGTAACGTAACAACATCTCATCATTGCCATACGAAGGTAAAGTTATAAATTATGTATAGGCAATTTTACGGAAAGAAGGTTTTTAAAAATAAGTACCTATATCAGCATTCGTTCCTTTTTTAAAAATCAGGAATATTGTTAAATGTAATAAAATCCACCCTTTTACTGTTTATAGGCCTGTGTTTAACCGCAATCTCACCATGGCAAGTGATGATGCGGCCGGAGGTGGTAAGCACACAAAGCCTAGAAGGAACTGGCTCTCTCTCAAGTGCAGCTATCGGAACACACCGAAAGGTGCTTGGCGACAGATTTTCAACTTGAGGGTGGTAGCCAGCCAGGCGGGTACTACAAAGTACCCTACCACCGTGCTATGGTTTCCTCACGATGTTTTCCTTCACCAAAAGCTCAAGCTCATTGTAGGATTCGAACCCGGGACCTTCGTCTCGGTATCCGACATCATTACCACTGAGCTATCATCGCCTTAAATTTACCTGTATTTTCGATCGAAGATAAAGAATTTAGTGGATCACTCTTAAGCCTTCCAAATTCACTAATCCTTCTAAATAACATACCATTATAAATTTATAGGCAAACGGTGATATTCAACATTTAAAGTCGGAAAGATAAAAGTAATAGCCCGTTTTGACATCAATGTGTCAAAAAGACTAACATAGAGCGACAAGAAGAGACACCCTTGTCCTCTTGTCAAAACAGACCTCATAGATCGCGACAACTTTAAAAGATGGCACCATTTCCTTTTAAAAAAATGATGCATTCATTTAAATTGTGAACCAGTCTGCTAAATCTCCTCAGACATCACAAATTCACACAGAATCAACGTAAAATTTACAAGCCACTTAACACTGCAATAAAAAAGTGACAGCCCATTACGGTAAAGCTAAACGAATATTAGACTGCCCCACTTACCTAAAGAACCGAACCGTCTAATCTACGGGGACTGGGGATATAATCCGTCGAGGCATTTCCAACATGGCGTTAATACCGTCGTTTTGCACACCGAAAATAGCGGCCACTCAAATGCCATGGGCTTTTAGTGGCGATCGTTTGGTTTTGACATTTCGGTCAGTGCATTCTATATTTTTTTTTTTAATTTTAAGTTTTTGATTGTACTTATAAGTCAGATAGTTGATGAGTGAAATAAGTTATACAAATCAGCTCACCAATAGATGAACAAAATAGGTTCCGTGAAAAAAATGGACTATGTGAATTAACTTCTCTTACTATAAAATTTAATTTAATTGAGGCTTAAAATATTTTAGTTATTGTTAAGTTTGATCAAAATCATAAAAGATCGTCCGCTACGACGATAGGCCTACGATGATACAAGGATCCCCCAACGATAAATGTGCTACGACAATTGTATAGGAGAATCAGCCTACGATGATAAAACTCAAAAACATATACTTTTGAAAAAAATAGCTTATATAGTCAGATTGTCCAAAAATATTTAAAAAACGCAACCTTGCTGAGTTTATTGCCTGTTCTTCTCAGTTGGAGGCTGATTTACGAACTGGTGGTCACTTCAGTAGCTTTGACCTTCATAAATGCCGTACTAGAGCCTAAATTGAATAAATGGCTTTGATTTTGACTTTAAACTACAACAATCGGCTGATCGGGGGCTCTGCCTTGCATCTTTGGTGGTAAATCTTATTGAAAACCATTAGATTTCGTCAATACAATTATCAATTGTCGTAGCACATTTATCGTAGGGCGATCCTTGCATCGTAGGCCTATCGTCGAAGCACAGTTATCGTAGGCCGATTGGTGTTGCTCTATCGTTGTAGGCCAATCATCGTAGATATTCGTAGCACGATTCTCGTATGGGTATCATCGTAGACGATCATTGTAGGTATGAACCAAAGACATAGACTGATTTATTATCAGCTACAATAATATCGTCGGCTTCAATTTTTTTAATTATGTTTATTTTTTTTAAATTATAAACTCACCTGCACATGTACGTGAATGTCACCGCTCCGATCTGTGCTGACCACATATTTCTGTAACAATAGACACAGATTTAAGTAAAATGGACTTTATAATAATATTCAAAGAATAGAATGTACCTGCTTTGTTTGTATATCACAATATACATGAAAACGAAGAAGAAGTAGCTAATTAATGGATAGAAATGAATACAAAACAGGCGGTGTCCTCCAGACATCTTTTAGGTAACCGGATGAAATTCAATCTCATTTATTCAGTTTAGGCCCTGTTAGGGACTTAAAAACGTTAAAATTGACTCAACTACTTATACGTAATGCACAAAGCACCAGCAAGATTCTCAGCAAGGCTATTTTGTAGTGGATTTAAAAGTATTTCTAATTGTTTAAACTTATTTTATCATCAAACAAATACGGCAGGTGTAACACATACATACACTCGTGGTTGATTAGCCGTTTCCTTCTGTTGACACAGATTAAGAACGTTGACACTGTATACTGTTTGCTTCTGAGGGCCAACCACAAGCTCTTAAAACAATATTATTATAAACTTATTTGACTTTTGTCCCTCTTTGACATCCCGCGTCAAAACAGGACAAAAGACAAATAAGGTTATTTTAACCTTGTTTTAAGAGCTTGTGGTAGGCCTTCCTGATTGTATGCAGCCAAACCCATTCTACAAATGACTATTGCGACTGAAAAATCAATTCAAAGTATCCTTCAGTCATTTAAGTTTCTTTGAAATTGAATTGATTTTTAGCCGCTATTAACCTTCCTTCTATAAATACCTACGCATCATAAATGGCGTATCAGTAAACAAATCTCATTAGTTCTCGATTGACGCATGAACCTTGATTAGGCTTCCGTCTAAACACGTTTTTTTGTCTGTCTGCTAACATTGAGTTATTGAGAAAACGCAGTGTTACGGAGTTTCTAAGCCATAATTAGAAACTCCGTAGGCTAGTCTTTATTTTAGTCTATGATCCCCACGTCTATACTACTAATATATAAGGAGTGTTTTAAGAATCAAACCACTACCTACTTTATTATAATTGAAAGAGATTTTAGCTTGTATGAAAGACTAACAAATAAATGCAATACTGCATAGTTCTAAAATTCTTCAGATAAAAGTAAAACTATTTAATTTTACATGCGTATGAAATCGCAGATCCATAGTTAGGTACAGTAGTACCTAACTGATATGGCGCGTCGTAAATCTTCGTTCGCACAGAAAAAAAGTATGGCACCGAAGACTAACGAAAGAATGCTTAAAACTTACAATCAACCTTAGATCACTACTATAGGGTTCATAATACACTGCAGCTGTTAGTTCCGTCTCACTCGCAAATCACGCCCCTCCGCACGGCGCGCGCTAACATGGCGGCAGCTGCGGACCAATAGCGTTTCTCGCGCTTTGAAAATGTATCTTCTGCGCAGTTACATCGGTAAGTCATATTAATTGGGTACTACTGTACATATAGTAATAAGTAGGGTAGGCTGGTATAAGAGTTCGCAGACGATAAGAGTACGCAGTGAAGACAGCAGTCAACCGCATTGCTTTTTGTAGCTATCTCCAGTGGTGTTTTGACCAGTGCACTGCGCAAGACCTTTCGTCAAAATTATTTTGAAAACAGCGTAAAAACGGAGGAGGTACGTAAGTTTGATTGATTTTTTTAATTTTGTTAATATTTTTTGTCACTTTCAATCTATTATCACATCGTTTTTAACAGTAGTTTAGCAAAATCAACTATTGTTATTGATAGGTTATAAATTCGTTCTGCAGTATCGAGAGATTTGTTTCGTTCCGGGATCATAGATGTCATTGGAATTAGTTTTTGTAAGATTAGTATAAGTTGTTTAAGAGATTTAAATATCCAGAACGTCCCGAAGACCGCGATTTACTAAACGAAGCCGATGTTCTTTAACCGTATTAGATGACGCAAGAAAACGAGTTCAAAAAGGTGAGAGTATGAGATCTGTGGCCCGGTCGCTTGAGATGAATGACGCTACGCTTAGAAAACGTTTAAAGAGATCAGAACCCGCTACCAGCTTAGGGAGGTATGACACAACACATTCTCAAGAAATGGAGCAGGAATTATGCAATTACGTAATAAAAATTGACGGCATGTATTACGGATTAACAAAATAAAATATGGAAATGCCCAGGGTGTGAGGAAATATATAAAGAACCTATTAGGGAGGACTGGATCGAATGTTCTAAGTGCTGAAGCTAGTGGCACGAAAAATGCACCGGATATATAAATATTGGTTCGTTTGTTTGCGAATTATGCATTGATTAGCTGTTGAGTACTCTTATCGAACTCGGTGCGTATTCTTGTCCAACCACATGTTTAAGAGTACGCAAATATCATTTCCGTTTGTTTAATTAATAAATTAAAGAAATAATTAATTTATGTTTTTATTGATTACGGTTTATGTTCCTTATTACATACTAATTGAAATAAAGCAAATTATGATTAATAATATTCTTTAGTTATTTTTTGACATCAGCTCAAAGCTTAAGTGCGTACTCCTATACCAGCCTACCCTAGTAACTATATAGCTACTCATATCGAGCTATTATACAGGTTGTTGTTTTGGTCAGCGACAAGCGACTCAGGGTCGATAATACAACTGATACTGGTGCTGTGGGGTGGGGCAATGGCCGCTTGCGCCTAGCTCTAGTCAGTGCACATAGCTAGTGACCATACTTTGCGGTAATTTTATTTCAAATTGAATAAGGTATTTCTCAACGCATTTACAGTATTTAATGGAATTAAGTCCATTTTTCGAAAATTTATTTTTTGTACTACCGCTCCTGGGTCGCTTGTCGCTGACCAAAAAACACCCTGTATGTATAGGTACCCAGTTAGTGGTGATAGTTTCACAACTGTGTATATAATCGTGAAGTCGTGAAGTGGATCATATAAATCATAACAACGAAATTGAAAAACATTCATCAGGTACCTAGTCATTAGGTACTATGTATGGCTTTCATCGCTGACATATATCATGTAAACGAGATCCCATCAAAAACATTCTGTAAAAAACTAGCCAAGTCTCGATGGAGCTGCTTGTTTATCTCTAAAAAGAAATGAAATCTATACAAAGTCGTGCCAAGTCTAAGGTTCCTTACTGCGATTTCTTTATTATTATAGTTAAAGTTGTGTGACTTGGCCGTTGAACATTCTTTATACGTTAGTGGGTACAAGTACAGATTGGTGCAATGGTGTCATGGAACAACACCTGGCTTTGTACCCTTGTGTTCCCATCAACGGCCAAGTCACACAACATTAACTATAATAATAAAGAAATCGCAGTAAGGAACCTTAGACTTGGCACGACTTTGTCTAGATTTCATTTCTTTTTAGAGATTAACAAGCAGCTCCATCGAGACTTGGCTAGTTTTTTACAGAATGTTTTTGATGGGATTTCACTTCTTTTTGTAGAAAATGAAGCGGCCCACCAAGTTGAATATTTTTTGTAAAGGCGGTATGTCGATCTCTAATAGTTTGGTTGGGCTCTTGTGTTTTCTAATCAGGGTCACCAGGTACTCCAGATCTTCGATTATCCTAGTTTTTATAGTTTTCCCTTTATGTGGTCATTAAACCCTAACTCTGTACCAAATTTCAGCTCTCTGAGTTTATGGGAAGTACTAGTTCTATTTTGATGATCATGAGTGAGTGAGTGAGTGAGTGAGTGAGTGTCATAAATGTGAAACTTTGCTTTCGCTTAACTTCGGAACTAAATGACCTACAGACTTGAAATTTTGGATTTTAAGTATGTGATTATAGCTTACTGGATGACGAAAATTTCTGCGTTCGGGTCTTATCCAGAGGTTCTCAAATAGGGGCCTGAAAATGCGGCGAAATGGTTCCAGTAAAGGATGGTACGGCAGTGTTTGCTTCGCGCTCGACTCGGCGGGGGCACTGCCGTGCCCCCCGATCTTTCGTACATATTATAGTAATTCGAGGGTTAATCAAAAGTCATCAAACTGAACAACTTTCACAACAACTCTTTTTCAACTTTCAGCCTTTAGGAAAAAAAACTCAAAACTTCTCGCCATAGTTCGTGGTCGTTGATTTCGATGCAAGACAAATATTTGGGTGCATGAGTAATTGAGTATGTCTATTTCTTACAGATAAATGGGAAAATTCAAGAACCAACTGTGACATCATTATAAATTACTGGCGTCTTGGTTTTGCAAAAGTCTATTTCTTCTAGCTATTAGTATTTTTGAAGCAACACAGATGTAATAGAATAGCTATAAAATGTCGAGTATTGAGACGTTATTTCCACATACACCAAGTAAAACTGGGCTAGGCCGACAGTAACGACTGAACGCTCCAGTTTATAGCACTTTTAACTGCATGTAATCACCACATGAATATCGCGAACCAAAATGTTATTGAATTCTATCCTCTTTTTTATAGTTGTAGGCTGAAATTCAGTAAGGTCCATCTGATGGAAAGTGGGTGCCGTCGCTTATGGAAATTAGCAATATCTGGTCACAGTCTACTATTTGTAATTCTAACACAATCCCATAACAACTCCACTGCCATTCAGCCAATGTGCGTTGTCTACAAAATTCATAATGATTTTCGAAGCTATCACTACACTACCAAAGCAAATCCCAGGAGGATCGCCATTGCTAAAGCCTAGAAGCACTCTGACATTATCACATAAATACTATAAATGTGAAAGTAACTCTGTCTGTTTTTTGTTTCAATTTCACGACTAAACCTCTTAACTGATCGCGATGTTTAACACGCAGATATCTTATGCTATGGAGAGGAACTAGAGAGACTATAGAGACTATAGGGACTAGAGAGACTATAGGGACTAGAGAGACTATAGAGACTATAGAGACTATACGGACTATAGAGACTATAGGGACTAGATAGACTATAGGGACTAGAGAGACTATAGAGACTATAGGGACTAGAGAGACTAGAGAGACTAGAGAGACTATAGAGACTATAGAGACTATAGGGACTAGAGAGACTAGAGAGACTATAGAGACTATAGAGACTATAGGGACTAGAGAGACTGTAGGGACTAGAGAGACTAGAGAGACTATAGAGACTATAGGTACTAGAGAGACTATAGGGACTAGAGAGACTAGAGGGACTAGAGAACATAGAGGGACTAGAGATTGCTTTTTTATTGTTTGATTGTCCAAAATATTTAAAAAATGTAACGTTGCTGAAATTCTTGCCGGATTCTTCTCAGTAGAAGGTAGTAACTTCAGTAAATGTGACCTTCATAAGAGCCCTTCTTGGGTCGAAATGGCTTTGACTTTGGCATACAGTGCAGCCGTCGCCGCGCCGCCGCGAATATGCGCTCCTAAAACCTGATAATATTGGCCAAATCATGGAAACGGCTAATCTATGATGGGCCTAATAAAATACTGAACCTTCCTATGGAAGTCCCAACGCAATCGTTTTAGCCGTTTCAGAGAATAGCCCATACGCATTCTCTCGGCGGCTGCTGTAGACTAGTTTTTTATACCGGGCACAACTAGCCAACTATTAGGCTGTACAACAATAGATCACCTAAATACCTAACAAATGAACTCAGAGCCATTAAATCGGTTGTACCGAGTCAATTCCATCATTAGCTCAGCACTCAGCCGTAAACAAACATCATTAGAAACACAATGATGTTTACAAGCGAACGGTACGGGAATAGATCGGTGCAATATCTAAGTACTGCGCCGTACTGCAAGGCTGTGCAATTTATTCTAATTTTTAACTTTGAGTGATAATCTAGAGCCTACTTGTTGACTCATAACACTATGTAGAATAAAGCTGTAATTGATCTTGAAATTCAAGTAATGCATTTAATATTCATTGAGCTATTATTACTACGTATACAGAAGCTATCATAAGCAAAGGTTATGTCCGAACGTTATATATGTAGGATTTTAGAGTCAAGTAAAGTTATCTTTAGCGCTGAAACAATAATTAGTCGTCTAAGCAGACATTAGAAATACGT
The DNA here is from genome assembly GCA_951394255.1 of Polyploca ridens. NCBI lineage: Eukaryota > Metazoa > Arthropoda > Insecta > Lepidoptera > Drepanidae > Polyploca > Polyploca ridens. Next base: position 15,751,832 of record OX596250.1, read on the forward strand.
AGCGCTATCAGAACGGTTTTAGGATTATTTTTCTCGCAAACACCGTGATTTTCACGGTGCTTACGCCTTTTGTTCATCGTTATATTCTACAACAACAAGTGTGTCCGGATGGCTTCACTTGAACGGAACATAGTTGTTATGTGTGGCGTCCTCTCTATACGTAGTAATTATAGGTCAATGGAATATTCGTAGGAATATCAAAAAATAAATAAATAACTAAATTATTCTCGCGTTCTAGAGAACGTTGCGTCATAAAATGGTATCCTATGTGGTATTCCAATGGTATTCCATGGTATGACCTATAAAGTTTCATTAAAATTCGTTTAGCCAATACAGCATGATTGAGAAGCACACATACACACAAAAGTACCCACAAAAACAAAATTTTTCCATTAACGTAACAGGACTTTCTATGAGCTAAGAGTTAGCAAAAAAATCCTTGAAATTTCATCATGATAAGTGGGACCAACGGCTTTACTTGCCTTCCAAAGCATGGAAACGCTCGATTTGAAATACCACTAAGCGGTCACCACGGAATAGATAAATAAGGTTGGAAAGGCCCTCGCTCCAATTTTGTACTAGGACCAGTGTCGCCGCTTGACCCCCACTATTTTAATTTCTACACATACGCAATCATATTTTTACAAATATTTCGCACACAACCAAATCACGCACACATAAATCTCAGGGCAGATATTCGTTCGCCCACTAGCACTAAGCTACCGTGGGCATAGACACTCACACACGCAAAAATGCATACACCTGTCAAAAATGTTGACAACTTACAGTAGGGATGGGTAGTGTATAATCGTTAATGAATCGGTTCGATTATCAATTATTATTCTCATAGAACTTGGAATCGATAGTTGCATGGTTATGCTGTACGGATTACACAAAACAAACATATCTTTTTCTATTGAATTAATTATATTATTATTCAGCATAATGATTTTTTGGACCGGCAATAGTAAATTTGTGACAATTAAAAACTAATAAAATTATTAGGGTATGTAGTGGTTTTTTACGGATAACTGCGTGATAAATATATAGTATATTATATTATAGTGCGCAAATAACGAAAATTTTTACAACAAATTATATAGTTAACTAAATTTTAACTTCTAATGTTCGATTTATTTTATTTCTAAACTGATTACTGATAGTCTGGTTGTTCGTTGTGCGTGGCACTTCACTAAGTGGACCCGTCAATGAAGAACGACATTATCGTTAGTTAGTAATTACCGAAAAAATACGATACTTCATAGGCGCGAGCTGTTAAAATTATGAAGCTAAATTTGACAGATTTGATTTGCTTGATAAAGTCGATATTTTTATCGATAAATTATCTGATGAATGCGTGGGGAAAAATGAAACATGAAATTAATATTAAGAATTTTTTTTTTTTTTTAGTATAAACTAGCTAAAAGCACAGCTTTGTAAGGGCTCGTACTTGGTTATTGGAATTTTTTATACCGATACATAGAATTTTTTTTAAATGTTGTGATTATTGACAAAAACTTATATAAATAATTCATTAGACAAATGGAAAAAGAAACAATTGTTATGCATTGAAATACACTTATAAGTCAAAGTCAAAGCCATTTATTCAATTTAGGCCCTAGTAGGGCACTTATGAAGGTCAAAGCTACTGAAGTTACCACCAGTTCGCAAGTCAGCCTTCAACTGAGAAGAACAGGCAAGAAACTCAGCAAGGTTACATTCATTCAATGATTAATATAATATCTAATTTCAAAATACGTCTAACTAAAAATATACTATCGTTAATTAAATATAAAATAATTCGATAATTATCTTTGTCAAACGTAATTATATTATAGTCTAGAATTCTATCGATAATTTTATTTAACCAAACCACATGGTCACGTCACTATCGATAAACATGCTGCGCCTTACATTACTGCCAATCAGGGCAAAGGACGAAGTGTAGAAGACGCAATGTATGCAGTACATTGAAAGCGGACTTGGTCATTGCGCTGATTGAGCGAGTACACATCGGTCAATGTATGTTTATAACTTGTTGCAATAATTTTGTTAATGTTTGGTATTTCATAGTGATCAATATGTTTTTATGTTTTTTACTAATAATATTGTAATTAAATGTTATTTTCGACTTACCGATGGAAAGATATACCTCCTCGCTCTATACTAGAGGTCTGACTTTTCGTCTTACACGTTATAATAGCACAACACGGCATTATAACCAGAGCTCTGTTCTCTAACGTAATCCGACGCGCACTGACAGCGGTGAATGAGTGAATTGGTCAAGTTATGATTATCGAATCATAACTGTGGCGCGCTTGCCCCGCCCACATTACCATTCTAACCTTATTTATCTGTTCTGTGGCGGTCACCCATCCAGGTACCGACCATAATGGTGGTAGCTTAACTTTGCCGATAGATTAAGAACGGCTAATCATGCTACACCACGAGTGCTTCATACTCTATGACAATTACTTTTAATCTAATTTTCTTCAGAGTAAATGGAAACCAACCATTTATTGGTTCATTAGTTAATTCAAGTTGCTAAATAGATATAGTTTTCACTATAATGGCATTGGTCGCTCGGGAAATCACTTAAGTGTATGAACCTATGTTCGTAACTTAGAACCTCACACACGACTGGATAAGGGATAATCGCTTGGGACCAAATAATTATTTCCTGAATCCGCGGACAATATGACGTCGATATGGCATGTTGCTGTCTGAGGAAGAGGGTGGTCTATTTGGTTTGTGAGAGTTTTCATTGAATTAGAGACACAGGGTCATTTTTCACATAGCTATATTTGATTTTAAACTAAGCAGCGCTTGATGGAAATCAGTTTACTATTATATCCTATAGTATCCTACATTATATCTTACTAATAAGCTGAACGGCATTGTATTTGCCCCAAGCTTGAATTTGATTGCGATCAAAAAGAGCGGTGATAGGAGGGAGCCTTGTCGCACACCAGCATTTTTTGGCTTAATCATTAAAAATTTACAAAGATAAAGCGCGTCAAAGTTCGGGAGTAAAAACTATACCATAACGTGACGTCACGAGGAACTTCAACACACGATATCTTCGTTTTATTTTGTTTAATTGACAAAAGAAAAAATACGTGTCTAATATTTTTTGATAATGTTAATGACGGACTAAATAGAATTTTTCTCCTCTCAGGGCGGAAAGTGTCAACTTTCGTCCCGCTGCGCTAAACGAAAACTCCGCTTTCCGCCTCCGTCGAGGAGAAAAATAGTATACACACTTTGGCCGGGAAATAAAAAAGCCTCAGATCATGTGATTTGAGACATTTCTTACTTTCCTGCCCTAGGTGAGTAATTATACTATTCCGTCATCTAGCCTATTTACTGGGCCATTTCTAGTGTACGTCAAAAATGTTAATTAAATATGAAACAGTGTAAATTTCAAAACACCTCTTTTGTATGAAATATCGAACTTTGACCAAATTCAATGCCGGTGAGTGTATTATAAATGCGAATGTTTGTGTGTGTGTGTATGTTTACAACCACTCAGCTCCTAAATGGCTGGACGGATATTGATGACGTTTAAGTACGTAGATAAATCATATACCCTGCCCTGGAATAATAATATAGTATCCTTTTATTCCGGAAAATCATAACTTTCCGCGGGAACGCGAGAATAGAAGCAGCATAGAAGCTTTGTACTTTATAATTGTGTAATAATCTATTTTCTTCCGTTTATACCTGCCGTGTTTATTTTTCGATGTAGGTTAATATAATTAAGGCAAGTTAGCACAACAGACGCTTTGTAAGTAATTGACTAATCAAGGACATCAGTCCCCTATAGGGGAGCACATGATTTGGGTCACATTGACTTGTACGCTGAATGTACCGTTACTATTGGACGAAGGTAATCCAACAAAATGAGAAAATTTCATGTACCGAAGAACTTGTATAGAACAGAGACAGATCGAAACGCGACGTAAATTAATGATTTGTATCCGAAAAATAAAACTAGTCTATGTGCATTGAGCTATTATTACTACATATAGTGAGGACGTCGCCCATAACAACTATGTTCCGTTCAAGTGAGGCTATCCGGCCACACTTGTTGTTGTAGAACGATGAACGAAACGCGTAAGCGCCGTGAAAATCACGGTGTTTGCGAGAAAAGTACTCCTAAAAGCGTTCTGATAGCGCTACGTGTTTCTACTATCTGCTTAGACGACTAATTTATTGTTTCAGCTCTAAAGAGAACTTTTTCGTTGACACAAAAAAAATGGGACATAACTTTTGCTTATATATACGTATTGCTTCTCTATACGTAGTAATTATAGCTCAATATCTTTGTGTTACATTTACATACTTATATAATATTTATAATCGATCATTTCCAAACACATTTGATACTGCCAAAGTATTTTACTAATGATTTTAAATATCTTGAAGATTGACTTCAATCTCCATTTCATAAAAGCTATGAATTGATACGTACATTCTGAATATTTCTCGATTCACTGACAATTTTAGTTTCATACTCGAGCTTTCACAATTTGCATTGATATCAGGCTTTCGTATTCAAAAGCCCTTGATGTACAGAAGCTTATTTTACTTTGTGATGATTGAAATACTTTGAATCTGTCTGTACTTTCAATGCTTTAGTGAGCCTTTGATTGATATGGTTCTTGAATAAAATTAATATTTCCGAAGTTCCTTTGAGAGCTGAAAAAGTTTTTATCTTATTCCATGAACTAAAAAATTTAGATAAAAAGGTACTCTACTCAATTCAGAAAACGTGCTAAATTACAACCAAATCTGTTCAGTGATTGAGTGACAAACATCCTTACAAACTTATATTTAGCCAAATACCATTTCGCTCCTACACTTCATGAAAACTAAAATAACTCATGTCTCATAAAACTTTCGAATGATCTGTTTGCATCGCAACAAACGATCTTAAGGCGGCCCTCTGTGGCCGGCGCAACTTCAACGCGAGCATAGTCTAAAAGCTTGTTGTTTCATCCAACGTAATGTTTGACTGCGAATAAAGAGAGATAGCATCAGAGCTGTCGGTTATCAGTCGGTAAATTCCGCTGATCACTCGCGGCCGCTTCGCTAGGTCGTCATTCATGATTTCGCATTCATAAAACTTGTTCCAGGAGTATACTTCTTGAGAAAAAATCTTACAAGTTTGTGAAAAAAAAGTTAGTTATTTAGAATCTCCAATACATTTGCAAGCCTGGTATCTTAATGTTTTCTTTACTTTTACAATTTATAGGTACATTAGATATGGCCAAAGTTCAGGCAAAAACGCTGTTTTTCGGAGGCTTTGACTGAATTTGTTTCACACTTTTTTTAAATTACGCCAAGATACAAGGCTAGATATAGTACACAAGATACTAATTTGTTCAAAATATCTAACGAAAAATGTTTAACAACGCTATAATAAGTACAGGGGTTTTGTATGAAAAGTATGACGAATTGAGTCCTCTTAATCTATTCTTAAGCATTTTATATAACACAGGTCTATAAACAATAAAAAAAAAAAAAAAAAAAAAAAAAAAATATTTGCACTAATTTCATTTATAAGTAGCTATTGAAAAACTATGAAGCTCTCGTGGTACCACTGTCGTGGTCGGTACCTGCATGGGTGACCGCCCAGTGGTATTTCAAATCGAGCGTTTCCGTGATTCGTAAAGCACGTAAAGCCGTTGGTCCCGGTTATAGTCGTTAAGCTAGTTGGATGCCTCCTAGGCGGCTTGAAAAATTCCAACAGTAGGTTGACCACTAGCCTATCTCCACCGATCCGCAGTGGGCATGCGTGGTGGAGTATTGCCTATTGCCTTTCACCCTCATTTGTGAAAGGAGGCCTGTACCCATCAGTGGGATATTATAGGCTGATGATGATGATGATTGAAAAACTATACTATACCGACCGGACCGTGAACCTGAAAGTATTATTTCGCTTCACACACGTCATACAATCGGTGACAGATATTTTATTAGAGCGGATAGAAGACTTGAATCTCATTCCAACAACGCACACGTCCTACAAAATCTCGACCTTACTTAGAAGAGAAGAGGAAGATGGAAGAGAGAATAAATAGGATAAGATTTCCTGCTGTTGCAAGCAAAGAATTGACAGTAGGTTGACTTTCTCAATCTAAAAAGCGCCCGGCGCAAATCTTCCATTGGGAATGTGCTTTATTCTGGTTGAGTTGCATAAATACCCATAAATCAGGTCTCTCCATGGTATAACCTCAGAGTAAATAATATACTACGTACAACGGTATATGATTATGTCGTTTTGCTGATTGCATAAGCAAACAGATCGATCTTTCAGTGCTTGCAGTTTCGAAATCGGTCGATTTGTCAGACAGATGTATTGACAGAATTTGTAATGCTCATAGGTTTGATGACGTCTGGTTCAGTGCAGCGCACTATTATTTTTTTGAGCTTGTAGTCTATTTGATATACTTACATCTATGGCATTAAATTGTTTGAAGAATGGAGTCTGTCGTATAATAATATAGATCAGCAAAACAAGGTTTAGGTTAGAACGATTTTACTATATTTATAATATGTAAACAATGTTTGTGTTACATTGATAGAAATTGATAATAATAAAACTTCATGTTTTACCTGATGGTAACCGGTTACCGTAGCCTATGGACACCTGCAACACCAGAGGTATCACTCGCGCGTTGCCGACCCTGCAGAAATCTCTTCACACCCTTTTTGAAGAACCCCATGCTGTACTCCATTGGGAAAACCACGGCAGGGAACTCATTCCACAGTCTGAGCGTCCGCGGAAGGAAGCTCCGTTGAGCCCGCACAGTTCGAAACAATTCTGGTTTCAATGTGTGAGGATGGATTCCCCGTCGATGGTGAGAGTTGCGATGGTGGAAGGAAGCCGTGGGCATCAAGTCGAACAATTCTTTAGAAAACTCTCCGTTATACAAGCCTTTGCCGATTCTTGTAAGTGGGCCGACTTCCGAACTGGTGGTAACTCCAGTAACTTTAACCTTTATAAGTAACCCAACTAGGGCCTAAATTGAATAAATGGCTTTGACTTTCACTTTGACGTCAACTACCTAATATTATAGCGTAATAACTACTTATCACGACGTAAAATCAGACAGGCGTTATGTGTAATGAAATTTATCATCTAAGCATTCCTGTCACATTAATATTCGATGCACCTTGTTGTATAACAATAGCAAATACAATATTGGCCGCGATTTCAAGGTACGAATGTTTGTAAACATTTTATTTTAAGAAACGGCATTGAAGCGAGCTTATTTTGCGTACAGATTAATGTTGGTCAATGACCTATGTATATATGTACCTACATATGAACCTTTTATCCCGGTAAATAGGTAGGCTATAAAACTACGCAAACCAAACAATGGTTTGTTTGTTTCTGTTGTAGCCAATGTTTATAAATCTGGATGTTTTGGACCAAAATCAGTTTTTTTGCTGCCTTCTACATACTAAGGGTCACCGCTCATTATAACAACACGGCTACGCCTCGGCATTTACCTTGCCATGCAACTGAGTCCTTTAAATCGTATGCATTAAAGTGAATTTTTCTATGACTAGATTAAAGAGTTGACGCCTCGCGGCAAGCGCGCATGCAGCTACAAGCCACTAGTCCTGCTGACCACACACTTCCAGCGAGCGGTCCGCTCTCTTGCTGCGTGACGCCAGCAAGAGGTATCTTTCCATAGCCGCGCTACCAATTCCACCGGCGGCGCCGCGCAGCCCGCGAGCTGCCACCTCGCAGGCGGCGTGCTGGCAGCTAGTGGTTGGATAGAGTTGAGGCGGTGCCGGGCCGTTGCTGCGATGAAGCGGTGCTGACATAATGAGCGATGACCTTTAGCTTGTATGCGGCGTACAGTTTCCTTAATCTTTCTTTTGTTTTTAGTTTTAGTAGTATGGTAGCTCCATCTTATTCTTATATATCTCTATTTTTGTGATGGTAAATAAATGCATTTTCATTCAAAACGTAATCACATTGACAAGCATCGCATTTTCAGTTCAAATCATAAAATTACTACGTCACTAACCTAAACTAACTGAAGCCAAACAACAAAAGTTTTATATCAAATATTTATAAAATAAATACCTATGTATAAAGTGTGAATTTATGACGTGGATCGTGCTCTCATTCGTTCTAATATTTAAACAAATCGCTCTAACGCCTAGCTACGATTTATTTTTGGCGTCGGTCGATACGCCGAGCACCGGACCAGTGGGACCAAATTCTGAAGATCCTACTTTGGACACGGATATCAAAATTTCAACAATACCTTATGATGAGCTGAAATAGGGATCATTTCCGGGGTCCATATACCCAAAATTGAGATAGGCGCTAATGAAGAGAAGAATACAGACTGATTACGTAAAATGAAGGCGAGCACCTCGTTATTTTGCCATTACTTCCCAGAATTTGGTTATTCATAAGTGATAGAGGAAGAGTAATTTTTTCATAATCAACGGGTTCCATATCTAATTATTATTGCTATTCAATTTATTCTTTTTATTTAACTTATTATTACCATTTTAGGGTTCCGTAGCCAAATGGCAAAAAACGGAACCCTTATGGATTCGTCATGTCTGTTTGTCTGTCTATCTGTCTGTCTGTCTGTCTGTCCGTCCGTATGTCACAGCCACTTTTTTCCGAAACTATAAGGACTATAGTGTTGAAACTTGGTAAGTAGATGTAGTATTTAAGATTTTCACACAAAACAGAAAAAAATATCCTGGGATATTCCTCACACACGGTCATCTGATCCCAAACTAAGCAGAGCTTGTACTATGGAAACCAGATAACTGATATACTACATATACTACTTTTTGTTTGTAAATACATACTTAATATACATAATTACACCCAGACTCAGGACATACAGACATGTTCATGCACACAAATGCATGTCCTGTGTGGGAATCAACATGACCTGCGGCGCGTAAGGTGAACCTTAACCAACTGCGCCAACTGGCCCCAAAAAAATTTTTGGGGGTTCCCCATACTTAGACCTGAAAGTAAATTTTTTTTTTCCTCAAACCGATACGTGTGGGGTATCTATGAATAGGTCTTCAAAAATGATATTGAGGTTTCTAATATAATTTTTTTCCAAACTGAATTTGTACGAGAGACACTTCCAAAGTGGTAAAATGTGTGTCCCCCCCCCCGTAACTTCTAAAATAAGAAAATGATAAAACAAAAAAATATATGATGTACATTACCATGCAAACTTCCACCGAAAATTGGTTTGAACGAGATCTAGTAAGTAGTTTTTTTTTAATACGTCATAAATCGTAAATCGCAATTTACCTTTCATTCAATCAACTCAAATATAAAAAATCTATTTTATATTATGTTACTTGCTGCTGGCCGCTTTTTTAAATATATATATATAATTATAAAAAGAAAATACACTTAAAAATATAAAAAAACAGCATGCAACCGGTATCGGGAACAGTGTCCTAGTTACTGGTAGTTAAGGCTCCAGTCCGAGGAACTTTCTCACAATGGGAGCCGTCTCCAGGAGCACCTTCTAAATCTGGCCCTTCATCCAGCTGCCTAACAAGAGCCTCTTGAGGTGTTTGTCGAGGCTTAATGCCATAGGCGGAAACGACTATCGGAACAATGGTTGCCACGTCGATATCCCTTGTGAACTAGATCAAGATATTTACTATTATTATTATTCCCAGAAGGTTTTTTTATTCATTCAATTTTTTCAGTTTTTATCAAAATCGACCTCGAGGCTCCATTGATAATTTTTCTCTATTCCCTGGCTGTAGGATTTGGCCATCCAGCCCACTTGAAAAAATCCTGTATATTTTTGTCTATTATTAGTCTATTATTCTACTCTGTATAAAAAAAAACGGCCAAGTGAGAGTCGGACTCGCACATGGAGGGTTCCGTGCATTAAAACTAACTCAACATTGCTATGAAAATAAAAATTTCAGCTGTCTACCTATTACCGCTCATGAGATACAGCCCACTGACAGATAGACGGACGGACAGCGGAGTCTTAGTAATAGGGTCCCGTTTGGCACCCTTCGCGTATGGAAGCCTAAAAAATTACAATTTCATGAGACTGATATTACCCAGTAATAATAGTACGGAAGGCTATCAAATGGTAATCAGCCGTAAGTGTTACCCGAGCACGGTGTCAAGTAAACACCTGCAAAATAACTATCGTAACCAAGTTAAAGGTGTGTTGCAGATAGTGTTGCCAGGTCCAGTGTGTCAAATTTTATATAAGGATAGGTTAAAATAATCGGGATTTTGGTTATCAAATCGGGGCAGCTACCTACAATGGCTAGAAAAAAAAAACGGTCAAGAGTATATAAAATATTTTAATGTAGTAACAGCTTACAGAAACAGATATATTCATTTTTCCTGTCAAAATTGACGAATATAGTACAGCCTAAGGAGGTTAGTGAAAAATCGGGACATTAGGCGTCCCGATCAAGGGTAAATCGGGACGTGTCACCAGACCCCTGAAAATCGGGACGTCCCGCGCAAATCGGGACACCTGGCAACACTAGTTGCAGACAAGATGCTATTTATAAAACGGCACATGTATATGTACATGGACACTTATAATAGTGATGACGGACAAGCGATTCGTTAGTCTTAATAGGTCAATTGGGCTTGAACTGACTCGCATTACTCTATGCTCGCATGTATGCAGTTGACTCACACATGAATTTCATTGAATATCTGTAGTAAAACTTTTTTTGGTCTCCTTTTTATTTTGCCAGACCCTAAGGCCCATCCTACAGAGAGAGTTCTGGAGTTCCGCGTTCCGAGTTCTGCATTCCGCGTTGACTGTAAGCTATGTAGGGCCTTTGAAAGTAAAATAAGTGTATGATGTGCGATCAGTAGCGAATATTGCAGAACTCTAGAACTTTAGACTGCTTGCTGTGTGCACAATAGTCAACACGGAATGCAGAACTCGGAACTCGGAACTCAAGAACTCTCTCTGTGGCAGTGCTGCAAACTCTCCTTCTTTTCCAGGAGATTCCATGATTTTTGGACATGTCTCCTTACCTCCTTATTTATTTTTCAATTCAATGAAAATCTCCTGGATTTTCACGATGTGAGTAAAGTGTACGACATTTTATATTTTCATAAAAATAACACCTGAATTGACATAAAATAAACCAGTCAATTCTCTGTATAATCTGCATCTCTGTGTAAAACTTGCGAAGAGACGTTGCGTCTTCGGTTTATTTTCATGAGTTCGTGTATTTTGAGTTACACTGCTACATTATCGGTGGTGTTTTACCCAATAAAGATCAATGCCTGTGAAGTTGAAGTGAAATGAATTACGTGTATCGTGATTTTTCAAGTTGTTTAAAATATCCGTGAAAAGTTTTAGTACGATTACCACCTTTTTACTAAACATTTGTATGTCTTATCGAAACTGTCAATTTTATCCCACCAAAAACATTCTGTAAAAAACAGCCAAGTCTCGATGGACCTTCTTGTTTATCTCTAAAAAGTAATGAAATCTAGACAAAGTCGTGCCAAGTCTAAGGATCCTTACTGCGATTTCTTTATTATTATAGTTAATGTTGTGTGACTTGGCCGTTGAACATTCTTTATACGTTAGTGGGTACAAGCACAGATTGGTGCAATGGTGTCATGGAACACCTGGTTTTGTACCCTTGTGTACCCTTCAACGGCCAAGTCACACAACATTAACTATAATAATAAAGAAATCGCAGTAAGGATCCTTAGACTTGGCACGACTTTGTCTAGATTTCATTACTTTTTAGAGATAAACAAGAAGGTCAATCGAGACTTGGCTGTTTTTTACAGAATGTTTTTGGTGGGATTTCACTTCTTTTTGTAGAAAATGAAGCGGCCCACCAAGTTGAATATTTTTTGTAAAGGCGGTATGTCGATCTCTAATAGTTTGGTTGGGCTCTTGTGTTTTCTAATCAGGGTCACCAGGTACTCCAGATCTTCGATTATCCTAGTTTTTATAGTATTCCCTTTATGTGGCCATTAAACCCTAACTCTGTACCAAATTTCAGCTCTCTGAGTTTATGGGAAGTACCAGTTCTATTTTGATGATCATGAGTGAGTGAGTGAGTGAGTGTCATAAATGCGAAACTTTGCTTTCGCTTAACTTCGGAACTAAATGACCTATAGACTTGAAATTTTGGATTTTAAGTATGTTATTATAGCTTACTGGATGACGAAAATTTCTGCGTTCTGGTCTTATCCAGAGGTTCTCAAATAGGGGCCTGAAAATGCGGCGAAATGGTTCCAGTAAAGGATGGTACGGCAGTGTTTGCTTCGCGCTCGACTTGGTGGGGGCACTGCCGTGCCCCCCGATTACTGACAGAGCCGTCAATGTGGAAGTGATTTATAGTGACTAGACCTTATATAACTCTAAAAATAAGTCCTAATAAAAAGGATTTGCTTGTTAAAATGAAAACTAAGGTATAATATAAAAAATCCTATTAATCTAAATACAGCAAAAAGGGTATTTCTTTTATTTCTCCTTCTTTTTGACCCTGTTTCCTGGATTTTTGCCATAAATATACTTCTTTTTTGCATGTTGGGGTTTGCAGCACTGCTCTGTGGGATCGGTGCCTTACAGTGTTGTTGTCAATAGGTATGATTCCTAGGTAAAAAAAATATACCTAATTCTAATTAGTCCGTCAGTTAGATTATCAAAAAATATTGGACACGTATTTTTTGTTTTACCAAAAACAAAGATAAAGCGAGTCAAAGTTCGGGAGTGGGGGCTCGTGACGTCACTTCAAATTACAGTGTACTCTAACATGACGTCACGCGGAACTTCAATACACGATATCTTCGTATTATTTTGTTTAATTGACAAAAGAAAAAATACGTCTATTTTATATGATATTGATAATGTAAAAGACGGACTAAATAGTGTTTTGTCATCATAAATAAAAATAAATAAGTCTCGACTCAAAACTAAAACAAACTAAACTCAAGCCTAGTTTAATTGTATTTGTTTAATTTCTCCTAATCTGCCTCAAATTCTCAATTGACATTAATTCACTCCAAACGAGACCTGCCAAATGCCCCAGTTGAAACCCCTAGAGAACCAGAAGACCTCAGTCCTTCGAAATATATCTTTGAGAGTTTCCGGCCGGTGTATTTTATTTTTAGTACGAAATAAATCGTTTAGCTCAATTAAGTGCCTGTTTCACGATTCTCAGTGCCCCGGTATTACGAATTACAAAATTCGTTTTTATCGTGTAAAATATTGACACTATCAATGTACAAATAGAATCCGTGTCTACTAAATTATAATATCAGGCAATGAGAAGTTTAAAAACAATATTATAGTACGCACGGCTACAGATCAAGCTATACATTTCCAATATAAGCTGACCTCTCATTGCAGGGAAATCCTATACAATGCGAGATCAGCTTATACTGGAGATGTATAGCTTGATGTGTTGCCGTGTGTACCTATATTACAACGAAAAAACATTATAATGGCCGTAAACTTTAATATGTATTGACTCAGATGCAGAACATAAAAGTTTGGTTTATTACTTTAATTTAGTGCGTAGAAATATTTTGCAAATGTTTCAGTGCATTTGAGAAAAAAAAACATCTATCTTATAAAATGTTAATGTTTGACATTTACATTTTATAAGATAGTCAAACATTAACATTTTATAAGATAGTCGTTTATTTGTGGAAATAATAAATGATTTGAATTTGATTTTGAATCTTGTGACTTGAGACTTCCTCGTAAATCTATGATTCAAATGGACTGTACATAATTACATTTTATAGATAGTCGTTTATTTGTGGAAATAATAAATGATTTGAATTTGATTTTGAAGCTTGTGACTTGAGACTTCCTTGCAAATCTATAATTCAAATGGACTGTACACAATTTTCAATTCTACCTATCTTATTTACAAAATTCTATGCGAAAAGAAAGAATAGTACAGAGATAACACGAAAGTGGTATTGAAACTTCCATGTAAATTGAAATCCCAAGAAATAGCATCAATCGAAAGTCTAAGAAAAAACTAGAAATTTTGTACAATTCCATACAATTTTGTCACTAAATAACATGGCCAAAAAAATGGCATGTAAAACTTATGGGCATTGATTCTCGAGCAAACCTTACCACAGATTACTAAATAGTTACTACGTAAATCACTACGGGTGCTACGGGAATAAAGTATACATTGAATAAACTTGTATAACGCAGGCATACACTAAGAAAATGTTATTCAAAATTCAACCCTGAACGAGTTTTTTTTTTAAATCATAGAGTGAAAACGCGCGGTGGAAATCTAGTACAATACAAAGACATACCATCTTTCTTATTCAAAAGAAGGTATCTAGAGGATTTTGCAGCTTACAAACCCGAAAGGAAAGGGCACGGTAAACGGATGATGTGGTCGGGACTCGGAAGGGATTATCTCACAAAGATAAGGGGCTTTTATATACAATGATATTATAATAGAGATATGCTACCCCCATACTAAGCGGCGTTCAGTTATTGTTGAATTAGGTGAATGCGATAGATAATACGGAACGTATGGTACAGAAAGAGATAGCAATATGTAGCCGCTAAGCAAAATTACGACAATTGTCTGAATTTGTCTGCAACAATTAGCGTGCGTTAATGCGATATCTACCTCTTTTTATTATAATATCATTGTTTATATAACTATAATATCATATTGTGTTTTATTGTAAGGTAGAAAAGTCCCGCGCCTTTTCAGCGACCGGAAAGTTTATGCGATGCGTAAAGAATGTCATGATCATATGGTTTTATATTCGTTGTTTAGTAATGTACTATGTGATATTATTTTATTTTAAATCTAACTGACTGACTGATTTTAATTTTATATAGAACATTTTAGTTTATTTGTATATATAGTTAATAATATTATCTCTCGTACATATTTAGCCGAATTAGTATTTTTGTGACTATATTCAATACAACTCGAGAAAATTCAAATAAGACAAGGCTGTATGGCCAAACCTTTGCCTGCCTTTTGGCAAATATGACAAACAACAACATAAAACTAAGAAGAACACAAAAATAGTTCCCCGATTTTTTACTTTAATCTAAATGCACCCAAATCACTGACTGCTAAATCACCCGTATACGGTCTTAAATTTTTTGCAAGGAAACTGGATTAGTTAAAAAAACCTGCGTTACCCTTTATAACATCAGCCAGTTATATAAGTCCCGTCTAAACGGTTCAGCCGTTTCGGAGGTTAGCCGGAACACATAGAGAGACAGATAAAATGATTTAAATTGGTTTTTAGTGTTCCGAATCAAAAAGGAAAAAAAGGAACCCTTATGGTGCCATTCCGTTCGTCTGTCTGTCTGTCACAGCACTATATTTCAGCAACCACTAATGCTATTGATTTGAACTAGGCTCTGACTCCATCATCAGACCCTGAAAACCATATATAGTCAAAATGCATCTCAAGACGATTCCAACAAGTCCAAACACGGCTAACATACGTTATTCCGTTATCGAGTTCCAGTGCCTACCTTCCTTCCGGATCCATCATCAGATCAGCTCGATGGTAAGTGTGCAAAGTTTCAGTTTGATCCGACATTTTGACGTCGATTAAAATTACGTTTGAAGATTACATTACATACAGGTGAAGCTAATAAAAGCATGTTAAAAATAAGTCTTGTTAAAAAAATTAATTTTTAATTCAAGCATTTTTTGATGACTGTCCTTTTTGTTGGCTGTACTTGCATTATCATCCAATATACTCATATGTAGACCAAACACTGGAAGTGGGTGAAAACGCTTGGTGAGCAAAGCCATTTTCAGCATCGGCCCTACTTAGCAAGATAACGGTCAACACTACAGAACCCTTTCCACTTCCTATTCAAAATATGCTAAGATAATAATTTTATCGTGTCAACAATATTCGAATATGGCCCAACATTTTTTATATGAGGATACATGAATTTATATAATTAATTACTGTATAATAATGTTAACTAACAAACGCTCAAAATAGTTAGCCAGCCGCCCGCCTCGACGCTATCCGCCCGCCCGTTGTTTGTAAACAAACATCAGTTTTCCAGCTTTTTTATTCAATCAAAAGTTTTGTTACAGCTTATTTTCCCATAAGACTATTAAAACTATAACTTACGAAATTTATTAATAACTTTTTTATATATTGGGGAATTTTCAGTTTCAGATATCTACTAAAAATTACATTGAAATTATTTAACAAAATCAGCGCATACAAATATTTTTAATAACTTTATCCAAACGAAAACTATGTAAAGGATAAATATCCAAAAATATCAGTAAAATATAACAGCAAACTTAACCCAGTAACAAATCTGGAACCGCTATTTCAATAAGAAATTAATCTATAAATAGCATCAGACTGTTAACGTAAACTCGCTCTAAAATACTCAGATATAACATACCTGTTCCCCTTTCTCTTCCGAATCAGCCATTTGACACGTTATATAACTGTTATTGAGTGATATATATCAGTATCGGTTAGTAAAGAAGCGACCACTTCACGGGAGGATCGGGAGTGCAGTGAGGAACTGCTGTGGTCAGAGGGAAGCCGTATATTGAGGAACGACGCACAGGTGTACGGGTAAACGCTTCGTAGTGGATGCGCGTTCCAACCGCAAAACGTTGATTGTAGGTATGAAAAAAAATTTTTGGTTCACAATCCTTCCTATATCCTTACTAATATTATAAACGCGAAAGTTTGTATCCATGGATGTTTGTTACTCTTTCACGCAAAAACTACTGAACGGATTTGGATGTTTGGCACACAGATAGTATATGTTCTGGATTAACACTTGGTATACTTTTTATCCCGGAAAAAGATCCCGATCCCTCGGGAATGCGGGGAAACCGCGCTGGACAGCTAGTTAATAATAAAAAGGCCATTTGTAATAATATTGAGTAAATAATCATTTTTATAGTCCTTTACAGTTCTTATGTTTTAATGCAAGATTAAAACATACGTAAATTATATTGCCATTGGACTCCAGCGCAAATCAAAAAATTCTATCTCAAAGGTATTAAAAATTCAAAATGGCGATTTGTTTTCATACTTATCAGTGCCATATTTATTTAAAAGAGCGACTATAGGTCGGACAATATCTTTAATAAAGATAAAATAGTAATAAAATAACATAATACACATTAATATCTGGTAAAAAATACGCTAATTGCTTTAATTGTTTATTATTGCAATATACCTATCACACGCGGCGGTGATAATTTAAGGACGTTTACATTCATTGAACTCTGTTTTGGAAGTATGATATAGCTATTTCATTTAATATCGCTTTAGAATAATGTATTAAAATAGGATATTTTAATTTTAAAAAAAAGATAAATCTTTAGTTAATACAGCACCGTGGTCTGGAGATTTGGTAAATGTGCAGGATTTATTGTATCAAAATTCAAAATCATTTATTCAAATAGACCTTCGCAGGCACTTTTGAAAAGTCTGACTCTAATACCGGTTCGGAAGATTGCATTTTCCATCATTTCGACAAATCCAATACAAAGCGTTTCTATTTCAATCAGAAATGTATTAGAACACTTGGTGTACGCTGATCCTATTGAGTATGTTTAGATACGTGAGAATGGAAAACGGCAACAACTTTATCACTAAATTGAAATTTCGTGTAATCTCCAATATACAGTAGGCACTAGTTTTAGTCTCGCGGTTTCACTCTGTTCTTTGTATAAAAAGTAACTGATTAGCCGTTGAGCAGTCAAGGTAACAAACGAACAAACTTTCGGTCGTATTTTTAGCAGTATACGATAAAAATAAACATGTCCTTCTAATAATATCTTCTACAACATATTTTATTACAGGATCAAATTAATAATAAAGGCGACATCCATTAAAAAAAAAAATATAGAGGTTTTTGGTCTTCCAAATAATTGCCACGAAATACTAATTTTATAAACCCCGTACGCATAATACTCCACCATAAACATTTCGACAGAATGTTATACTTTTTTGTTACTGCATGTTTGGGTTTTTTTTTACTATTTACACAGGCCTGTGTTTGACCGCAATCTCACCATGGTAAGTGATGATGCGGCCGAAGGTGGTGTACACACAAAGCTTAGAAGGAACTGGCTCTGAAGTGCAGCTATCGGAACACACCGAAAGGTGCTTGGCGACAGATTTTCAACTTGAGGATGGTAGCCAGCCAGGCGGGTACTACAAAGTACCCTACCACCGTGCTATGGTTTCCTCACGATGTTTTCCTTCACCGAAAGCTCAAGCTCATTGTAGGATTCGAACCCGCGACCTTCATCTCGGTATCCGACGTCACTACCACTGAGCTATCATCGCCTTGGAGTGGAATCTGGCAAGTCGAATTTCCAGTGGTCGGATTGACTTGATATATTTTTTTTTATGTCAAAAGGTTGACAAACAGGCAGACGGTCCCCCTGATGGTAAGTGGTCACCGCCACCTATGGACATTTGCAATACCAGGGGATTGCCGATGTGTTGCCGACATTGTAGAGCTCTTTTTACGCCCCTTTTGAAGAACCCCATATCGTAGCGCTGAGGGAAAACCGTAATGGGGAGCTCATTCCACATCCGAATAGTCCGCAGCAGGAACGTCCGACTGAACCGTTGTGTGGACGATCGAGGCGGCTCGAGGATATGAGGATGAACTCCACATCGCCGGCGAGCGGTGCGGTGGTAAAAAGGTGATGATTTGGTATAAATTAGTGTATTGGATGAAAATGCAAGTACAGTAACCCAAAAAAGCTTAACAAAAAAACTTATATGTTCCTGAATGTACGTATTTTAAATGCCGTAAGTTATTCCTTGTTCACTGAGGATCAATTGTTGTATCAATCTTCCCTAATAATCTTTATATTTGTACAAGTATTTCTCATTCTTGTCTAATAGGAAATAGAACATATCAAGCCCCATTCTCTAAGGGAATAGGCGAGTAATGTCATTATAGGAAACTTCACCACAATGCAATACCCTTCGCTCGCGATTATTAAACAACGTAAATCAATTTACCATATAATAGAAGTGCTCAACTAATAATGTAACACGACACGAGGAAAATGTTACGAAGCTGTGAGGATGTAAACCATACATTTGAAATGATTTGATGATGATAGGAGACGGCTCCCAAGAGTGAAACAACCATAGTGATGAAATTTGTCACACGGGTCGATTATAATATGTAAATTGAAACTTATATCTCGGGAAAACATAAGATCCCTTGCAGGAGGGGGGTGAAACCGCGAGGCGACAACTAGTTTGGAATAAATCCAAATATCTGAATATTGAAGATCTATAACCCTGCTTCGGATATCTCAATATCATAAAACTAGCAACTCGAAGCCCTTGGCTTATCGGAACCTAGACACGGATTTAACGTTTTTTTTTTATACTACTTAGGCAGCAAACAAGCCTACGCCCCGCCTGATGGTAAGCGGTCACCGCAGCCTATGGACGCTTGCATCACCAGGGGTGTTACTCGCGCGTTGCTGACCCTGCTGAATTTTCTTCACGCCCTTTTTGAAGAAAACCATGCCGTACTCCATTGGGATAACCACGGCGGGGAGCTCATTCCACAATCTGAGCGTCCGCGGAAGGAAGCTCCTTTGAGACCGCTCAGTTCGAAACAATTCTGGTTCCAATATGTGAGGATGGACTCCCCATCGATGGCGAGAGTTGCGATGGTAGAATGTAGCCGTGGGCATCATCTTAAACAATTCTTCAGAGATTTCAAGATTTTTCTTTAAAGACAATCCATTATCTGCTCGTTTAGGGTCATAGACTTAGGATTTCGCATGGAAACGAAATATGACAATCCTTATGACACTTTGCGAGCGAGAAAGAGACGCATAGACATTTTAGTCGTGAGGCAATGTTACTTTCGTTATTAACCCATATCAACCCGGGTTATGTATGAATTCGTATTTTACTGAAAATAATTACTATCATGCAAATAAAACTAGAAAAGTGTATGCTATAGACATTGTCACCTGTTCTGTGAGCAAAAGTGATGTGAATAATATGAAATAGCCCACGTAATTATACGTTTCACAGGTAAATACGTAGTTTTTCATTGGAATGTTTTCAACTTTATCACAATATTATCATTAATCGACTTCAAAATCAGTTTTTTACACTAGAATATCTATTTATCTATATCTAAAAATGATAAACTTAAGTACCCTAAATCAACTAATGAAATTGACCTTGATGTAGCATTTTCATTTTATTATCGGAAAATTCTGTACTTATTTAATCTTTTATACTAAAGTTTGTAAGAATGAATGCGGGAGATAATCTCTGGAATTACTGATTCGATGCACAAAACTATTAGGATATAAGAATATTATAACTAAATAATAAAAACTACTCTAAACTAAACCTAATCTTTAAAAATAAAAACTATTCTAAATCCGTGCCAGTGGGTAACGTTACCAGAATACTGGCAGCATTGCCACGTTGGATGGCAATGCTAAGCTGCTGACCAAAGTATAAGCCAGCATCCTGGGAACGTGTCGCCTCAAGTAGGCGTGCTGCAAGTTCTAATAATAACTTCTAAATAGATTAATATAATAGTTTAAAAATTAATAACTAGCCTCGAATCATTTTACATATGTATTTAGTATTAAAACTCATTAAAAAAAAAAAAAAAAAAATCGAAGACTCCACAGAAACGATGTGAAGAGGTTCGACAAGCCATAGACAAGATAGGTAAAGGTGGATGGGAGGAAGCGAGCGCACTCAATTGCTTGGTAATTGGGTCGGCCGCTAATTGCGATACTTCCTTCGTCGTACCTACCGACGATAAATACACGAGACAGGAATACATAAACATGCTTACTTGGAAAATTCTTCTGTGTATTCAATTGCCTGAGGCTATTTACTTCTGAAGAAAGTTAATAATAATTTTATTTTGGGCGAGTGACGTGCTGATAAGAATACTAAATTTTAATGTTTTACATAAATATTATATGTACTGAATAATATTTTGGGAATAAACATTAATTATTCATAATAAGTTATCAAACGTTGATTAGCTTAGTCTTTATCTGACAGGTGACATTTGGTGATCGAAAGAGTGAGACGGGGCACACTATTACACTGATTTAGTTAAAAAGCGATTATGAATAAGGGGGTAAGAGTAATGTTCAGAAACCAAATAAAATAAACAAATATAGTGCCTATTATGCATTGCATATTCTCTTTGTTTGAAGTGTAGGATAACATGTTTTCCCCAATAATAAAAGAAAATAAGACTTTGCCCCAACTTTGCCCCAACTTTACCCTATTTTACAGATATAACAAAGTATAAGAAGACCAAGAACTACAAATTTATAAAAAAGTTTGTACATTCGCATATTGATGAAATTGCACTACGCCATCTATACAACCTTCAGGAAACTTCCTGAAAGCTTCAGCGAGCCTATACCGCTATAAAATGTATTTAAGGTGCTTCCTATGAAATCGTTTCAAACATTTTCCGCTTGGCGCCGCCACGTTAACATTCCCATGGTATGTTTGATTTTCAACATGTTTCTTGCCCTTGCCATTAAAAATTAAGAGCGCAGCAAAATTGGTCTTAGTTTTTTTTTGTAGTGTCACCATAATTCTGACATTACGTGGTTTTCAAAAATTAAGAAGCAACACAATTTATATTTATAAAATAGTAGTTGTGCCCCGCGGCATCACCCGCGTACCCGAGGGAATCCTACCCTACCCTAACCTATCGTCAAGTTTTATAAAAAAAAATTACGCAACTTTCTTAATTTCAAGTTATGGCGTGACCAAGGGAAATAGGGAATAATTTTTAAGAGATTTATATTTTCATACGTCAATCAGTCTTTAGCTCTGAACTTTTGCCCAATGGCAAACTAAAAAAAAAAAACAACTACGCAGCAGGAAGTATGGCGAAGGCCTTTTTGGCGGGAACTTGCAGAGTGACGTTGCTTTTTCATTTTTATTTTCATAAAGTCGTGTATTATGAGTTTTATTGCATATAATCGGTGGTATTTTATCCAATAAAGATATATACATGTGCACCAGTGAAGTGAAATGAAATGAATTATGTGTATCGTGGCTTTTCAAGATGTCTCAAGAAGTCCGTGAAAAGTGTTAGTACAATGACCACCATTGTACTAAAACATGACTATTATGAACGGTGACTGACTGAGGACTATGTGAAAGTTTTGTAATGCACTGATTGGGTGGGAACTGACTCCTGAAACACAGCTCACGCTAGTTCAGGAATCAGGGCTAATTAGTGTACCCATTGTTATATACTTAAATAAATATTATTATTATTGTATCTTTCCTTTTGGAATTTCTTTTATTATTATTATTATTATTATTATTATTATTATTCATTGTGACTAGAACTTTATAATATTACTTGAAATTGGCAAAATACACAAGCCGTGTGACGCCATTGAAGAAAAAAAAAGTATGGCGAACTGAAATTGTGGACCAAATATGGCCTAAATCTAACATCAACATCTCAATGTATAACGAACAAGACGTACAGTATACCTACAACTACCTACTCAAGAATAATAGCTCTATTGGGGGGCTCGTCCGTCCGTCTGTCACAGGCTATTCTCGGCATAAGAGACATGTCTTGGTGTAATTGCCTTAATGCATGTAGGCTGGCCAGTGGGCTATTTCCATTGTAGCACTTAATATTACACCGCGTCGCATACAGGGAGTATTGTTTTTTCGTATTTATTACTTTACTAGTTGTCCCCCGCGGTTTCACCCACTTTCCCGGCATAAAAAGTAGCCTATAACACTCGGGGATAATGTAGCTTACTATTAGTAAAAGGATTTTTCGTATCCGACTGGAAGTTCCTGAGATTAGCCCGTTTAAACAAACAAACAAAAAAACTCTTCCGCTTTATTATAGTAGTACTAGCTGTTCCGCGCGGTTTCACTCGCGTTCCCGGGATATAAAGTAGACTATAATACTCGGGGATAATGTAGCTTCCTATTAGTGAAAGAATTTTTCGAATCCGACTGGTAGTTCCAGAGTTTAGCCCGTTTAAACAAACAAACAAAAAAACTCTTCCGCTTTATTATAGTATAATATATAGTATAGATTAAGTATAGCTATACCTATAGATATATATTATTATATATATTAAAGTATAGTTTCAGGATACCTACATAACTGAGAAAAATGCTATTGTACGACTTTGCTTTTTTTCTTCTTGACAATCCACACAGGTAATACCTTAGAAAAGAGTTAGTAATTTCCTTACTAATACCACGTTCTATGTGCTAGTACTAGAAATAACTGTCACAACTAAAAAACCGACCTAATATACTTTTTTCTGCATTTCATTTAAAAACGGAACAACAAAAAACAAAATTCACAATTGTTATTCAACGTCCTGCATAATGCTATAAAAATGGCATAAAAAATAAATTTACGCTTTACAACTTTTTAAAAGCTTATAACTCGACATAACAACAAAAAACTGCAATCGGAAAAAACATATAAATTGCATAATATTTCTGTTCACGCGCTGTAAAGTCTGTGATAAAAATAACTAAATCGCTTCTGTCACATGCAATTATTCTATTCGATGCGCAGGCACAGCTTTGTGGCTGGTTTACATGGAATGAAAAATATTTTCCTAGACGTAGGTACTTAAGAAACACCTTATCCTGCAGCTGTTAGTTCCGTCTCACTCGTAAATCACGCCCTTCCGCACGGCGCGCGCTAACATGGCGGCAGCTGCCGACCAATAGCGTTTCCCGCGCTTTGAAAATGTATCTTCTGCGCAGGTACATCGGTAAGCCATATCAGTTGGGTACTACTGTACTAAATCTACGTTTGCTTTCATTTGGTCTTTGCCCTTGGTCTACTTGCGCCATATAAACGTATGTTAAAGCAATTGTAACTACTCAAATAACTCAGATAAAGATTCTCACCCTTGAAAAGAATGTGACCTATTTTTATCTTACACCTACTCAAACTTATTATAACATGGACTTTATTGACAGTAATTCATTTCTGTAATTAATATTTAAGAGTTTTATATAAGATTTTCTGAATATTTACTAATTTAAGAGCTAGTTTCAAACTTATTCTATTTATTTTTACAGGCTTTTATTTAGTTTCACCTGCCCCGTTGTCTGTAATAGAATTTTGCAAGTTAAATTTGACCCACTTTCCGATTTCCTATTGAGCTGAAATTTTGCACGAATTTGCAAATCGCGTGACAATGCAATATTATGGCGTGGAGCTGATCTGATGATGGACATGGAAGGTGGCCATAGGAACTCCGTAATAAAACCACATAACCCCATCGAGTTTGGGCTCATTTGATTTGTCTTGATGAGTACTTTGTCGCAAGTACAGTCAACAAAAAGTACAGTCACTCAAAAAAAGCTTGTATTGAAAATGACATTTTTAACAAATAACTTTTTAAATTGTGAATCGAATAAACAAATTCAAATTCAAATTCAAAATCATTTATTCAAATAGACCTTCGCAGGCACTTATGAAAAGTCTGACTCTAATACTCTAATACCGGTTCGGAAGGTTGCATTTGCTGAGAAGAGCCGGCAATAAACTCAGCAATTACTCTTTTCAAAACAAGCTTAGATTCATTACATAATATTTACATTCTAATCGCACTGACATCAATTGCGTGCCCCGGCGAGGCGGCAAAGACTACAAAGTAGACTGAATCTATATTTAATAAGTAAATAAATAAATGACAAACTTAAGCAGACCAGCCCCCACAAGCAGCACCTGTTCACAAGTATGACGCGTGTGGCAGCCATCGCCCTCCTCGCCATATTGGAGGGAAGTGAGCGACCCGTCACACGACGCCGCCGCAAGCAAAGACCTTAAAGTGAGCATGATTTACATAAGTCTGCCTTAGAAAAAAAAAAAAAAAAAAACTCAAGGGAAGCTACTAAACACACAATTTGTTATCACTGTGACTATTTACAACTTTAGATCATCATCATTTATATGGAATAGAATATAACAATTAGACAGACATAAATCGATGAATTTATATCAAAACAAATAAACGAACATTGAATTGAATTAATTGTAATAAGTAATTATCTGTAACCTAAACCTGTTTTTGACTACAATCTCACCATGGCAAGTGATCATGTGGCCGAAGGTGGTAAGCACACAAAGTCTAGAAGGAACTGGCTCTCAAGTGCAGCTGTCAGAACAAACCGGTAGGTGCTTGGCGACGGATTTTCAACTTGAGGGTGGTGGGCACTACAAAGTACCCTACCACCGTACTATGGTTTCCTCAAGATTACCTTAGGGGGCGTCCATAAATTACGTGAGGCGTTTTTCGACCACCCCCTTCCCCCTTGGTGAGATGTCGTGAGATTTGGCCCTTCCCCACTAATCTCACGTGAGATTTTTAGTACCTATGCGTATTTTTTGCGTAATTCAGTGTTTGTTTGCGTTGGATTTATTTAAAAACAACAATATTTTACTTAAACTACTCATGTAATTTATGGACGCATTACCGAAAGCTCAAGCTCATTGTAGGATTCGAACCCGGGACCTTTGTCACGACATTCAGCGTCGCTACCACTGAGCATACCTACTAAATTCACATACATTGCGGTATCTAGCAAGCACCAACACGTGGCCAAACATTTTAAAACTGACCGTCTCAAACAAGTTTCACGAACTTTCACAGCATAAATCTAAACTAAACTACGCGCAGTCATGTGCCATAATTTATTACAGGTGTGTTTTCAGTTTGCGGTTTTTAGACATCTGCTAGATAGGTATCGTAAATTTCATAATTTTATAATACATCGGAAGGCATAAAAACTCCTGCCCACGTTGCGGTTGCAGTGATTCAGTATATTTTTTTTAAATATAAAATTAATTGCCGAACTAAATCATTTAGTATTTGCGTCTGACGATATCTCCTCAGTACCTACTGTTTAAATTTGGAACAAAAAAATTACCAATTTAAAAAAATTTCAAACCTTATCCTCGTGTATGAAGCTATGTTTCTTGGTCAAGGAGACGTCAAGATGCCACCATGTCTGCCTAAACAGGTTTTTGGGCATTCTGCCCAATTTCCTGCGTCACGGAGACCTCACGCATTGAGGAAGGCCTATGCAGTAGTATTATGTTGAGTTGATGATATCTACCCTGTATATGTTGCCAGCAGAATCTATTTGGCATCACTGATTTAATCATAATCATCATCATTATCAGCATATAATGTCCCACTGCTGAGCACAGGCCTCCTTTCACAAATGAGGGTGAAAGGGAACGGGCCGATACTCTACCACGCGTGCCCACTGCGGATCGGTGGAGGTAGGCTACTGGTCAAGCTACTGTTGGAGTTAAAACATCAAAGAAAAGTCAAGTCAAAGACGAGGTAGCAATTCGAAGCACGGCACTTCTGAAGGTCAAAGCCATTGAAGATTTGTAAGTCAGCGTTCGACTAAAAAGAGTCCGCAAGAAACTAAGCAATTTTACATTTTATCAAATATTTTTGGACAAACTTATACCAAACTTCAAAACATAAGCATACACCAAAAAAGGACTTCAGGCGAAATACAATATGAAGCACTCTAGCATTTGTTTTTAAATTGTTTCAGAAGTTATAAAGTTTACAGACATATTTAAATCTTACAGAATTCACAGTTCACCGGCCACACATAAACATAGTAATTAGTATACATTTTACTAGAGTCGTAACACGACCGAGTAGCGTATTGTAAACACTGTGCCGAGTGTACCGACGTGTTTGTTATTGTAGCAAAATGCTCACATGTGCTTTGATGCGCACGCGCAAGTGAACCTGCATTATGTCTTAAAAATAAGAATTGGAGACATGATGAATAAGTTCACATCATTACTGCATTCAGCTTAGGTATATGATATCCACTACCATGTCTGATGGTAAGCGGTTACCGTAGCCAATAGACGCTTACAAAACCAGGGGTACTAGCGCGTTGCAGATACTGCAAAAATCACACCACGCTGTGATGACCGATACCAGCAGGACTATTTTAAAATCTCGGATTCGATATCGGAAACGGATTCAAAAACGACCGACGCGATTTTCCGCAATTGCTATTTTAATTCCCGATTTCGATATTTTTGATGTTTCTTTAGGGAAATATCAATTCGATTCATCGAAGAGTTTTCGGAAATTATAATAGCAATTGCTTAAATTCGCCTCGGATTTTTTAAAATCCGTATCCGTTTTCGATTCCGACGTTTTAAAATAGCTGAATGGTAATTTTTTTAGGGTTCCGTACCTCAAATGGTAAAAAAGGACCCTTATAAGATCACTCTTTTATCCGTATGTCCGTCTGTCCGTCTGTCTGTCTTGTCCGTCTAGCAAGTTGAAATTTATACCAGTTACTGAGGTCTATAGTCCCTATTAGGTGTATAAATTTAGATTTTCGCGAAAATTTGTAAGAAAATTTACCTTACTGTTTTTTACAAAGATATTTGGTACGACACCGCTGGTCCCCACTGGCATACAACCAGCACAACGCCTCCTTGAGCTCTGGTGACAGGCCCTTATTCATTTATATTTCGTGAATTTAGCGATGCATGGTATGTAAGCTTTGCAAAGACCGTGATTTGAAATTCCGTCTTTCATATAATGCGTCACTTACCCCCTTATTACAAAAGATGATGATATAAAGCAAGTTTAGTAATCCAGTCACTTTCTAACGTCATATAACAAAAAAGACGAGCCTATTTTTAAACTAGGGTTTGCTATTGAATGTGTGAGCAAGTGGCGATTCAAAAGTGATACAGTAGTAACCCAACAGCAGGGCTATTTTAAAATGCTCGGATTCGATATCGGAAACGGATTCAAAAACTACCGAGGCGATATTCCGCAATTGCTCTTTAATTTCCGAATTCGATAATTTTTGATGTTTCTTTACGGAAATATCAATTCGATTCATCGAAAAGCTTTCGGAAATTAAAATAGCAATTGCCGAAATTCGCCTCGGAATTTTTTGAATCCGTTTCCGATATTGATTCCGACGTTTTAAAATAGCCCTGCTGATATGGCTTACCGATGTATCTGCGCAGAAGATACATGTTCAAGCGCGGAAAACCGCTATTGGTCGGCAGCTGCCGCCATGTTAGCGCGCGCCGTGCGGAGGGGCTGGACTTGCGAGTGAGACGGAACTAACAGCTGCAGTGTATTATGAACCTTATAGAAGTGATCTATAGTTGATTGTAAGTTTTAAGCATTCTTTCGTTAATCTTCGGGTCCATACTTTCTTTTCTGTTCGAACGAAGATTCACGACGCACCTTATTACTTCTACTGTGGTTCTATTGTACTTACCTATTACCACAAATACCTTATTATATTGTAAAGAGGTAAAGTTTGTAAGTATTTATGTTTTATGTAGGAAGTAGGTAATCTTCGTAAATATGGATCCGATTCTGAAAATTCTTTCTCTAATATGAAGCTCAATATCCCCGCCAGAATGCTGGCTTCTTTTCATCACTGGAACGCGGTCGAAACTAGGGAATGAAAACCGGTTTCACCGAAAATCGAAAACCCGGTTATTCGGTACGGTTTTGACCAACAACAAAAACCGGTTTCACATAATACCAAAACCGGTTTTTCGATTTTCTTCGGTTTTTGTTTCAATGTTTGGAAAAACTAAAAAAGGAAGATTTGCCGCCGTTTTTTAAACTGAGTGCAATGCAGTGAGTATTTTTGTGATGAACTGAAGTGTGTTGATGTGTAGTTTATTGAGCTGGTAAGAAAAAAACTTAAAATAATGATTGTTTTTATGATAGATATAAAACATGTAAAACTTTTTTTTACAATACCTAGGTAGCAAACAAGCGTTCTTGCAACATAACGGTTATCACTCGCACGTTACCAACCCTCAACCTTTTTGAAGCGGGGAGCTCATTCCACAGCCTGAGCATCCACGATAGGAAGCTTCTTTGAAACCGCACAGTATGAGAACATTTTGGTTCCAATGTGTGAGGATGGACTCCCCATCGGTGACTACGATGGATCAAGGTAACTGGGCATCAGGTCAATCAATTCTTCAGAACACTGTTAGAAAAGCGGTTGAACACACATAAGAAGGCAGTCTCTCCTCAGACTAAGGGGCTTTAAAACACTTGTGAGCTCGGGATCATCGACAATTCTAACGGCACGTCGCTGAACTGAGTCTAAATACCCAAGCTGGTATCCAGGTGCCCACAGAAGACAGCATTACTTCATTTGGGCCAGACTTGCGACTTATATAGTTGCAGACTTGTCTCGATAAGAAGTACTGCTTCGCTCTATTAATCACACCGAGTTTTTTGGATATCTTGTAGATGACTTTGGAACAGAACGTCGCTACAAATATTAACGTAAAGGATCCCAATGCTTTTCGTGATGTTGAGATACATGTTCTAGAAATGAGGAGCCACAGCAAATGGACTTCTCTCAACGGTGAATTGCAGGCTTGCGTGTGATTTAGTGGGGTTGAAATAGACTAGGTTTAGTCGACCCCAATCGGAGTCACTAGTTTGTGTACTCTCGATTTAAGACAAGTCCTTCGCGCCTTTTCTCCAATATAGAACGTGAGATATTTGCACGATTCGTGTAATGAGCGTCCCATGTAATTTCATCTACATAGCAATTAATGCTGGCAATAGAGAGTATATTATTCATATGCTGGAGGAACAGTGTTGGGGATAATTTAGAGCCTTTCGGGACGCCAGCATTAATGTCATGCTATCGGAGCAACTACTATCAACGAAGGCTCTTATGTATCTGCCAGACAGCAAGCAAGCAATCAGTCATGATTGGTGTTATTTTTTACCCGTCTGCACGACAGCAAAAACTAGGTAATTTTTTTTATCTAAGGAAAACATTCGTTTAATAATAACCACGTTTTAGTGTACACGCAAGTTGCTGTGCCGCTACAATATGCCATGTATATTACGTGTGAAATTAATATTATAACTTACGAAACATAAACGAACCGTGTAGTCTATATAAACGAGTATCTGATCTACAGAGTTAAATAAACGATTATTTCCATAAATTTTATGAAAAAGAGATGGATTGATTGTGTGAAAGATGATATTGATAAGAAACGAGTGAATGTTGGTATAACGGATAGAAGAAGCGTACATATTGCGCCGATCCCAAATTATAGGGAACAGGACAGGCAAATGGTGATGGTGTCTTTGATATTTCTTTTATACCCACTTCATTAACTTTAACTGACAATAATTCCTCAGTTTGCGATTTTTAAATCTTAGGCACGGTTATTATCTATAATTCGAGCTATAGAAATAACGAGAAAAAAAAAACGAGCGAACATTAAAAAAAACCGGTTTAAAACCGGTTAACCGGTTTTTTCATCTCATAACCGAAATAAAAACCGGTTTTCATTTTGCCACGGTTTTGCATTCCCTAGTCGAAACCGCTAGCTAGTAAATAATAACAGATACGTTTTTTCTCGTATTGAATCTTTGTGTGATATATCGCAACTGATAATTTGTTAGCATATTTTTTGAGCTGCAGCCGTTGCAGCCCCTGTTGTCATTTATGGATCTGGCACTCTGACAGTTCTGACATTAAAAACCATCCGGCGGAGAAACTTTATGCAGTCACCATACGGTACACTTTGTGCAATTTATTTATGTTTTGTTTACATAGAGAGCTGAGTTATAAATTAAGAGTATTATATATAGAATGAATTTTTCAAGTGGGCATAAATGGCCATATCTCAGGGCCAAATCATATAGTTAGCGAAAAATGCTTAGAAGTCTCGAGGCCGATTTTGATGAAAACTAAAACTCATATAGCTACTTGGATTTTTAAAATATGGTATTGTATATGTGTGTACTACTTGTATCTGATCTTCAGTGTCGTCCTATCTTTACTAGGTAATATTATAAAAGAGAAAGTGAACTGAACAGATTTTGAAGAAAATATTGGCAATTTATTGATCAATAGGGATGATTCCAAGGTAAAAAAAATAATAATTCTAATTAGTCCGTCAGTTAGATTATCAAAAAATATTGGACACGTATTTTTTGCTTTACCAATACATTAAAAATTTACAAAGATAAAGCGAGTCAAAGTTCGGGAGCCTAATATTTTTTGATAATGTAAAAGACGGACTAAATATAATTTTTAGTCATCTACCCCATTATTTTAAATCGTCAGTCGTTTCTTACTTGCATTTATATTATTTTAAAAGTATCTTGAACAGATTTTATGATACGGCTAGTTAGCAATCGGCACTACAGCTTGTCATGACGTCAAATGACGCATGCGACACCTGTCAGTCATCGCAACTTGACGATGCCAAACTATTCGAGAGCTTATTGGTGGGCTAGACAAGAGCTTCCACTCGGAACGCAAATAAACAATGTTTTTATTACTTCAGTATAGAACAGCTGTAATTATCTGAGTAGTGTTTGTTTGTTCTGAAATCGTTGATCAAAATAAATTAAAGTTGCGTCTACGTGATCGCGTAGAGATGCACCGTTATAATTACCGTACTATTTCATTTATATTTTCCTTCATATAAGTGTACATTTCCTCCACCGATCCACAGTGGGCACGCGTGGTGGAGTATTGCCCATTCAATTTCACCATAATTTGTGAAAGGAGGCCTGTGTTCAGCAGTGGGACATTATAGGCCCATTTTTACACCGAACCACAAGACGCCGGGAAAATTTTCACCCGTACGTTGTTGACATACCGAATATACGGACACAGCATTTTGCATCCTCATTTATAATGCGGACAGCAAGGGAGTGGAACTTGCTTCCGGCGCCTGTGTTTCCTGACGCTTACAATCTAGGTACTTTCAAGGCCAGAATGAATAGGTTTCTTCTGGGTAAGCGTGTTTCATCTTAGGCTTCGTCATCGCTCCTTATGGGCGGGTCAGTGGCCAAACGCAAGCCCATTTAATTTAAAAAAATAATAGTCTGATGATGATGAAGTGTACATTTTACTCAAGTAAACAAAGGTCGGAACATTAGCTTAGTTTTTAGTTTGTTTTAAGCATTATCTGCTTATTTTAGGATCAGATGAACGTGTGAGGAATGACTCAGAATATTATTATTATTATAATTAATCTTACAAAATAAATCAAACGGCAACCAAATGGCAAATAGAATTACCGTCCCAAAATGTAATAAGAAGACTATTAAACTTGTGTAATTTAAAGTTCATTATTAAATCAACTATAAAATTATTGTATTGTAACTATATTATTATTACGCCTAATTGATGCTACAGGGGACCAAAGAGCTGGCGATTACCTCAGGCAACGCATTAGCCTTGCAATTCAACGAGGTAACGTCGCCAGCTTTTTGGGAACCCTGCCTGCAGGCGGCGATTTAAACGCAGTTTTTATTTATAATTATTTCCATGTATACAGGGTGTTGTTTTGGTCGGCGACAAGCGACCCAGGAGCGGTAGTACAAAAAATATATTCCCCAAAAATGGACTTAATTCCATTAAATACCGTAAATGCGTTGAGAAATACCTTATTCAATTTGAAATAAAATTACCGCAAACTATGGTCACTAGGCACGTGCACTGACTAGAGCTAGGCGCAAGCCGCCATCGCTCCACCCCTTTACTCCCTCGCACTCCCGTTGAGTGTTATGTCTACACCTTAGCTTATTACATGATTTTCAAAATTTTTATTTTTTAAGTTTTATTATTAAAAAAATAAAGTTTATTTTTTTATACCCCTAAGGTGGCAAACAAGCATACGGCCCGCCTGATGGTAAGCAGTTACCGTAGCCTATGGACGCTTGCAACACCAGGGGCATCACTCGCGCGTTGCCACCATCTCTTCACACCCTTTTTGAAGAACCCCATGCTGTACTCCAATGGGAAAACCACGGCGGGGAGCTCATTCCACAATCTGAGCGTCCGCGGAAGAAAACTCCTTTATATTTTTTTTTGCACCAGTATCATTTGTATTATCGACCCTGAGTCGCTCGTCGCTGACCAAAACAACGACCTGTATATTGCCTTTATAATTTTAATGTAGTTTTAGTTTAGTTTATCATATTATTATTATTAAATTATAAGTACAGATTAAGATTCATAAAATTATTTTATTGTCATTTGAACCTAAAGCAGCTGTGGCTGTACTGCTAAAGCGCTTTCCGTCAACCTTGGTAAAGGCGGAAAGGCGGAACCCGTTTAATTTCGCTTAAAAGTTATTGTTGGTAGCGCTATATTTACAAGCGTTTCTTTTAACTCCCACTCAACTATAAATTATCATTCCTTTGTATTCCCATTCTGCCGGTTGTGTGGTAACGCACTGTTTGTACTCGTATAATTTGTGCTTGTCTACGCTTCTAAACCATTATTATGGCATTTGGAGCAATTAAAGTAAGATAAATGCTCTTAAATCTGTATAGTGGTCATAAATTATATAATTATTCAAATATCTATTTAGGTAACTCTGAAAACTGAAATAAATTGATGTTCCGCCTGGGAAAGTACCTCCATCTTACAGAGTACAGCCAAATAGCAATGTTATGTTCCTGCGGGTGTCTAAGGTTGCCAGGGCTCCTAGACAAGATGGTTGTCGCCAATCGTCAACGTTAGTAAACTATCAACCTTTGTATGGAATTGACATTTCAAATCGAAATATCACGATATTTTTAACAATCTCATAGGTCACTCCCGTACAAAGGTTTGATCAGCTTTAGTCCTTGTTCTGAGGGTTGATCGTTTACTAACGATAACGATTGTCGACAACCATCTTATCTAGGGGGGCAGAACTATTGGGGAGGGGGAAGGGTCGGTAACTCTTGAGTGATGCCCCGGGTGTTGTAAACGTCACTTCTGATGCGACACCTGGGGCATCAAGCATCCATAGGGTTACGGTAACCGCTTACCACCAGGCGAGCAATTATTTGTTTGCGGACTAAGTCGTATAAAAAAAGTATAATCCTTAATACTTCTATTATTTCTTAATATTTCTATCCATTAATGTGCTTATAAACCTGAGATCCACTGCACATATTTTGATGCAGTAATCACAATTAGCTAGGTGTTTTCTCGGGGAAAATTAGGCTATGTATCATTGAGCAGTATCAATTTTTAAATTTGAAAACTACCACTCGAACATAGGCTAGTAAAACACAGTTTTATGATGAAATCCCTGAATAACCAACTAAATCCAACCCAATTTCGTTACGTAAGATAAAAATTGAACATACAGTACGCACGGCTACAGATCAAGCTATACATTTCCAATATAAGCTGACCTCTCATTGCAGGGAAATCCTATACAATGCGAGATCAGCTTATACTGGAAATGTATAGCTTGATGTGTTGCCGTGTGTACAATGATTTAATGCTGCTACTATGTTAGTTATTATAATGAACTATTGTTTATGCGACATGCGTGCGCGCACGCCGCGGGACGCTGCGATGTCACAACAGGCCCTGAAGGCGAATAAACGCGCTAAATCTGTCATCACAGCGTGTTTATTGTTCTACTAATGACGATTTATATGTATCGTTGTAAATATCTGGCTCAGTGTGAAAATTTAATGCAATATTATTGATTCCAAGTGGCTATTTGTAAATTATAGCACGGGCATGCTCAAACAACATTTCTTACTGTTTACTTTATAGTTTTAATTTATTTGTTATATTTAATAGGTACTAAACTATTAATCTTTTTTACTGTGTATAGGCCTGTGTTTGACCACAATCTCAACATGGTAAGTGATGATGTGGCCGAAGGTGGTAAGCACACAAAGCCTAGATGGTTATGGCTCTCAATTGCAACTGTGAGAATACACCGATAGGTGCTTGGCGACAGATTTTCAACTCGAGGGTGGTAGCCAGCCAGATGGGTACTACAAAGTACCTTACCACCGTGCTATGGTTTCGTCGCGATGTTTTCTTTCACCGAAAGCTCAAGCTGGTAAACATATCATATGAACGCCTTCTTCATCACCTCCAGTAAATACTAGTTTAAGGTGATGTGCCTATGGCAAACAAGCTTACGGCTCGCCTGATGGTAAGCTATATGTAGATGGTAGTATAAAGCGCGCGTTGCCGACCCTCTCTTCAAACCATTCTTTAGAGTTGTATACAATATTATGACTATAAAATATTATAAGTAGATTACTTTTGGAGACAATATCTCTAATGTTTGACAAACAATGTCTCCGCGACATAAGAAAACATTCACAACAAACACATTTCGGTGGCATATTGCCATATCGTCGTCTAAACCCGTCAATTTAAATGTAATTTTCGGAGCATTGTGCGTGCGCAGGTGTGCTTCTATTCTTGTTATAGTGCCTACTCAATAGAACCGATAAAATGTTTAGTCTATAGCCACAAATGTTCCGATGGCCTAATATTTGGGTTAAACGCATTCACACCATTTGACATTGCATTAAGACGACCCGCTGAGAAGTCTAACCGTCTATCAAACTCGTCGATAATTGCGTTTGCTGTTTGAAAATTGTTTACTTTGATAACTTCGTGATTACACAGAAAGATGATGTGTGAAATAAGACCAAAGAATCTGTCATCGATGAGGTATTATTGTAATGTTTGTTCTTTGAATCCTGCTCCAATAGGTCATAAGACATGTTCATTACCATTAAAATAACTCCAAAGTCCAAACCACAGCAAAATAGAGTGAGCAATGATTGATGATATTACCCATCGAAACTTACACAAAAACTACATGAATTCAGATAAAAACATATTATTTACGTTACCTACACAAGCGGCGAAATGTTTCAATGATGCAATTTATTTCAGAATAAAAAGAATTGCGGAGTTAATAATAAACTTAGTAACATTTATTTTAGTTACCAAATACAATTTTAGAACAGTTGTGAAGCGATGTTAAAACTATATTGTTTTTAGACACTCACGAATCGCTCTAGCCACGTTATTGACATAGCTTTTTAAGCGACAAATACTATGCTAGTATACCTGATTACAGCACTGTCTCGGGCAGGCTACCAAATGGTAAATGTGGCTCACCGGTGACAGCGGAGTGGGGATGCTCGCCGACCTGAGCATGCTCAACTTGCGCCGCTGCTCGGCCGACAGCGAGGCTCGGCGACTCCTGGTGAGCCCATAGTCGGAAACATCAGGTAATTCCGCACTCAATCCACGGATCAACCGCGGACGAAACATACTCTTTATTATTGGTAATCTTTTTACGAAAAACGATAAGTATGTATTTAGATACTATATACTATACATTGGCCGAGACAATGTACGTTTTGTAAGTCATTCAAAGCTGTTTGTAAATAGTTTAGTGGCCGATTAATTAATTCAGGTTTCTGTGAATTTTGGGTAATGTTTAGTAGACTTAATAAAACATCATTAGTTATTAGGTACAAGGGTTCTTATTCCTGTCACATTAATAATTGCAGAAGAACTACATGGATCAAAAAAGTCAATACACGGCTAAGTAACCCACTGTCCTTTTTTTATTATAGCTATGCGTTTTACCAAACTCCATGCCAAAGTTGGGAAGCACATAGCCTAGAATGGAACAGGGCCTGTAGGGGGCTGGCAACGTGCTTATCGATTCTCAAATTGAGGGTGGTAGCTACCCAGGTGGACCAAGTCCCACCAGATTTAATTGTGATTGATCGCGAAACTTTTGTTCCTGGTATATTATAAATTTTTTGTACCTTAGCCCCAAACGTGCAATAGCAACAATTAGAAGGCTCAATTTCAAAACACAACACATTCCAAGCATGCAAGAGGTTTTAAATAATAAAGATGTAGTCATATTTTATTATATTTTTAAAGTAACGAGACGTTCTGAAAGCATTTCCGGGAAATGGCAAAAGAAACGTTATAATTATTTTGAGCAATAGACTAGACAAGTAATAATAAACACATCAACCTAAATAACTCAACTAATCATTCATACGTGCCTGTTATACGTATATAAATCTATCCTATTAAAAATCATAGTAAGTATAGAGCAGTGTTTTTCAACCCCTAGGGGGGTCACGAAACCTTAGTCGGGGTTCGCCGGCAGAAGGAAAAAGGCAAAGTAGACTTCGCGCAAGTAGGCGTCCAACTTACCTCTTACTTAGTTGCAATCCTGTCGCGGCTTCTTGCAGACTAATAAGTAAAGGTATCAAAATAAAGAAAATCATTATCGTAGTCTTTTAATTTATAAATCCTTTGTCTATCTGATAAGGGGGTCGCCAGAATTTTTCAACCTGAGGGGGTCGCGTAATCAATAAGATTGAAAAACACTGGTATAGAGTATAGTAACTATTGGTACACACGGCTACACATCAAGCTATAATTTCCAGTATAAGCTGATCTCGCATTATATAGGATTTCCGTACAATGAGAGGTCAGCTTATATTGGAACGTTATAGCTTGATCTGTAGCCGTGTGTACCTCGTACATAAAAAAGGCAGACTAAAAAGCCTTATAATGCGCTTTGCAAACTAGATAAACAATAGCCCGAAATTAAAAGAGATTTTTGAAAATCGAAATGCACCTTTAGCAAACAAAAAACCGAGTCCAACTTTTGGAACTTGCAAAGTGACGTTGTCTGACTTTGACTTAACTGTGTGAAAGATATAAATCGGCATTGGCAGAAATGTCATAAAAGGGCGATAGCCAAAAAAAAAGAAAACAACACAAATCTGACTGCAATTTACTACATTGAAAAAAAAATTATACAGTAACACAAAATTTTACTACCAATAACCTAAACAGAGTGACTTGCGAACTAAAACTTCACTTCATCAATAACTAAATTATTATCAAGATCAATAACTTAACTAATTATTACGTAACTAGTTTTATAGATCCTTTTTTTCAGTGTACCGTAGTACCTACTGTTTGACCTACATATTCTACGAAGGTACAACTATTTGATAGACTAAGTTTCCATAACTTTATTACCTTACTTCTTAGTTATAATTAACATCATCTTCCTTTTAAAAATCGGTTTAATAGTTATGCCATTTGTCTATATACAAACTCCTGTCTTAACATTCACACCACTCTGGTTTTAGTTTTCAATCATCCATAGTATTCCTTTCATCCTCTCTCATCAGTTAAAGTAAAAATTTCGATCATTATTTATTCTTTTATTGCATCACATATGTGTAGTAAGGTCTTAAAAAAGTTTATATGGACCCTGGCACAGCAATTAGTGACAGATACACAGTAGGTATTATTAATGTAAATTTAACTAGCCTAGAATATTATATTTTTAATTTCATCATTATAAGCTCGATCGAAGTCATAATTTTCGAAAAAGTTTTTCAGCAAATGTTTTATGTCTCGAAAATGGTTTAATTTTGAATAATTTACCTAATGGGAAAAATATGAGATTTTAGTACAAATCCATGAAAGTTCTGAAAACCAGGCAGCAACTTATTGCTACAAAAAAACAAACAATTTGACCTCGTAAAGTTGCTGCATTATCTGTTCTTGTTAACAATTAAATTAATGTGTTATGCGACAAATAATGTTGTGTTAGAACAAAAATATTAATTAATTAATTATGCAATATCTTAGTGCATGATAACTATGATAAGAAAACTTCAAGCAATATCCAATACATGCGTGGAATTTTAATTTGAAATATAAATTAATTTCATCTGTTAATATTTGTAGTTTAAAGTAATAAATTAATATTATTTCCACCAATTTCCACCTAAATCCCACAACAAATCACCTTTTCCTTTCCATTATAAAAAGTTTTCGATCTTAGAAAAAACTTAAAGCAACTATTTTGAAATCATAATTGTCACGGTCACTCTGCGAAATTGTCAACAATTTATTGTGGGCACAAATAACAGGTTATTAAAAAAAAGTTTTGTTTCGCGCGCGCGTACGCAAACTCCAGGCAGTAGCAGTGGCCACTCAGAGGCGACGCTTAGCACGGCACGAGTAAGAGACGAGAACTAAAGTATTTCAGTTTGAATTCGGCTTTGGGAGACAGGTCTACACGTTTGAAACAGTGTTGATCGGTCGCCAAAACGTTGCACAATTATCTATCTGACATTTAAAATTGGATCAGACGATGCGTAGATTAGCGCGGGAGCTGGGACGCGGTTTACGTGGGCTTGTTTGAAATCACTAGACGGAATGAAAGTCGGACGGTTGTCGGTTTGTTTGTCTTTCTACTAGACTGAAAGCTAGACTAACGTTTTTCATTGCCATTAGCGTTAATACAAGCTTTATTTGTGTTTTATTGATTTCTGAAACCATTTTATTTTCGGTGAGATGAAATATTTAGAGGATGATGATATTGATGATACAAAGTCAATATTTCTGTCTGTCTGTTTATGCGCTTAGTTCTTTTAAACTACGCAATTTATTTTGGTGCTGTTTTTATCTTCATTTATAGATTTTTTTCCGGAAAGTTTATATGTAGAATACGTTAACAGGCGAAGTCGGGTTATTAGTGATTGCATACATGATTAATGTTGTAAACATTGTTGATTTTAAATTTCCTTTCACAATGTTAGAAACAGGATCACGATAAACAGTTCACTGTCAATGTGATCATTTCTCCATTTTGCTTTCATCTTTATATCAACCGGATTAGCCACAGTCGAGTCAAATACCCAATAATAATTATTGGGAATGTGCCTCTGGTCTCGACTCCCGCGCAATCACTATAGTTTATTGACACCTATTTGTTAGTGTTATTAATATTTTTGTATACTAAAAATGGGATCGTTTATATAACCAATGTACCAGCGCCTGGGCTTTTTATAAGAAAGTAACATTGTCGTAATGAAAACAGGGCTTCAAAATAGATCGGCGTATAAAAAACTGGCTAGATTATTTATTTTAATAATTTATTAAAAGTGGTTTCTCATGTTCGAGCTTGTTACTCGATCACAGCTAAACGGTTGAACGATTCGAATGTTTAGTAATTTTGGCACAGATATAATTCCTACTCTATGTTAAATAGATAAGATACACTTTGCGACGTTTTGAACAGGGAAATAACAGCGTAATACTATCCTAACTTTTTATTAATATTATAAATGTGAAAGTGAGTTTGTTTGTTACGCCTTCACGCCTCAACTACTCAACGGATCATCATGAAATTTGGCATGCAGATAGCCTATGGTATGGAGAACGACATATGTTTCTTTTTAGTCTGGGTTCGCGGGTGAAACCGCGGGGGACAGCTAGTGTATTATAGACTATGTGCCTGGTTATTAACTGACATAACGATCTTCACTCACACCCAAACCCCTCCATAATGTACCTACTTATGAAGACATACCTATTTGAAGGTGACATATGTATACAGCCTTCTACTGAAAAATGAAGCACGGAAAACGCTCCACGGAATACCACTAGGTAGGCGGTCACCCATCCGGATGGATACCGACCTTACCGGTGATTGCTTAACTTTGCCGACCGTTTAAGAACGGCTCATCAAAATACACCACGAGCGTTTTCTTACTCTATAATAACACCACGGAAATATGAATTACGTCCATTGAGCTATTATTACTACGTATAGAGAAGCTATCATAAGCAAAGGTTGAGTATGTCCCATTTTTAAGAGTCAACTAAAGTTCTTTTTAGCGCTGAAACAATAATTAGTCGTCTAAGCAGACAGTAGAAACACGTAGCGCTATCATAACGCTTTTAGGAGTATTTTTTAGCAAACACCGTGATTTTCACGGCGCTTACGTGTTTCGTTCATCGTTCTACAACAAGTGTGGCTGGATGGCCTCACTTGAATGGAACATTGTTGTGATGTGTGGCGTCTTCTCCATACGTAGTAATAATAGCTCAATGATTACATCTGTACCCACTTGTACCTATTGTACATAATTAATTATAGCCTAACTGCATTGCATAAGTAACTATTGAAACTTCAACTAGGTACTAATAGTTACTAAAATCTTCTTAAAGGATTTAGTACATACTTATTATTAATTTTGAACTTAAAAAAATACAGTGCGGCCGTCGAGAAAATGCGTTTCTGATAACTGTTAATATTGTGATATTGGAAACGGCTAAAACTATTGCGATGAGACTTTCACAGTAAGGTTTAGTTATCAGATTAGCAGTTTCCATGATTTGGCCAATATTAACAGGTATCAAAAATGCATTATCTCCGCGGCCGCACTGTAGACAAGAATCTAAAGTACTAGCTGTGAGTACTAGCAAGTTCGACTAGCTACCCGCCCCGTCTTCGCCAGGGCCTAATCAATCTATACCTACATTATGAAAAGACCTAATGCCCTGACTAACGCACTGCCTTAAACGATGGGGTTACCTATAATAACTTGGAATTTTTTACACAGGTTCTATGAGAAACTAAGGCAGAACGTCAATCCATGCTCATGTCAAGTTTTTCGAACCTGCATGCTGCAATTGCTGCACCGAGATAGTGGCGTAAAATAAGGTATCGGTTGAAACGGATGGGTGGAATGCTATATTATACAAACAAGCAAAATCAACCTTCCGAACCGTGCATTAGTGCAATAGAATATTAGAGTTTGACTATTCATAAGTCAAAATCAAAATCAAAAAGTCATTTATTCAGTTTAGGCCCTAGTAAGGCACTTATGAACGTTAAATTGGTACATACAGTTGAATTTACCACCGGTTCGGAATACACTTAAACTGAGAAGACTCCGGCAAGAAACTCAGCAAGGTTTTTTTTTTTTTTTGTGGAAGATCTTTTAATTTTACAGCTTTTTTTCCAAATACTTATACAATATATTCATTATTATTTTATGCTTATTCGTACAATTGTCACTTAGCCAGGGGGATGCAAGTGCAGAGAGAAGCTACTACAACCATGTATTCTTGTCTGTAAGTGCCTGTGAAGGCCTATTTGAATGAATAAAATTATTTCATTTCATTTCATTTGTTTCAAGATGGGATTAAAAACTTACCCTTTCAAAGTACGGCCTGCGTCGTCGAAAAAAATCCGATATCCCACACAAATACATTATAGAGAAACGTTCAACTGCACTTATTATAAAACACTGCGCTTTCAATAAATAATCTCAACTTTATTACAACATATGCACAAATGACGTGACATAAGATTAAAAAGTCAATAACAAATAATTTGAGGGTATCGAACGAAATGTGACATTGTGCGGAATATTTGTGTAGCGATTGTAAGATGACTGATTCTATTGGTTTGTTCTTATTAAAGTACAGTGGGAATCATTGTTTATATACAGGACGCTTATTTATTGAAAGATTTTTATATAAGGCCCGATTTTTCAAAGGCCAGAAGATTTTTGATTAACTTAGATCATGCGATTGATAAATCGGACTATAACCATAATACAGTGACGAAAGCAATGACAATGCCGTGACAACGACCGTCAGTCTAATATCGACTCTATATTACTGCAGCACTAATGCCCGGTTTCAATAATTTACGGATCGTTATCGGTTAAGATTTATTAAAATTAAGACTCTTATACTGGGTGTTGTTTTGGTCGGCGACAAGCGACCCAGGAGCGGTAGTACTAAATATATATTCCCCAAAAATGGACTTAATTCCATTAAATACTGTAAATATTTTGAGAAATACCTTATTCAATTTGAAATAAAATTACTGCAAAGTATGGTTACTAGGCACGTGCACAGACTAGAGCTAGGCGCAAGCCGCCATCGCCCCACCCCTTTACTCCCTCGTACTCCCGTTGAGTATTATGTCTACACTTTAGCTTATTACATGATTTTCAAAATTTTAATTTTTTTATTTTTATTATTAAAAAAAAAAAAGTATTTTTTTTATATTTTTTTTAGCTCCAGTATCATTTGTATTATCGACCCTGAGTCGCTCGTCGCTGACCAAAACAACGACCTGTATCTTTACTAATAATGAAGCAAAGACCGCAAAGCTTTGCATAGCAGACCCTCCCATATGGAAGTAGCTATCATAGGTAAAATTAGCTTACGAAATTATGTATATGCCCAGTTTGGCAATAAAAAAACCTACAATTGGTAAGCAAAACGTT
Organism: Polyploca ridens; assembly: GCA_951394255.1. NCBI lineage: Eukaryota > Metazoa > Arthropoda > Insecta > Lepidoptera > Drepanidae > Polyploca > Polyploca ridens. Next base: position 15,794,828 of record OX596250.1, read on the forward strand.
TCGTTTTTGTTTATTGAAACCGGGCCTAAGTGATAAGACAACGTACCTATGTCATCTGTTGGTAAAACGGTGCTACCCACTGATACCTAATATGGAATATGTTGAGCAAGGAGTCTCTAGGAAGGGGGCGAGTTTTTTTTTTCAATGATCTGTGGCGTTGCCTATTGACGCTTACGCCACCACGCTTAACACGCTTTGCTGACCCTGCAAAAATCTCTTCACAACCTTCTTGAATAACCCCATTTTACTCCCTTGGGTAAACAACGGCAGATTGTCAATCTTGTACTTTTACAACAAAGTAGAGACTTGTGTTTGTTAAACTCACAAAAACAAACCACACCATGGTAGGTGATGAAGTGGCAGAAGGTGGTAAGCACCAAAAGCTTAGAGGGAAACTCACTCTCAAGTCCAGCTGCCGTAACACACCTGCATATCTATTAGTTCACACAAACACACGTGATCACACTCACACGTCAGTAAACTCTTACTTTCGCGTTTGAGTTTACGACATTTCTCTTTAGGAATTGATACAGTACGTGGATTACCTAACTTTATTTCAATGAAATTCAGATTGAAATAACCTCTTAATCGGTGGAAATATTACAAAATCGGAAATAGTTCCATTTCTAATGAACCACTGTATTTGCAGTTATCAGAACGTAAAAAAGTTACCAGAAAACCGCTATATTGAACCGATTTCAATTCGGAAATGATTGAAATTTAGTTACGTAATTGCCCCACAGATCCTTGAATAACTGATAGAAAAAAAAACTGTAAATAAACGTTAGATATAGTAATAAAAGTTTACTAACATCAATTCTTTACAGGGCATACTTGCTTGTCGAGAACTTTGACAAGCAAATCACGACATGTATTAATGAAAAGGGACACTCTGTAGCGCGGGCGAGTTAGTTAAAACCGCCTCAATCCCGCAGGAACTGAATACTATTTAATTGTCATCACTTGTTCCACTTCGGCATTCATGTTGTATTCATTTTGTATTGTTCCACGATCTTTACGTATTTAACCAGAGTTCTGTGGTATACCTATAGCTTTATTTACCAGATATTTTATTATCTATGGTAAAAAGAGTTTGTTTGGTATCTTGGTAAGTAATTGATGATGCGGCCGAAGGTAAGGAAAATAAAAAGGCAGAAAAAAGAAAAAAAAAATGTATGGATCTCCTTCACTTATATAGGTAATTTCTTCTTATTTTATTAAATGTCTACATAATAACTCAATCTCACTTATACTTACGTAGTAGTAACTAATAATCTGCGCATATACTTTGTTATTGTAACTTGGTTACCTACTAGGTAATATTAAGATGGTTATTACCTAAAGTTAACTTATTATTATTTTTATACTACTTAGGTGGCAAACAAGCATACAGCCCGCCTGATGGTAAGCGGTTACCGCAGCCTATGGACGCTTGCAATACCAGGGATGTTATTCGCGCGTTGCCGACCCTGCAGAAATCTCTTCACACCCTTTTTGAAGAACCCCATGCTGTACTCCATTACGAAAACCACGGCGGGAAGCTCATTCCACAATCTGAGCATCCGCGGAAGGAAACTCCTTTGAGACCACACAGTTCGAAACAATTCTGGTTTCAATATGTGAGGATAGACTCCCCGTCAATGGCGAGAGTTGCGATGGTAGAAGGTAGCCGTGGGCATCATCTTAAACAATTCTACAGAACACTGTCCGTTGTACAAGCGGCAGAGCACACATACACACACTCAGACTGAGGGGCTCTAACCGTTTGTGAGCTCGGGATCGTCGACAATTCTAGCGGCACGTCGCTGAACCGAGTCTAAAGGCCCAAGCTGGTATCTAGGCGCTCCCGCCCACAGATAACAACAGTACTCCATATGAGGCCGGACATGCGACTTATAAAGTTGCAGCCTTTGCCCTGATGTGAAGCACTGCTTCGCTTTGTTGAGCACTCCGAGCTTTTTGGATGCCTTGTCTTCTAAGTAAACACGGAACAAAACGTCGCTAGAAATGTCGACGCTAAGGATCCCAATGCTTATGACCTTATATTGTATTACAATGATTATTGACACATAAGGATATTATCTATGTTCTATGTATAAGCTGACTGACCGACATCAACGAAACACTTAACCACAGGTTCTAAAGACTAAGAAAATTGCACGTATGTCCTGTAATAACGTATCCTCCACTAAGTAAGGCTTTGCTAATGTAGGGACGTAATGGATGAATCTAGATATGTCAATAGCCCTCTTCGTTTTTCTGCTTGCAATATGCTCTGACGGTCCCTTTGAGGTGATCGCCTGGCTTGGCTTTGATCACGATATTGAAGTACCTATAGCCAGCGCCACCTCGCAGGATTATTGGTATACCTTCCTTGGTTTCTACTGCTACATGAGTGATCTGAAAAAAGTGATTCATTAGAATAACTTTCTATAGAAATTTCAGTAGCGCCTGATTGTTTTTAATAGCAATAATATTCGACTTCACGCCACATTTTTTTTATTTTGTTAAATTAAAAAAGATTGTATGTATGTTTTGGAAAAATAGCCATTAAAGTCAATTATCCAAAAAAAATATTTATAAAATGTAACCTTGCTGAGTTTCTTGCCTGTTCTTCTCAGTTGAAGGCCGACTTACGAACTGGTAGTCTTCAGTCGCTTTGATCTTCATAAGTGCCTAAGCTAAATAAATGGCTTTGACTTTGAAAAACGAAGTTTGTTTTATTATTGTACAGAACCATCCGAGTGCGTGAGTCCGATTCACATTTAGTCGGGTGGTTCTCGCGAGAGACGCGATGTCATTGTTATTTTTTTAACCGCAAGCCTTAGTATTAACAGTCAAGTATTAGTAACTATATGTAAGTTTGCAGCAATGATATTTCACTCACAATACAGTCCAATAATGCTTCGCATAATATATGATGTCCACCCGTCTTTGGTTGGAAATCAAAAGTTCTTCTGTACACCCTCGTGTCATTCCTGATTCTTCTTCCCTGATAAACTTTGTTGAATGGAGAGTGGACTACGGGCTTCGCAGACGATGGTAGAGGCTGAGGGTAGGCGTATAACTTACCGTGCATACGACGGAAGCTGGGACTGAAATATAAATCTGAATAAGTATCTACCAACTTTCATTATTATATATTTTATTATTACAATTATTTATTTACAACAAATATGCACAAATTACAATCAATAGGGTATAGAAAATTTCCTATAGTCTGCCGCTGCTTCCGATTAACGGCAAGGTTCCCAGCTGGCTGGCAGCGTTTCCTCTTTGGATAGCCAAGCTGATGCTTTCATTACATTATTTGACTAACTACCTAAACTTGCGCCACGTATATATCATTAACTATCTATACTTGAGCCAAAAAGAGACACAAATTAGTGATATAAGGATGGAAACCCTCTTGTCAACATAGCCATCACAGCTTGTACGCACGGCTAGAGATCAAGCCTTCCAGCTAGAGATCAAGCATTTCCAATATAAGCTGACCTCTCATTGTACGGAAATCCTATGCAATGCGAGATCAGCTTATACTGGAAATGTATAGCTTGATGTGTAGCAATGTGTACATAGTTTAGCTACATTTTTAGGTACTTACATAACCCGATTACCCAATCCAAAATTATGTTTTTTCTCATAAAGAAAACTTTGACTGGAACAACTTACGAAACATGCAACAAAACACACAGCAAATATAAATAAATATATGGACAGCTTCATCATAAATTATTATTCATAACTATATTTTATAAAATTGACTACTTATTTATAGCAAAAACATTGGTAAAATATTGCAACTCCTAGGTATTTTATATAACCAAAGTTGTAAAATACTGCGGTGTATTTTACGATCGTTTTATTATTCGTTACGCCAACGATTTTTCACCATATGGAAGGTATAAAAACAATACTAGTCACTGAAAACAGTAAGGTGGATTACTTTCAAACAGTTCTGTCTTTATCATAAGGCCACACGGGGCCCTGTTCACGGGGCCCCGAAGGCCGATCGATATATTCGCTTACACTACACAATGTTTTTCTATTAAAGAATCTTTAGATATGCTTTATTTATGCCATATGTTTATTTATAACAACACAATGTACCTATATTTGATTTGTACCAATTAACCATAATAAAAATAAATGCAATAATAATAAAATAATAATTTGTCTGGCCCTGATTCTGTTGTTCACAACTAAACTAATTTTAATGTCACTATGTCTCTTTCTAACAAAGAACATAAGAAAAGGATGTAAGAAATTTAGTCCTGTCAAATTAGTCCAATGCTTGTTTTCAATATAATTTTAGTCGCCATCTATCGCGGTTACGCCTAAATACACGCAAAATAGACGGCAAAGATTAATTTGACAACATAAAATATGTTCTATCCTTTTTCAATCATGTTTGTAAGAAAGTGATGAGATGTGACTAAAATTAGTTTAGTGCGATTTACAACAGAATCGGCACCAATGTGCACTCTACGCACTTTCGCCTTCGCTAAGCTCTAGCACAGTGCTTCCCGAATTTGTCTTTATCGGCCCCCAGGCATTGGCGTATCTAAGATTTCTTTCCAAGGGGCCTTTAAAAGCCGATGCAATATACGCGAAAGTTATTTCAATTTGGGAAGAAGAAAATATATTTATTTAGATGTACATATTCGAAAGGGTCTAAGCTCAGTCACGACAGCCTTCTAAGAACGCTTCCTTCATATGGGGTTCCCGATGGTCGCTCGCATTTCCAATTTCCTGAGTGAACGAACTATATGAGTGGTCATAGAACTCCCGTCGGACCTTTTGGCGAGTTCCTAAGGGTTTCTCTCTGCAACCTTATTTCTGCTGTATATTAATGATTTGTTAAAGCCCTGTATTTTTTGGTACACAGACGACAGCACTGTTGCAGAGAGATTTATTTCCAGCGTTCAAGCCACCAGTGACGAGATGAACTCGTTGATCAAATTGTTGCGTATGCCATGGTAGAGCGTTTGAACGTGACCTGACCTTACAGGTAGTCTCCGATTGGAGCAAAGCCAATTTGGTTACAAAGAAGTGTTAAAAATATTAATAAAATTACTCTCACATAAGCGACTTTACGGATTTTAACTTGGCTACAGAGAGAGTAAGTATTTTACATGAGCGCTGTCCGAGGCCATTAACAGAAATACCTACAAATATTATTATTATAAAGGTAGGTACCGGTAGGTAAAGGTACACGCAAAAAAATCTAAAGCCTTGGATCTAAAGCCTAAAAACACAACTTTGTAAGTTTCCGCCAAAATGTCCCATATTGTTTTAATTTTTTGTTCCTTTTGGGTAGGCTACAGTCAAGAATCTTATATATTAAATAATAAAATATAAGATTCTTGGCTACAGTTTCATCTTCTTTGTTTTTTTTTGGTTTTAGCACAGGTTTTAGTTTTATTTATCAAATCACTAAGTTTTAAGCAAAAACGAAACGCTTCATATTTGACGTTTCTGTCATTTCTGACATTGACAGCATTGATTTTGACTGAATTGTCAGATTTATCACTGAAATTTTTTGCGTTTTTATGTTTTTTGAATAATTTTGATATTATTTTCGTAAATAATCTATTACTATGATATTTTCGTCAATTATATAAATTATACTGTCTTTTCGACATATCCTTTTCTATTCTTCATTAAGTTAAATACCTCAAAATGGATGGTGAGTTTACTTATTAATTTATCCGCATTCTCGTAAAGAAATATCATAAACCTCCTACTATTATCGCTATTTCAGGCCCTTCAGCGAAGAAATCTACATCTCTGGAAACTTTGGTCATTCAGAACATAACTAACGTAAGCGATTTGAAATCGAAATTAAATGAAATTATAAAATCGGGAAAAGATTACAAATACGACGTATCATCATGCCTGAAATCATTATTGAACAACAATGACCAAGAAATTGTCCTTCTCACCGTGCAAGCGATATCTGAACTCGCCAAATGCGAGGACAAAAGAGAGACATACGCCCAAAAAGACTTTATAGAGCCCCTACTAAACATGCTATGCAAAGAAATGACTACAGATCGAATTGAGCTGGTAAAACAATGTTGCCGGTCACTGGGTAACCTATGCTGTGACTGTGACGCCGCTAGGAAAGTAATACTTGAATGTGACGGTGTTAAAGTGCTTGTTTCAATACTTAATAAAAGTTTGGACATGTCTTTGCCTGAAATAAAAATGTTTTCAAGCAAAACTTTGCTTAATTTTGCTATTGGTGGTCAGGAGTTTACAGAGTCCATTGTAGAAGGGGGTTTGATTGATGCGTTGAATAGAATACTTGTTCTGGAGCTTTTCAAAGTGGATATGGAGGATGATACTGTAACAACGGCATTGCTGATACTGAGTGTTATCAATGATAATTCATCAGAGATTCTGTACAAGGAGGAAGTGAACACAACAGTACTCAATGTGTTGAGGGATACAACTAATATTGAGATTTCAGAGTTGTGTTTGGAACATTTACATGCTCAATCTGAACATGGTATGCACATTATTTCAGATAGTTTAATTTTTCATTATTTACCTGTGTGTATATTTGAAGGCTAATCTAGCTAGTCTTATATGATAGATAGATAACCTTTATTGCTGATAATTGATTTACATTTAAATTTCATTATTACTTATACTTAATTAACAAATTATTTAATCTTTATTATATTTGCATGCACACTGTAAATAAACATAAATTGACTTCTTAGTTTTATATGAAGCATTGGTCTATATACAGCTACTTACACCTTGTGAAATGTACTACACTTTATGGCAAATAAATGAATTTGAATTGCTTAATATTCTTCTTAGATATAAAGTAACTAATTTGATTAGTTAGTTGTTTTTTTTATATATTAGTCATTTATTCAGCATATTTTTTTACTTTGAAGCTATTCTAAAACGGAAATATGTATACTAATTAAAATCTCCATCCAAACAGATTCAGTAAAAACTCTGCTAGCCAATGAAGGTGGTGTCCAGCTAGTGTGTTCCCGGCTAGAACAGCTCGTGCACAGACACGAAGCTGGAGACTTGAGTGCCGATGACTCTGAAGTGGAAGCCATTATGAAGCAAGCCTGTGATTTAGTCATTATTGTCCTCACTGGAGGTGAGACTAATAAATATATAAATCCTAAACTTATTTATTTATACTAGCTGGTTTCATCCACATATGGTTTTATTTTTTGCAGGGAACCCTAATTCTTTTTCTGAAATAAAAGTAGCCTTAGTTAATCCCTATAACATCAGCTATCTACCAGTGAAAGTCCTATCAAAATTGGTCCAGCTGTTTCGGAGATAAGCCAGAACAAATAGACAGACAAAAATATATTTTTTTTGTATTAGTTTTCATATACATTTATAAATAAGATGTTATTTTGACATTACAATTTCAAGACACTTTTTATTTTACATAATTTTATTTATTTTATATTTTTTAACAGGCATAACATGCTTATCACAAGATATCTGGTGCTGGAATATAGACCTAATTATAGGCAAACACTGCCTATAATTAGACTACATATGGATTTAATTTATTTTATTTTATTTATTTATTAGGTCTGCCAACATATATTACACTTCTTAAAGTAAATAAAATCATGAAAATAAACACTGTCATAGTGTAAATACAATTAAAGGCAAACACAGCATGTTATGAAAACTAAACTAATTAGTGCTGCATGGTATGGAAAATATAAAATTTATGTAGTAATTTTTTGAAAATAATTTTAAGAGATAGTACTGAAATTGTATACAGGTTGGATACAACAATGTGACAATAAATGAACCCATGTAAAGTACCTACTCTACTCATAAATACAAACAACTTTTATGGGACTAAAAGCTGTTAGCTTAAAATGTATGAAACAGCTGTTTTTTTTTGCGATTTCGAAGTTGTTCGTATTTTATGTGGTTTCATTTATTTTCGCGTTGTTTTATCCACCCATAGATACTATGGTTTACATTTAATACCTTCTCGAAACTACATTGCATCAAATTATATATCCCACTTGGATCATATAAATGTTTTCTTTTTGGAACACTTCTAGCAATTAGAAAGAAGTGTGGTCAACTTGGAGTGATAAATTTTGGCCTCAATTATCATTTTGTAGATTGATTTAGTTAGAACTCTGGCCATGTGGTGTAATAACCAGGTAGTTTTTTTTATACATTTGGGTTAAAAATTAAAATGTTTTGCAGATGAGGCAATGCACATACTGTACAATAAAGGAGTAGGGGAAGTTTATCTAATTGTGGTGAAGTGGCTGGATTCTTCAAATTACCATCTATTGACTACTGCTGTACTGGCTATTGGCAACTTTGCAAGACAAGACGACTACTGCACACAAATGATGGAAGACAAAATCTTTGATAAACTGCTTGGTAAGTTCTTGTAAAATTGTGCTTTATTATTGACAGTAAAAGATTATTATTAAATTGACCACTATCTGAGAATTTATTGGCAAATGTAAAAATTACAGTTTAAAAAAACTAAAAAACACGCTTTAAAAAGCCCTGCACTAAAAAGTGTTAAATAATTATAAAATTGAACCTGAATATATTCTCTGTCTATCCCGTAAGGGCCTAAATGTAAGCAATTTTTGTAATTAAGTTCAATATACGAATATTACGATATTTCTTCATGATAATGATAATGCTTAGAAATTCTATTGAGTTTACAAGGAAAAGCGCCCCACGCTTTTCATTCAAATATTGAACTTAATTACAAAAATTGCTTACATTTAGGCCCTTACGGGATAGACAGAGAATATATTCAGGTTCAATTTTATAATTATTTAACACTTTTTAGTGCAGGGCTTTTTAAAGCGTGTTTTTTAGTTTTTTTAAACTGTAATTTATTTTTTATTTTTTAGTCAACATAAATTATTCATACCATTTTATTATGTTACTTATACCATATTTTCACCCAATATCAATTTATTTCACATTTATAATGAGTATTTAGCTTCAGTGCCTACTCTTTGACTCCACCAACAAACTCAGAAAACCATATTTGGCCAAAATGCACATAATACGATTACAATACGCCCAAACACGGCTAGAATACGATGCTCCGCTATGGGGTTCCAGTGCCAACCCTCCGACTTCATCATCAGACCCTGAAAACTACACATGGTCAAAATTCATCTCACGACATTTCCAACAACCCCAAACACGGCTAGGATACGATGCTCCACTATGGAGTTTCAGTGCTAACCCTCCTACTCCATCGTCAGACCCTGAAAACCATATAAGGTCAAAGTTCATCTTACGACAATTCCAACAAGCCCAAACACGCCTAGGAAACGTTGGTCCGTTATGGAGTTCCAGTGCCTACCCTCCTACTCCATCATCAGACCCTGAAAACTATACATGGTCCAAGTTCATCTCACGACAATTCCGACAAACCCAAACACGGCTAGTATACGATGCTCCACTATGGAGTTCCAGTGCTTACTCTCCTACTCCATCATCAGACCCTGAAAACCATACATGGTCAAAGTTCATTTCATGACAATTCCTACAAGCCCAAACACGGCTAGGAAACGTTGCTCCGTTATGGAGTTCCAGTGCTTACTCTCCTACTCCATCATCAGACCCTGAAAACCATACATGGTCCAAGTTCATTTCATGACAATTCCAAAAAGCCCAAACACGGCTAGGAAACGTTGCTCCGTTATGGAGTTCCAGTGCCTACCTTCCGGATCCATCATCAGATCAGCTCGATGGTACCAAATTATTGTATTGTCATCGGTACTTGATAAGTGTGCAAAATTTCAGTTTAATCTGACGTCTGGAAGTCGATGAAAATTACGTTCGAAGATTCCTTTACATACATTCATACATACATACAGGTGAAGCTAATAAAAGCGTGTTAAAAAGGGATAGCTGTGTGTGCGAAAATGAGATGCTATGCATTTAGCTTGCTTACATCAGACAAATATTCCGTTTTGAGATTCTGACAATTAAATCTTTCATTTTCTAGGACAGTTTTAAAACATTGTCTTGCTATTTAATTAAATGTAAATTAATTTGCTGGTAAATCTCTATTTTAAGCTTTATATCAAGTATCATCTAACTAATCAAAAACATTTGCAGACATTTTCGAAGTATACCATGGTTTTGGAGTCCGCATGCAAAAGGAGCCAGACAAAATCCACCCTATAGAGATGACAACAGTGACTAAAATCCAACACGCAGTGCTGTCAGCGTTACGTAACCTGACAGTGCCTGCTGCTAACAAGCGCATAGCGGCGGCGAGAGGTCGCGCCGCTCCGCTCTTACTGAATGCCTTGCCTACTGTCGAGGAACATCATGTGGCTTATAAAATGCTGGCTGCCATTCGGATGTTGGTTGATGGACAAGGTTTGTTTCTTGTGATATTTTTCTATTGATTGTAGCTGTAGTACCTAAAGTGATGCCTAAAAATACGGTTGTTTCAAGAAGATTCAGTTGTTTACCATTATTAACAGATAACATATAAACCAAGCAACAGCCACTGAAAGAGCATTTTTCACATCGTCAAAATTTCAATCATGTCTATTCAGTTAGTAAAGTAGTGGAGTGTCATCAGTGGCGTGCATTCCATATAGGCAAATAAGCAATGCTTACCTCATAAGATTCAATAATATGATATATTGATTCAATTAAACGACATAATCATTTTAAATAAAAATTCTAACCAATATTCAATAAAAAATTTCAAACTTTGCCGCGCAAGCACTCGCGAGTTCGTGTAACAAATTCACGCACACTAAAACGATTTCGGCATATGCATACACGCACACACACTTCTTTAGGATAATACGACGAAAGCATAAATCACGTTTTTACTATGCGTAGCACACTGACATTTGACATTCGCGATTTATGGATCAAAAGTAACCATACCTACTCTGTTGTGACACTAGTAACCCAGCCAAATTAAAAAAACTACAGTTTACCAACGTTAGAGCAACTCAAATATAACTTCGCAATTTATTTGTATTGTTTTGTTTATAGTTTGGCTGGCATTGTATAGGGTTACCGTACTTTGACAAAATTTATTATCGATAGGTTCAAATCGAAGTGACTGCTATCGAGTAAAAAAAATATATACAAGGTCGATCCTTAGAAAATCAAAAATATATTTCTTAGTTAATTAGTAGCAAAAAATATTTTTATAAATGCACTGTTTATTAGGTCACTAATAATAATTACACGAATATCGTTATTCGATTAAACTTACTGTCGAGATTTTTAGAAAAACAACGATTTAGACGCCCTCCCATCGATTTCGGCATTGATGGGAGAGAAAGAGAGTAACTTGTGCTAATTTATTCAAAAAAAACTTTAATATTTAACATAATACTGCAAAAAATAATCGATTTGAAAATTCGAAATGGAATATTATGGTCTCGTTAAAATCAATTTCCGATCTTTAAATTTCGTGGCGATCTTAAGATCGATCCGTATCTCCAAAGAGGATTCAAAAGATCGAATATTGATTAAAAAATTGATTGATTCAACCGAGGCTGGAAACCCTAGTTTGGCTTTTTTTAAATATTTGTTCATGACCATGGACACAAAGTCCTTCAGTCTCATACATTTTATTTATAATACCACTTTCATATAGTCCGCACATTAACTTTTACATAGTCCGCATTATCAGTCACCGTTCAGTCGTGTTTTAGTAAAATGGTGGTCACTGTACTAAAAATTTTCACTTTTTCATTTTTTGTAAAATCACGATACACATAATTCATTTCATTTCACTAGTGCACATGGATTGATCTTTATTGGATAAAATACCACCGATAATATAAAATAAAACTCTCCTAGTACTTGATTGCCTACCTCCTCCGAAAACCAATGCACGCCACTGAGTGTCATCAGCAAACGATACTAGTATATTGTTATTTCTACAAGGTTAGGCAAGTCATTAATGTAAACAAGAAAAAGAAAAGGTACAAGGTTGGAGCCTTGTGGGACGCCCATCGTTACTAAATATTTAGAGGAAACTTTACCATTTAAATCAACCCTCTGAATAATATCTCTCAAAAATTTATAAAACAAACTGAGTGTAATATCTCCAATACCATTGTGTTGTAACTCCCTGATTAGTAAATTCATGATGTCCACAATCAAACGCCTTGGACAAGTAACAAAAAACACCGACAATATCTCGTGAATCGTCCCAGGCTTCGAAAATATTGTGTACAGGCTCCACAACAGCATCGGTTTTTCAGCAACCCCTAGTAAAACCAAATTGTTGACTGAGAAGCAGTCTTTTGCTATTCAAATGTACACACGGCTACAGATCAAGCTATACATTTCCAGTATAAGCTGATCTCTCATCATCGTAGGGAAATCCCATACAGTGCGAGATCAGCTTATACTGGAAATGTATAGCTTGATCTGTAGCCATGTGTACCATCAATTGATTGAGCATAAATCTCGGTAGTATAGAAATCGCTCTAAAATATATTCTCATTATATACTTAAGGTGATAAAAACATGAATCCTAAAAGGAATTTGCTCCATGGTTTTGATTTTTTATAAGCGGCGTTTAACTACTATCTCACCATGAAGATAACTAGGTGATTAAAATTCCTCCAAATAATAATATGTAATAGTATCCTGGGATGTAGTAAATATTATGATTAATTCAAAAATGCCATTGCGAAGGAACCTAAGATATGCGTCAGAATCAGAGGTTTTGGCCAATCCCCATTGGTAAACTATGGTCTCTCCCCCTTGATGTTAGACACGGATGGTATAGTATGAAGCAAGATTGTAAGAAGGTTAAAAAGTGGTGTTTTATACAGAGGGTGTAGCAAAGCAACTGGCCAGCAATCCGGCAGCACTGGCGAGCGTGGCGCGGTGGGGACACGCGGGGGAGTACGCGGGCGCGGCGGGGGAGGCTCCGCGCCTGCTGGCCTGGACCGTCAAGCAGCTGCGGGCGCGGGGGGCGCCGCACTGGAACTGTATACTGCAGGTATACCCGTACCTACTGTACTGTACTGTAGTGTACAGTAGCGAGCGTGGCGCGGTGGGGACACGCGGGGGCGTATGCCTACTGTACAGTACAGCTGTAATGTTGAGGGTGGAGTGGGGATACGCAAACACTTGTTATTTGTGCCGAATTTCTAGAGCATCGTGCTAGAATAATAAATGGAGCCTTTTCTATTCCCACAGTCTGAAGGCTGCCTATCAAGTCTAGTGAACATGCTAGTCGCCTCTCACTCGGTCATGCAGAACGAAGCAATACTCGCCCTAACGCTACTCGCCATAGAATCACTCAAGAAGCTTTCACCGGACGTCGAACCAGACTTTGACTACGAAAAGACCTTTATCACGCAATTAATAAAGTCGGAAATCGGTAAGCACGTATCAGTACTAGTAGATACGAACTACGCGAAAATGCCTTTGGAGGTCGCTGAGAATCTACTCGCGTTTCTGGATATTACGTCGAAAAAAAATAAGGTAGCACTCGATTACAAGGAAGCGAAAGTGCACGGGGCGTTGCAAAAGTTCGTGGAATGTAGAAATGATTTGAGCGATGATTTGAAAGCATGTATCAATGGGGTTGTGATGGCTATTTCTGATAATGGTAATGGGGATTAAATGACTTAATATTCATATTTATTTCGTAGTAACATCTGTGCAAAGAATCATGGCAGGATCTTATCAAAAATAAAGGTTTTTACTGAAATTGAAATGGCGTTACAATTTAATCCAAGATGCTTTAACACAGTGCAGTGTTACTGGCGACGGGAGTAGTGTATATCATAAGTACACTTTAAACTTTCGGAAGAAATTCTCTAAATGATTCATTAAAATCTATTGCTTAGATTAAAAGAACCAAATAAACAAAAAGACAAAAACAGCTACTTACTTTCAAACTATTTAGAGATGTAATCTCAACATTGGAAGATATTAAAAATCCTAGATTTTTTGTGCAAATGAATGTATGATCTTGCCATGATTCCGTTTTATTATGGCTATAAAATATTAAGTATGGTGAGATTTAAAATGATTAAGGCAGACATCACTATCTCGTTTAAATATATAGATAAGAAAGGGTCATTTCTGATGTGGCAGAGCCTGGGGTTCTTCGTTGTGAAATATTAACCAATAGAAATTACACACAATTCATGTCGCGAGGACGGAAAAGCGATGTTTATAGGTTCTAATGGAGGCAATATTTGAGATGTGTAATACCTAATTAATTTTAGCTTTTCTAAACTTCTATCTAATCTAGTCATAGTTCTATTGACTCTATGTACTTCGTATTTGCTAGAATATTCGTGGATTTATTGCCTATTGTTAAGCGAGTTCCGCTATGGATCTTATAATTTATAATGTAAAGAAATTATTTTTGCGATTCTCTCGGAGTTTTACATTCCATTTAATATTCGCGTTTTTATACTCTCTCTTTAAAAGTATTTTTACTATTATTATGTAGTTTTTACATAGTTCATTGCCTAAATAAAACTGTGGTCAGAGAATTTATAATGCCTGTGTTATACATACAAGATAACATATAAACATAAGGGCACACGGGGACCGGGCCCGGGCCCAGGGGGGCCCCGAAAACCGAAATATTCGCTTACGATAGTAACACCTTCAACATTCCAAATTAAAATGTTAATCCGACACTAAATCAGTTTTTAATTTAACCAAAAAATATAAAAACATAGCAGAAAAATGTTTTTTGTTATTCACTTTTTTACTTTCCAACAGGGCCCTAAATTCTTGTGTGCCCAGGGGCCCCGGCATGGCTTAAGATGGCCCTGAGAGACTTATAGAACTTGTTCGGTTTCATTATCTAAATCCACAGGCCTGTATACACAAAATTAAATTACTTCTCTGACTACACTATGATCCGTAAACGCACTGTCGAGTGTTCGCGAATATCTATCATGGTTAGAAATTGTACACTTCATGTAAAAATGCAGTTATTTGTTGGGCCGTTGGCAGTGCGTATTTACAATAATATCCCGTTTACAAGCTACGTCATAATCAGAACTATTGTATTTGCATATAGAAATACTTTTATTATTTTGAATTCTACAATATCATGCAGTTGTTTCTAACGCGTGTCTATATTTAAATTATGAGTTTTAAAATAGGTACTGGAAAGGCTTCATTGCTGTACAGCATTTTTCTATTTGAATTTGAAAGAAAGAAAGAAAATACATTTATTCAACAAAAAAAATTTGCAAATTTAATTTACGTAAACAATCACATGTCACAAAAAAGACGTATCGTGTAAACGGGACTTAAAACTGTCAATACATTATTATAACATGATTGTACACTAATCTTATATACGTCACATTAAAGATAATAGCAATACTGATGGAATACTCAAGAGTACAATGTAGTTTACATAGTTACTATTAATAATATATAGTGTATAATAACTTTTCAATATTATAATATTAATTAAATATCCCGCAAATAATGCTTAAATTCGACACTTATTAGTACATAGTACACGAGTAAATTCGCCTCTATATAATTTTAATTATTATTTTTATCTGTAGGTATTCATCCTTACTTACAAAGCGCTAATATCGATAAACGTATTACAATTTCAAATGTGTTGCGACAGTGAAAACACATAGTAAAAAAATACTGCTCGCAAAAAAAACTGGCTAGAAATTAAAACTCAAAACAATAGCTCGTTTGAATTATCGAACCACTACCCTAGTAAAATAAATATATACATTATTTTTTGTTGACCGTACCATCTCTGAACACAAGTACAAAACTCAATATTAGATTCAAACGAGCATGAACGATATAGAGGCGTATTTCTCAGTTCACTTTCAAAATACAATATAATTTTTAAGATAATCCGATAGTGCACTTATTAAATAGTTTTGAATCGATATGCTTGTAATGTGAGTGTATAATATAGAAAAATATAGTGTTTATAAAACGAAGCTGTTTTGCGTGGGCTGTGGATGCATCTAAATTTTATTTATTTATTGAAAAGACGTAACTATCCGAAACAATACTGGTATGAGAAGAACGGAAACATTTTTGTTTCTTATTATATTTTGAATATTATTTTCAACTCTACTGTATAGGATATACGATTATTTTTAATGGAAATATGCACGTCCAGTTTTCTGTTTGAAAAAGAAAGAACAACGATATTAGGAATTTAGTGCGAAGCAGATATAACAACAGAGCTCGTAGAGGTTGATTTCGAAAGCCGATTCTACTTACAAATGAACAATTTAAAATTTTCATGTAGTTGTAGTTCTTTCCTTTAAGATTATGTGTAAGCATTCAATGCAGTTTCTGATTTCAAGCTTTTCAAAACAAGCTATATTGTTTAGAGTGAGTGTTCCGTCGAATGCATTACTCGTCGATCGTTGCAATTCGATATTAGAACTTGTAATTAACATTTTGAGCTTCGAATAGTTTTATTAGAGTTGTATGTAATGTTAATGCACGTTTTTATTGTTAATAGTTTTATGGACCAAGATTTTTACATTGTACAATACATTTACATCAAGACTATTACAAACAGTATTATATAATGAGAAACAAGTCTCAATGATAGATTTTGTTAATCGAAAATAAACCTTACCTTATGTCATAAGTCCGGAGTTCCAAATTGTTTCAATCTCGACTCAAAACCAGTGGTTCCCAAAGTTGATTGGACCGCGACTCACCTAACACAAAGTTCCGAATTCGGGACTCACTTGGTTTTCATGAAGGAAAAAGGGGCATAACTATATGAATGAAGGACTTTTCAGGGGCCCACCCAATATTCGCTCGCGACTCACCAGTGGGTCTTGACCCATACTTTGGGAACTACTGCTCTAGACTCAAAAGGTTAACACGTAACACGTCATCGCGACCATCAATATGTTTTGATTGGACGTACCATAGTAGTCCTTTGATGATATTATAGAGCCTCCAACTCTTTATGGCTATTTAAATTAATTTGATCCATCTGAAATAGCTAAACTGATGTTATTTTCGTCATATTCTTGATAGTAAATGTATTTGTAACATAATGCATTATTATAGATATAGTTTCCATGCTGAAATACAATTATATTCTAAATCAATGTGATGTTTCATTTTAACACTAAAATCATACTACAAGGATTCACAAATCAACATTTATTTGTATTTTTTAACAGTCAGAATTTTTCGATGAAAATCAGTACACATAAAACGTACTTTTTTGGACCTCAATCTTTTTGAAGCAGAATCAATCTTTTTGGAGCAGAAAATACATTTTCAAACGCGGGTCTAAACCGCTATTGGTCGGCATCTGCCGCCATGTTAGCGCGCGCCGTGCGGAGGGGCGTGACTTGCGAGTGAGGCGGAACTAACAGCTGCACTGTATTATGAACCTTATAGTAGTGATCTAAGGTTGATTGTAAGTTTTAAGCATTCTTTCGTTAATCTTCGGGGACATATTTTCGATGAAAATCAGTACACATAAAACGTACTTTTTTGGACCTCAATCTGATCATTCAACGTCACTATCTCTATCTTAAACATAATAATAGTAGGACTGAATACAAACATGTTTTTACAGTAGTACCCAACTGATATGGCTTACCGATGTACCTGCGCAGAAGATACATTTTTAAACGCGGGAACCCGCTATTGGTCGGCAGCTGCCGCCATGTTAGCGCGCGCCGTGCGGAGGGGCGTGACTTGCGAGTGAGACGGAACTAACAGCTGCAGTGTATTATGAACGTTATACTAGTGATCTAAGGTTGATTGTAAGTTTTAAGCATTCTTTCATTCAGGCCCATACTTTCTTTTCTGTGCGAACGAAGATTCACGACGCGCCATATCAGTTAGGTACTTAAGGTACTGCTGTACCAGTTTGTGACAAGCGTGGTTCTTTTCAATATTTTGATCACCACAAAAACAAGCCTTATAACTATGTAACTAGGGCTGATAACTCAACTTCATACAGAAAATTCAAATAAAAAATTAGGGACCTTAAACAGTACAATATTCTTTACTATAAATTATATTAACTTTAATTATAATGATTCCATGGTAACATCCAAGTCCATGACAGATCTTTCTTGTATCATTGTGGAGTGTTGCGTGATCGTCATTCGGAACTTGAGCTCTTCATCTAATATCAAGTGTTCCTTCAAAATGGGTCCTCTGTTACCGCAGCCAGCAACTGTAATATGGAATTAGTATGTTTACTAGTTAATGATATAAAGTTAAGACTTTTTGTTAATCAAAAAGATATAGCTCTTGTAGGCTGATAAAACATTGGCGATATATGACAAGGATTATTCTGAGCTGCTCAGGGTGAATTACCGATTCAAGTGACAAACTGATTGGGTGGTTTAATCGAATTCACTCAGCCTTCCATTCAATTAGTAATTGACTGCCTCATTCTGGTAACAATAGAGACATAAACACAGCATGTTTTTTTTTTTTCACTTCCACTGTTTTTTTTATTATCAATAAAAAAAATATCATACATATGGATTAGTATAAAATCATTCACAAAAAAAAACCACAAAGGTTAAATGGAATGACTTACATTCGACATTCGTTCTTAACACATTGAAATGCTTGACATGGTATAAGTATACATATTATTATTTAACATACTCATATAGTAGGGCCGCACTCATCTCCGATACACTGGACTGGCCATAAGAATGACCAACTGATTAACAGATTGCCAATCCAGAGTATAAAGAGACCAGAGGGCTAATAAATAATAATTTCACACGTAGTAATATGGCAACCAAGTAGTCTGAATTAGATGACATGATGTTTAGAAGCATGACATTTTGTTTATAATTGAGATTCAGATAAATATTATGCAACTAAAAGTTATATTTACCTGGACATTTAGTCCTGTGCTTGATATTGATCATATTCACGATGGTCTCCCGCTCGTAAATGTGTCCACATACCGTGTTCTTCACAGGATCCACTATGGCCTTCTTAGTTATTGGATCAATCTGTTGACATAATTAAAATTTTGCATACAGGGTCCATAAATAACAGGTAAGTCCTTAAGAGGACTCAATTCTTCATACTTTTTATACAAAACCTCTGTACTTATTATGGCGTTGTTAAACATTTTTCGTTAGATGTTTTGAACAAATAAGTATCTTGTGCAATATATCTAGCCGTGTATTTAGGCGTAATTAAAAAAAAGTGTGAAACAAATTCAGTCAAAGCCTCCGAAAAACAGTGTTTTTGCCTGAACTTTGGCCATATCTAATGTACCTATAAATTGTAAAAGTACAGAAAACATTTAGATACCAGGCTTGCAAATGTATTGGAGATTCTAAATAACTAACTTTTTTTTCACAAACTTGTAAGATTTTTTCACAAGAAGTATACTCCTGGAACAAGTTTTATGAATGCGAAATCATGAATGACGACCTAGCGAAGCGGCCACGAGTGATCAGCGGAATTTACCGACTGATAACCGACGGCTCTGACGCTGTCTCTCTTTTTTCGCAGTCAAACATTGCGTTGGATGAAACAACAAGCTTTTAGACTATGCTTGCGTTGAAGTTGCGCCGGCCACAGAGGGCCGCCTTAAATGGGTAAAAGGGAATATATAAATGGGATATCTTCTTAGTTTGTAATCTTCTTATGGTGTGAGGGAAAACCCTGGATGGAACACACACACGCACTCCTACATTCTCAGTATGTACTTATATCATAGATTTAACATTGATTTATATTTATATACAAGTAGAATCACTGCATGGGAAGTCACTAGTTGCCTAAGATACAGAATATACTTCTAGTTTAGGAGCTATGGCCATAAATGTATTTTGTACCCATTAATACCTTGGCTAGCTGTTAAAAATATAACAATGACATCAATTGTTATAATAGGACCCTCCGAGAACCAACTAAATTATTATTATTGTAGTGTAATAAATTATTATTATTATACTATCCACTTTGATTATGATAAATTTTCTAAATATGCATAAAATAACAGTAGAACTTACGTATTGATCCTGTGATTCTGTTATGGCTAGTTCTGACTCATCCAGGTTTTCTGTAAAAAAGATACATTTGTATGAGTGTGCTGTTTCATTTACACATCTTGCTTGTTGGTAGTAATTTTAAAATTTCATACCACCAGGATTACCTAGTCCTGGTATTCTCATACCACTTTAAGATATGCCAAGTTGATTGTTTGAATTTTATAGCTACAGATATAATTAATACCTATATCAATAGCACTTTTTTTTTATTTTATTATTTGGGATTTTTGTCCACACGGACATATCAATCCCATCGTTTCACAACAGTTTATACAAATGAAATAATATATTATATAAAAGACTAAGGAGAGCGTCACTGGTGAAGGAGACATACCAGAGTACAATTTTTTTTTAAAGTTTAGTTTTTGGATTTGACAAAATAGACTAAATTATACTTAAGTAGGTATATGTAATGCGTTTAATTTATAATCCTTCATCAATGATTCTCTCTCATCTTTGTTCTTGACACAATCCATCAATACACAGCACACTTACGTCTAGCTTTTTGCTGTGCCTTTTCAAATCTTTTATTCAATTCAGTCATGTACGGATGGTTGTTGACATTTAGCCGTTTGCCAGCCATGCTGCTTAGATGTGCTGTGAACCTTTCTTGCAGGGAATCTACATTTGATGTGTCCGTTTCTCTCTGTTGATTATAAGTAAGCAATATTGTCAGGATAGTATAGGACAGCATTTTTCAATCTTATTGATTTCGCGACCCCCTTACAGGATGAAAAATTCTGGCGACCCCCTTGTCAGACAGACAAAGAATTTATAAATGAAAAGACTATGATAATGATTTTCTTTATTTTGATATTGATACCTTTACTTATTAGTCTGCAAGAAGCCGCGAGAGATTTGCAACTACGTAAGAGGTAAGTTGGACGCCCGCTTGCGCGAAGTGTACCTTGCCTTTTTCCTTCTGCCGGCGACCCCCTGACTAAGGTTTCGTGACCCCTCTAGGGGTCGCGACCCACAAATAGGAAAACACTGGTATAGGCATTGGATTAATGATCAGTCTCAAGACTAGTAAACTGGAGACATAAGCACTCTCCGGTTCAAGTGGTCATACAATAAAATCCTATTTTCGAGATGGGAATCGAGCGAACCGCCAAAAATCATAACCCCTAAAACATTTATTTACCTTTGCTTTTTCTAAAGCTTGAATAGCAACATCCTGTTGGGCTTCCTGCATGCAGTATTTCTCCACGTAGCCCTTGAGTTTCGAAAACTCCGCTTCTTTATCATCATCCAAATACTTGCAGACATTTTCAGAACACAAATATAAACTTGTAATGCACTGTTTTCTTAATTCGGCTAAATCTGTGTCCGCCATGGTAATATTCAAAATTTAATTTCAACTTGAATAAAAATCAGACAGAGTAGACATTAAAAAGAAAAACCAAAATTAAAAACAAACAAATTCAAACAATAACAAAAAGACCGTAGAAAAAGACAGATAGAGGGTTGCCAACAAATTGATTTTATTTATACTCCAACAGTAAGTAGACCACTAGCCTACCACTACTAGGCATGAAATGATTGCTACTTTTAAGGAATTCTCATTTGATGATATTATTATTTTTTATCACAGTGATTTCACAAGTGATATATGATTTGCAATGATTTTTCAATATGCACCGCTTGCTATCATTTCCCGGGATAACAACCATTCAATCAAGAAACCAACCTTTTAAAGCACTTATTACACCTTCCTATTTTTAGGATCCTAACTAGGAAATAGGAACGTGTAATCTCAGAAAGAACGGTTAGTGTCCTAAGTAGTGAGATAGGAAGGTCTCAACCGCTGTGCTTCCTTAAACAGGAAAGTGTAATCGCGTCGCTCCGATTTAGGACGTTTAGGGATGTAACATTGTTCTTCAAAACATCGATGTTTTGAAATAATTATATAAGGCTTCTTAAGTCTTGGCGTATATTTTGAGGGATGAATGTATAGGTCATTAGTAATCAAAAAACAATAATAGAAAAATTATTATATAAGGCCCTTCTAAAGTCTTGGCGTATATTTTGAGGGATGAATGTATAGGTCATTAGTAATCAAAAAACAATAATAGAAAAATAATTATATAAGGCCCTTCTAAAGTCTTGGCGTATATTTTGAGGGATGAATGTATAGGTCATTAGTAATCAAGACACAATAATAGAAAAATAATCCGTACATTGAAAGTACTACATTATTTATAAATTAATACTTGGTACTTACTTACATAAAGTTCAATTTTGTTTTATTTTAACATAAAGGAGCTCATTTGTATTCATTAAAAATTTAATTTGTGTGATCGGTTTGAGAGAATAAAAAACTTAAAACATCGGAATAACATCGATGTATGTATAGTTATATTTTTTTTAAATCGACCTTTGTTACATCCCTACGAGTCGTCCGTCCCGCTTTAAGTATAGTTGCTATACTCTTTGCCGCGTCCTAGTTAGAAAGCAAGATAGTGTAGTGTAATAAGTAGCTTCCTGCTTCCTAGTTAGAACCATCCTAGTTAGGAACCTAAAAATAGGAAGGTGTAATAAGTGCTTAAAGGAATCACGAAACATAAACTTTATTTTTACACTATTTAACACATACATACGAACACTTTAAAACGAATCTATTTTTATTCACATAAAATTACAAAAACGAATGTAACGAATGTACCAAGCATTGGCATTTTTCATTGGAGAACAAAATCATGTCACAAATAATTAAAGGTATCACACGCACTTCGAGAATGATGAATGATGATGAGAGAGAAGTAAACTGTCAAATTATTTATAATTTCGTGATCACAAACAATGATTTTTCGATCTTGCTACATATCATCCTACAGACGTTAGCACTTTATGCCTCTTGATTTAAGGTTTATTTTAAAATACTCTTAAAAGCTAATCAAGCTCAAAGATTTCTTCATTATTATTTTTTTGTAAATTTGTTCATGACCATGCATACAAAGTCCTTCAGTCGCATACATTTTATTTATAATATCACTTAAATATAGTCCGCACATTCACTTTCACATGATCAGTCATCGTCCAGTCATGTTTTAGTAAAATGGTGGTCATTGTACTAAAACTTTTCACGGACTTTTTGAGACAACTTGTAAAGTCACGATACACATAATTCATTTCATTTCACTTCACTGGTGCACATGAATTGATCTCTTTATTGGATAAAATACCACCGATAATATGCAATAAAACTCAAAATACACGAATTTATGAAAATAAAAATGAAAACACAACGTCACTCTGCAAGTTCCCGCCAAAAGACCTCTTCATTATTATTTTTATTGGGCTGCCATTCGCAACCAATGAATGATGAATGTGTGATAAGTACCTAATATTAATACCTATGATTTGTAACAGGCTATGTCATGGACGGTAGCAGGTGTGACGTATGACAAACAGAATCATATGATTTGTCACCTGCTACTTGTGATTTATGCCATCCCTAACCACTACCGATCCGCAGTGGGCACTCGTGTCTGCCCTTTCCCTTTCACCCTAATTTATGAAAGGAGGCATGTGCTCAGCAGTAGGACATGATAGGCTGTGATGATGATAAGTTTTATTGCGTACTAGTTGCGCCCCGCGGTTTCACCCGCGTACCCGAAGGATACCTAACCTAGCGTTAAGCTTTCTTAAATTTTCTACGCAACTTTCTCAATTTATTTTTCCGTAAGAACCTTCTCCAGAGTATTAGGTAGATGGATGAAATCGGTAAGTCGTTCTCAAGATGTTCTCAAGTTATGGTGTAACCAAGGGAAACAGGGATTAATTTTTAGGATTCCGTACCCGAAGGGTGCCAAACGGGACCCTATTACTACGACTCCGCTGTCAGTCCGTCTGTCTGTCAGTGAGCTGTATTTCATGAACGGTAATAGGTAGACAGCTGAAATTTTCAGAGAATATGTATTTCTATGGCCGCTATAACAACAAATAATAAAAATTAAAGGGGGCGCCCATACAAGAAACTACTTTTTTTGGGATTTTTATTCATAGCAAAGTTGAGTTAGTAAACAGTGTACGGAACCCTGCGTGGGAGCCCGACTCGCACTTGCCGGTTTTTTATATAATAGTGATTATCGATGGTATTTTATCCAATAAAGATCAATCCATGTGCACCAATTTAAGTTGTCTCAAAAAGTCCGCGAAACGTTTTTTTTTTTTTTTATATAACTAAGTCGGTAGACAAGCATACGGCCCGCCTGATGGTAAGCGGTTACCGTAGCCATATGGACGCTTGCAACACACGAAGCATCGCTCACGCTTTACCGTCCTTTCCCCCCTCCCCTATGAGCTCTGGCGACCTTACTCACGCGCAGGAACACAACTTTACAGAACATAAAGTTATTTGGCTGCGGTATTCTGTAAGGTGTAAGGTGGAGGTACTTCCCCAATCGAGCTGCTCTTTGAGCGAATATTACGCTATGCTCTACCTCTCTCAAAACGACCTTTTACGTTTTAGTAAAATGATCATCATTGTAGTAAAATATGACTTTTATGGACGGTGACTGACTGAGGACTATTTATGTGGAAGTGATCTATTGTGACTGGAAATTATAATATAACTCGACACTGACAGAAATAAATCGTAATTTGGATTTGGTTGCCAAACTTAAAAATAAGAATAGGCAGAAAGTTTTCTGGTACATTTAAAAATGCGAGTAATTAAAAATAACACCTTATAATTCAATAAAATGAAATCGAAGGATAAATAAAATGACAAATAATGTTGATTAAACATTTTTAATATGAGCGATTTAAATATATTAAAATCCAACACGACAACAAATAATAAAATTAATAATGAAAGGCAGGCCACATTTTCGAGACCGTCTCGCATTTGGCCGGTTTTTTAGATTTTGTACCCGATCCAATAAAATATAATATATGATTATAAATAATTATATTTTAACAAAAATAGCATCAGCTATTTTTAAACATCTCTATCTTCGATCTCGACTCCAACAAATGTGAAGCAAACATCTCGCTTCCTCCATACTATAACATTATTTTCTATAAGTCTTGTTTTAATAAAATTTATTTATACAGTGACTCCAACATGACCTAAAGCTGTTGAGAGTTGTTTGAGTAATTCTCGTTTGTCCGTTGATGAGAGGCCCCGCCGAGCGCCGATCACTTTGAATGCGTTCAAGTACTCCAACTCAGTAAACTGGGCGCCTTTCTCTCGTACTGATGTTATTATTTCCTGTGGATAAGTAAATAGTTCAATATAAATTAACATTTTAACAATTAAAAAAACAACTTTTTATTTTGTTATTTTTCAATATTGAGTTTTATGTGCGTTTTCAATAGCTCTCAAGTTTTGTCACTGACCAAGGATGTGTATATCATTGATAAACTGTCGAAAATATTTAATAAAATGCTTCAACCGCAATTTTTGTCCTCTTTTCCGTTGAGGAATCCATCATATCTTCGATGTCCATGGTCAGAACAAGCTAAAATTTATATGGG
>OX596250.1:17081698-17164226 GCA_951394255.1 Polyploca ridens
GCCTTTTATTAGGTCTTAAGGTACAAGTTCGTATAGCCAACTCCAGACAGGTGCAGCAAGCGACGGCGACGTGTCGCCGCGACACTACTGGTTTCGAAATAAAAGAGAGAGAAGTAGTGTCACAGCTTGCACCTTTAGGATCTCTCTCTCTCTCACTTTTTTTCTTTCTCTCTCAGAGAGAGAGAAAAATAATTTCCTAAGAACTCCATTTGCCAGTAAACAGTATCCCCCCCCTTGTTGAAGTCGGCAATTTTTTTTTAATGAAAATAACTATTCAAAAAACAATAATAAAAACACATAAAAAGTTAACACATTTAAATATAACAAGACATGCAGAGTGGATTCATTTCTCGATGGCGCCTCTTCAAGTGAAGTTAGCCTCATCGAGCAATGCCTCCCTCAGCTTCAACTTTAATGTACTCTTACTTAATTTAGGTTTCTCTCTACAGATCTATGTTATTGAATATTTTTGGTGTAAGATATTGTGACACTCTCTCCATAATAATTTTTTGGCTCTCGGTTGGACCATTCTTCCATCTCTAACACTTTTAGAATTGTATTTATTATATTTTATGGTCTTATACTCGTCACTTCGTTACGTTATATGTCAAATTAGTTCAAAGAAGAAGGTTCTAACTTCAAAGTCAAAACCGTTTATTCAGGTAAGATTTTTGGAAGGTACTTATGAAGGTCCAAGCCGCTGAAGATACTACCGGGAACCTCCTGCATTAGGACTTCAATTCAATGTCTCTAATTCTCTTATAATATGTAGGAGTAATGTGTTAATGATTTATTTGTATTTCTCCAGGTGAATGTCAAGACCAGACAAGCAATCAGCCGCTCCTAAGAATACCGTCTCGTCTCGCGTTCTGTCTCATAATCATAATACACTACATAATACCGAGATGATTCACGACTTACGATTAAATAGCGATTTTAGACCGTCTCCCCTTGTAATTATAACTAGTTTCTCTAACGGATTGTTTTATGCAAACATAAGGGGCGCTGAACGATGTTATCTAATAATGATCCTGGTTTGGAAATTTAATTATATCTACCACAATGTTACTCGTTAACTGCATACAGGAGATTATATTAGGTCACCAATTATTATGTTTTAAGAAAACATTAGTAACAAGGCGGGAAATTTAATGGAACAACATTAGGCAACTACAACTATAACAGTCAATATTGTTTTTTGGTAATGTTTTCAATCCACAGGGCATTTTATGCATTCATCTAAGAATTTTAAATTTTAGTGGTAAAATTAATAACCGACACGTTATTAATTTTACCACTAAAATTTAAGATTTGTTTCTTGGCTTACTTATGCATAGTCGCATCCCACGCCACTTATAGTTTACGTAAGACAGTTCGAGTAAAAAAATCGGAATCAATGAGTAGTTTTCTTTCCATAGAGTTTTATAGAGTTTTGTTAAAAATACCTGTCAAACTGTTGATAATTCGAACTAATTTGAACCTTATGTACACGATTTGACAGGAACTTTCAACCAACTCTATAAACTCTATCGAAAGAAAACTCCTCATTATACAAAATCGTGCAGTTTTTGTTACAAATATAATTTAGTTTAAGCTTTAATTTAATACCTACCTACTGTAAATTATGAAATAGATAAAAAATATCACTCATAAAATTATAATGAAATAGATAGTTTAAATCGCCTAAAATATCATAACATACAAAATAATATAGCAGTCTTTTTTCTGTTATTATTAAATAACTATAGAATATAATATAACAAAATGCCTCTTGTGTACAGTCACTCATAATAATATCGCACATTTTTATGTTTTATTGTATGTCTACTGTTGCAATAAAAAAAATAAACAAAAATATATTGATGGATTGTGTAATTTTATGTAATCAAATAAATTCGCATTCGACAGAATAATACCTACTATTTTTTTAATGCTATTGCTATTCTCGATGATATATTTGGAATCAGTTAGTTGTATAACTGCGTGTTATTTTAGTAGGTACTACTAAAAACTGAAAATTTGAAATTAGTGAAAAAGGAATAATGCCGATAATTTTTGGTGGTATCAGCCTCGCAAGAAATGTCGCATAATGTACGTTACTGAAAAATATCAACTGCTAATAATAATAAGTGACAATGTTATAGGTAAAGAAAAAAATAACGCATTAGAATTAAAACATTGGTCGGTAGATTGAGGGAATGGTTGTGAAATCGGTGTTTCATGTTAGAGCAGTTTTTTAATTTTATTTATTTGTGCAGTTCCGGGTCCCCACAGAAAATCTCTAGTGTTTCTGTTTAGACGTATAATAATTATGTTAGGTTCTGGATCTATGTGTGCGTAATCAGCCGTGTATGTGTGCACCTTGATAACTTACATCTTCGATCTATCAGTACCCCTACCATAGATTTGGTATCGTAACGTAATCGATACTCGCTAACGACTACGGTAAAATATTTTGTATGAAATAATGTAATTCCATAACTGCTCAAGCTCAATAACAGTATCTCAATGAGAGCTACCGTCTCTGTGGCCACCAGAAGGTACCACTAGTGAGTAAGGTCCTATCGCTATCGTTAAAAAAATAGGTTTTGCACGGCTGGGTTGAGCGGCAGTGTTTATAATTGATAATATTACACCAAACCACAAGACGCCGGAAAAATTTTCACCCGTACGTTGTTGACATACCGAAAATACGGACACAGCGTTTTGCATCCTCATTTATAATGCGGACAGCAAGGGAGTGGAACTTGCTTCCAGCTTCTGTGTTTCCTGACTCATACAACCTAGAGACTTTCAAGGCCAGAGTGCATACGTTCCTTCTGGGTAAGCGTGTTCCATCTTAGGCTTCGTCTTCGTCCCTTATGGGCGGGTCAGTGGCCAAACGCAAGCCCATTTAATATAAATAAAAAAAATATATAATAACCAAATAAATAAATGAAAGATTATGCCTCTGTGCTGTGCAGTCCCGATTTGTTCGAAAAAAAGGAGGTTGATATACGTTTCCGAAATACAAAACTCGCGTAATACAGTATTTGGTAACGGGTCGCAGGTATGTCTGCCATAATTAATTAGTAATAGCCTAATCTTTACGACAATCATGAATAATTAGTGAAAATCCGTGATAAAATCGCAAACAATAAACCTTCAGTACATTTCACGTTTCTAGAGAGCTCACTAGCGCCTCTCGCGGCGAATTTAAGCTCGTTAGCCCCCATTGGACAGTTTTGGGAATAACTAGTGAGTTTTGATAACGTTGCCGTAACATATTCATGGTAGGGGTACAAAGCAAACTCATCATCTAGACATGTACCTAGACAATCAAAAGTTTTACAATATTGTATCTTTTCGTTTAGTAAACTTTGCTTAAGCACGATAAAAGATTTAAAATCAATACATGAATAATAAAAATTAAAATTATGTAATACCTACCTTCCAAAGTAGCAGTATCTATATTATTTCTGCTCCGATTATTAATTATCTATTTATTTACCAATTTAAATTAATATAGGTATATAAAACGTTGTGCACAAAATTTTTGTAAAAGTAGGTGCTGTTTGTATAATTTATTTTGTATAATGGATTGTACGTTATAGTTTAATATAGGTAAGTATATAGTTAATATACATAGGTTAAATTTAATGTTATGTTGACCTCTTTTACCTCCTAACAATGTGTGTATTTGAGTGATTATTTTGTTTGTTTTTTTTTACTTTTGCAGCAAAAATGTTGGTTATTTGACCTACTTTATATAGTACCCATAAAAATATCATGAAAAAGGCTGAATTAGTAATATCAATATCGTTACCTCGCCTGGTATTAGTCGAAAAGAATTAGCTAAACAAAAAACAATCTGCCTATAATTTTTTTGTAAAAATATGTTCGCCCTGTCGTTGTAGCTGCATTCCCGAGGGAAAAAAGTCGTATATTTTATTCCATGGTATGATTTATCTATGAACCAAATTACGTCCAAATCCGTTAAGCAATCGTATTTTTAGTATAAATATAGATGATTTGGAAATTCAGGCAGAAAAACAATTATTTTTCATTGTAGGTATAAGTGACATTTTATTTTTTAATATCTGACATTATTATTCATCAAACATACAAATTAATTTACATGAAGCTTAGAACATGTACAAAACTATGATAACATGTTATGGTGTAGTTAGAATAATTTAGCTGTATTTTAGTTATATTTAAAAATGTTTTAGCATGTTTTAGTTTGTAACATATTAGTTTTACTTTATGTATATTTTGATAAAAAATTAGATATTAATATTTCTACTACACAGCACAATTATTTCTCTAAAATCAATTTTTACTGGGATAATTACAATTTCACTAATCTTTGTCTGATCTTATCTGAATGGTTAAAATTTTGTCAGTAGAATTATGAAAGTGCTTAAAAACAGCGCATTTGATGCGGACGCAAAATAGCGTTCACAATAATTTCATAATTTCTGTTTTATTTGTGAATGCGTAAGGACAAACGTGCATTACCTACTTTCTATATCATAATTTCCTTTTAGTTAACATTAAAAATAATGAGGATAGTAAAAATATATCAGAAAAATGATTAGTGAAATACGAATTAAAATGCTATTTATATTGTTAAAAGTGCGCCATCTAATGGTTGCTTTTGATAAACTAATGTGTATTTGTTACAAAACTTTTCATGGGAAAGCAATGTTTTCCTCAATCAAGCAATATTAATATAGCTATGAATAGATAAGTAAAAGTTAGTTAAGTGAAAGAACGAATACTCAGTTTGAGATCAATGTATAATTTAGTTAAGAATAAAAATTAGGTTAATAAAAAAAATCGCAACAGCAATAATATATTTGTATTTATAGCTATTGAGCGTTAAATTTTTAATAGTTAGTAGCCAGTTGTGAATAAAGGAGCTAGTTGTTGTTTTATAATGTGAACAGAGAGAATATTTCTTTGTGGAAGCGAACTCTCGTGGGAATCAGACTGGAGGTGCGTTTTATACTTTGATTCTGATTTTCTATGGGACTATCATCGTTATGTTTCCATTGTGTGATATAGACATGAAATTAATTAAGTATATAGTCGTCAGCATGGATTAAAATAAACAGCGAAATTGATCATTGTATTTTATTTTTTAATAACCTACAATCTCGTTAGTTGTGGTAGGTAGATTATTATGCTCGGCTGGAGAGTGAAAGTTTTGGATTCGAATTTCTGATCGGGTAGTTTTTTTTTATATTTTTAAAGGCTGCTTCTTATCCCGGGACCGCGGGTGAAACCGCGGGGATAGCAAGTAATTTAATATATAAGTATATTTCCATGCATGGTTCTCCAGCTAACTATATCTGTTTGGGTAAAGCATACCCCAAAAATTTAACGAACCACGTTCCATCGGAAGATTATTTTTCACTCATGAAAAGTAGGTATATAAAGTAGGTAGGTATATTTTCAAGATATTTAAAAAGTGCGTGCAAACACGGTGTCTCACAACAATATTATATGTATTTAATTAAAGTACATGCTAGATAAAAAAATCTATCTAGCATAAAGATCAGAGTATACAGGATGATTTTTTTTTCAAGCCAGTGAGGGCAACTTCTGAACTACAGGTCTTAGAGAAAAACGCTGAAGGGAACCCCGAGCTAAATTTTGAAGAAAATAAAAATGCCATTAAAAAAAAGAAAAAAAAATGAATTTTTAATTTTTTTCAAAAATTTTTTTTTTCTTTTTCTGCTTCTACTTCACAATACGAACAAAATTATGTATGACAATCTTGGTCTGAAGTTACTAGAAGTTATCAAAATTTACCTCTAATTTTTTGTCAGAATGCTAAGAGCCAATTCTTCATGGCTAAACATAGTGAGGTTCCTGCGAGATCTGTCCACCTCGTCAAACTTTACGCAGCATAAAACCATGGTCAAGGAAAATATAAAATAATATTTTGGATAACTTCTAGCAACTTGAGAGTAAGATTGTCTTACATAATTTTGTTCATATTGTGACGAAGAAGCAGAATTTTGAAAAAAAAAAATTTTTTGAAAAAAATTCAATATCTTCGAAAATACATTTTTTTTTAAATTAATTTTAATGCCATTTTAATTTTCTTCAAAATTTAGCTCGGGGTTCCTTTCAGCGTTTTTCTCTAAGACTTGTAGTTCAGAAGTTGGCCACACTGGCTAGAAATAAAAATTCGTCCGTATAAATACTACGTACATAGTACGCACTTCTACTTCTCAGTTAAAATGGTTTCCATAATACCTAGGCAAGTAAGAATCTATACAGATGTTGTGGTATCTTTTCTCTTCTATGTGTTTGCTACATGGTAACGAAATTGTTACCTACTTGCAGCGCCTCTTGTGGCCAGTTTTGGAAACATAATGAAATAACGCAACTAAATCTTATAAGTACTTACTAGATGGCGCTACCGCACTTACTCATAAAATTATGTTCCAGTTTTTATGGATTTATTATTAAAATTAAACCAAAATGTGAAAGAATCATGATAATATCTCTAGAAATGAAAAAAAAATTGGACTCGTTACATGCGCGACGCTCCAGCATGAGACGTCACTTGACCGACGACGCGGCTTCGTACCTATTCGCCGAGTTCTTAGACTGGAGTACGTAAACTTAATCTAAGTATTCCTCAATCAAATTATTGATGGATTTCAAAAAAAGCAGTGACTTATTTTTTAGTATGCATTAGGTAGGTACGTTACATACACAGAGTACCTACGTACACAACGTAAAGTACGTAACATCATGAAACTTCTCCATGAAATAACCAAACAAATAAAGTAAACTCTTGTAACTATATAGGTACTTCGACACACACACCTATAATCCAATAATCTTAAAAAAGCAGTTGGCACTTTCTCGAGTTGGCATATTATCTAGCAATATTAGTTTAGTTCTTCTTCTTGTTAGTTTTAAGTTTGGCAACCAAATCCAAAATAGGACTTATTACTGCCAGGGTCGAGTTATATTATAATTTCCAGTCACAATAAATCACTTATCATTATATAGTCCTCAGTCAATCACCGTCTATAAAAGTCCTGTTTTACTTATTACCATGGTGGTATTGTACTTAAATCCTTAACGAACATTTTGTGACAATACACGTACATTCATTTTACTTCAGTCACGATTACACATACATTCATTTTACTTCACTGGTGCACATGGATTGATCTTTATTGGATAAAATACCACCGATAATATGCAATAAAACTCAAAGTACACGAATTTATAAAAATAAAAATGAAATCGCAATGTTTCTGCAAGTTCCTGGCAAAAAGTCAATAGTTCTCTTATTTTAATTAGTAAATCCTTTATGATATAGGTAGCCACAGCCACTATCCGATGTTGGGCACATACACGGCACACAGCATATTTTTATATCGATCATACTGTTAAAATTTTATTCCCTGTAACTTGTAAAGTTATTTATTTACTCTGAGCTGTAACTAAAAATGCAAAACGTTTTTTTTCACAGGTTTGTTGTTAAGAATTTAAATATTTGTGTTTCCTAGATTACCTTTTACTTTTGAAACGTAGAAAATTAATAATAATAAAGAATTACAGGTAGAGCTTATTAATATTAATTATGTCTGTGAGGTAGACACCGTTAGAAAAATAATTTCGAAAAAAAGTCTAGCTTGTTTATGAACGGTAATTTTGAACGCATCTATTAGGACGCTACTACCAACCCACCAAGATTATATTTTCCAGCGCTAACAACATTGAAAATAGTAACGTCATGTATAGTTGGTGTTGCTTGGCTTGCTTGCTTTCCGCCGCTTTCTTTACTTACTTTGCTTGTACGCGCGTCGTCAGTCAATCAGACTGTTTATCTGAAAAACATTAATCGAATAACATTCTAATCGGAATAACAAACCCGTGTGTCTGTAACAAATCTGAATAAACCCTGAACCGTGCCAACGCAAACAAATGTACCTGTGAAAGTGACAGTCGCATAATCGACTTAGTTTTTGTGAATAAAATGTTAATTCGCATATTTACAAGTACCGTCTGTTAAAGTATAAAAACTATAGTTTAAAATGCTTCCGAAAGGGCAACATTCATGTGTAGTGGAAGACACTTGATAGCGATAATGATTGAAGCGGGTTAAAGAGTTGATCATCAGAAATAATGCAAAACGAGTGCGTTGAGGAGGTGAGAAGCAAGTACGAGCGGCGGAGGCCTACTAAAGTGCTGAAGATAGCGGAGAGTTTCACGA
The DNA here is from genome assembly GCA_951394255.1 of Polyploca ridens. NCBI lineage: Eukaryota > Metazoa > Arthropoda > Insecta > Lepidoptera > Drepanidae > Polyploca > Polyploca ridens. The sequence goes on from OX596250.1 coordinate 17,089,929, forward strand.
ACTTAGACGAGACAGCGAAGGCTGGTCGCTTCGTTCGTGGTCCCCACTCGAAGGTGGGCCGCAGGTTCCGTGATGTGCAGGAGAACTGCAGGACAAAGCGCAGTGTGTGTTGTGATGATGAATGTGATAAGGAGTCAGGTGTCAGTGAGGATTGTGAGAGACTCGGTGACAGGAGGGTGACTGGCTCATCATGTACAGCGCTGAGGACAGCCGTAGCTGCGCTGTACCCATTCGATGACTTTGTGCTGGAGAAGATTGGAGCCGGATTCTTCTCTGAAGTTTTCAAAGTAAGTGTATCATGTTCTTAGCATGGTAGGCATACTGTTTTTTTTTGTTATGAATTGAACATGTTGTTTGTGAATTTTGGTTTGCAAATATCTAAGTAATTTGTTTATTATGGCCAGCTTTAAAAACATTTGTCTTGAAAGTACTTCATATAAGAAAAAACATAACAATTTCTGTAACACATTTGTCAGAATGCTTTTGTATTTGTGTTTGACCACTATCTCACTGATAAATGATTTGTTGTGAAAATTGATTTCATTGGTGCCAAAAAAACAGCTCAATTCTTTTGGAGTAATGTTATGAGTCAATAATATGGAATTGTATGTTTATTATAATCATAGACAAAACATTAAAAAAAGTAGAAAACAATAAATATACGTTTGATAATATCTATAGTTCAATGAACTCATTTATTGATGGTTCTTCTATGCTTAAAGTATCTATGTGAGCCACTCTTTTTATAAACCTTGTTTCATTATTCCAACGTCACAAAACAGCTTTTACAATAAAAAAAACATCCTTTCTAACAATGAAAGAGTAGTTAATTTATGCTGCAATTAAGTGCAGTACTAGCACTGCCTAGAAACTATTATTTATCTCATTTGGCACCTTATCACCTTTGTGCGGATCTGCATAAATACCATTTCTCTTTGCTGGCATCCTGCCTACCTTTGAAGCACTGATGACCATTTAAAGTACGTAATTAATTTGATTGTTATGTTCGGGACATGATAATGGTTGCTATAAAGACATTGTTTCAGACATTCTGACATAGTAAATTTTTACTAGGTAGTATGAATCTTTTATTTCTATTATGGATTTGCTTCCTTTTTTTATTGGGGTAATCCTCATAGGATACCCGCCCCGGGAGTAGCGACCAGGTTATGCTGGACTTGTACCAGCTAAAACCCCATGGTGGTCGCCATCTGCGCTATAGAGAGGGGGGCGGGCTCTCGTGTTAAACCCATACCTGCACACCCCTCCACGTGCGGCACTAAGATAGCTCGTCCTGGTGAAGTGTGATACCTCTCCCAGCCCACGATGATTTTCTGTAGTATTGAACAAAAAATAACCGAAATCTATGCCAAATTCATTGGCAAATTCTTTCATTGTGAAGGAGGATTACTTAGGCCTGTATTGTAGAACGAGATCAAAACTCAGATCAAATGTTAAGAATAGATATTGTCAATTGAAAAAAAAAACCTCATATCATTGGTGCAGGCTACAAATTCAAATGTTTTCATCTCAACTCAAAACTTGATTTGAACATTGATTGATGGTCTAGAATGGACCTTAGACTTCTGTTTGACCATCATCTTGTTATAATAAATGATGATGTGACTAAAGTGTTTTCAGGATTAGAAGATATCGGTGACAGTTCACTTTTGGCAATTATAGTCATGTGCCTTAACGATATCCAATCGATTTTTTTGTCGTATCGAGTAAGTTAATAAAGAAAGTCTAATCGATTTTCATTTTAGTGCTTTTATTTTCCAAATTATATTTCTTTATCGTCTTACTGCTTAATACCGCCTCGTGTGTAATTACCAACTTTGCACATATGTATCATACTGTACTATTATCGTTGTTCTTAATTTCAGATAATTATTACAGGATTTATGAGAAATTATGTTTCTTAATTGATATTTACCTAATAATGTAAGAATATTCTCTCTCTCTTTGATATCGTACCGATATATCGAAATTTTTTGGTAATCAAAAATATTTATCGATACTTTTTTGAATTTCCCTGTCGATCAAGCATTGTCAATCACTATAGGTCAATGTTCCGTTTCATGCAGCAAGTATTTTAAGTACATCCTATTTCTTATTTTTTTTAATTATCAAGCTATAGTATTAATGTGCTGAAATTGTTTCTTAGTTATATATAGCGATATATATTGTATTTTTGCAATGATATAAAATGGAAATTAAAATATTTTTTGTAAAATATTTTAATTTCGTTACTCGCAAGTAGTATGAGTGAATCGGAAAATGTGAACTGTCACCGATATCTTCTAATCCTGAAAACAGATTAAAGGTGGTAAGCACTCAAACCCCGGAAAGTAAACAACTCATTAATACAAATTGACAGTTGGGTTCTCTTAGAAATGCAAGTGGACAGGACACTGCTAGCTTTAAGGAGTGTACATTTGTAGGTACATACTTACGTAGGTACATAATATTAATTGTTTGGTACTTTGCAAGATCGGCATACAATTTTTGTGGTGTTACTCATACTACCTTAACACATTTATCCCATCCTCATGAAAGGCTTTCAATCAAACAAATGTCTAGATTAGAATTCAGATTGTGCAAAATGTATTGTAAAGATTTCTACCATTACATTTCAAGATACAACCTCATTTGTTCTGTAGGGCTTACCTAAAAATGCCTAAAATCTCCATGCCAGAAAACAAACAGCTGTATAATATACTAGTTCACTGGACCGCGACTCACCTAACACAAAGTTCTGAATTCGGGACAAACCTCTTATTGAAGGAAAAAGGGGCATAACTATATGAATGAAGGACATTTCATGGCCCACCCAATATTCACTTGCCACCCATATGCTTTGGGAACTACTATACTAGATAGCTCCTGAGATTACCCCCTGTATCAAAACTTACAAACTTTATTATACAGTATGGATCAAATGTAATTTTAAGTATTTCATTCGGTAACATGGTAATTTCCCATTTCTTATTAGATCATTATTAATTACTAATTCAACATAAAAAAAATATATTTATATTTGGATGTGTTAAAGTTTTTCGGTCTTACTACAAAAAACATACGCATCAGTTGAACACGTGTTTATAAAATTCCTTACTACAAAACAGTGTTTACCAGTTGTTTTGAGCTAGACACGCCTTAGACATGGTTTAGAATTTAAACACACGCGGAGGGTTGTTTAGCAGATGTTTAACAACACTTTGCTATGAAATTTCTCATTATTGAATTATACTTATTGAATTTGATTTAAAATATGGATATTTTTGATATAATTGATTTTATGGTCCTATTGATATGTACGATTTTGATAGCGCTAGAGAAATAAATTAAACCATTCACGATCTATTCGAATATAATAATTACATCAAATTAAAAATAAATTGATCCAGTGAACATAATAATCCAAATACTATATACGTTGGTTTACGTAAATAATTTATCATTGTTATTAAAAGAGTTGTTATTTTATGTTTTTTTTATCCATAGCCATCCAACACTACGCGCGCCGCCGCGCGGTAATTTATAATATTACTTATTAGAAATAGAAGCTACGATATACCGAGATAAAATTTTAAAATAACTATCATGAAATCTTCTACCTACTAGAAAGCGTATTTGCCGTTAACCAAAAACAATAACAATGGCGCTTGGTCCTTGGACCCTAGTACCTATGCATAACAGTATCCATTGACCATTCATAACATTCCTTATCACACAATTATTTTTGTGGGAACATAATTATAGAGATTTTTGAGAACATGTCCTTGTTTCGAAAACTTTTAATTTACACAAGTAACTTCATCAATAAATTGTATTGTATCTAGTTAAACTGAACACCGAGTGTAAATGTCAAAATATGCGCAAAATAAAATGAACGCTCCATTACATACAACACGCATACAACTTTGTATTATAAATCAATAAAACGTGTGTTTGAATAAAACAAATTTTAAACATCTTAAATTAGTAATAATTTTATATGTTTTATTAAAAAAAAAATGTTTAATTAATTTGACTTAAGAATAGCATAAAATCCCACAAAATACTCAAATAATGTTGATAATTTATTAAAATATCTGCGTGTTTAGGAACGCCTAGGAACGAATGACTGAATGACTTTCGATTTTGCTCACATTGTAAACGTTATGTCATGTTTAACTAAACATCAACTAGACACAGTTTTGTAGTAAAGAAACTTAGACACGGTTTTAACCAATGTCTAAGCCTTAAAACACTGCCTAGCTAAACAAGTGTTGAAACTGTGTTTAGTTCATCTTTTGTAGTAAGACCGATGTTTCATAGCTGCATTAAACTATTCGAAATAAGACCTACTGTGTGTATTGTATTTTTCAATTTCATTGTGTACTTATTTACATGCCTTCCGAAGCACGGAAAACCCAATTGAAATATCACTAGGCAGTCACCCATCCAGGTACTGGCCTCTACAAGTGGCAGCTTAACTTTGCCGATCAATCAAGAACAGCTAATCATGCTATTAAACCGTGAGCGCTTCTGTTTACATGGCGGTCACTAAACCAAACATGTCATTTGGAAATAAGGTCTCAAACTGTATGCTAGGTATGTCCTGTATTATAGTGCTGGACTGCTGGGACCACAGATATCGAGCTGGGATGCATTTCTGGCGTTCACGTAGGTACAATGTACATAACTACTTATTTACCAATAGTTTTAAATATCAAAAAGTAAGTGAAAACTGTACCACGTACTGTTACGCTTCATACTACACTTAAATTACCGTACACCTATAAAACAGTGTTTCCCAAACTTCCTCACCTTTTGCATTGAATGACACGCAAACCTTGTAAGTAAATGTTTTTAAATAACACATCATATTTATTATTCAACAGGGAGGCCGGCAAATCGTGTAGTGAATAATCTAGTTGAGCAATGAACGGCGTACAATTCATTCATTGCCTCATTATTTATTGCATGAGTAACAATTCGGTTTTCCTCGCCTTGGTAATGACCTTCAGATGCTGTCATAGTGTCCTATTGATACTCCATTTTGTATTGATTTGGCAAACCTTGAGCTGGAGTTCATTGGAGCGTTCCAGATGAGTCAAAAACTCATGAAAAAGTCCCTTCTTGATGTTGATTTTTCAAGGGTAAACATAAAATTTCTGCCACGGTTTGTTTTTAATAATAAATTTTAAGCAAACAAGCTTACAACCTGCCTGATGATAAGCAGTTTCCGTAGCGTATGGACGCTTGTAACACCACCATCATTCGCGCGATGCCGACCCTGCAAAAATCTCTTCACAACCTTTTTGAAGAATCCCATGCTGTACTCCCTTGGGAAAACCACGGCGGGAAGCTCATTCCTCAGCCTGAGCGTCCGTGATAGGATGTTTTTGAAACGGCACAGTAAGATACCCTTTTGGTTCCAATGTGTGAGGATGGACTCCACGTCGATGGCGAGAGTTGACATGTTAGAATGTAGCTGTGGGCATCAGGTCAAACAATTCTTCAGAAGACGGTTCGTTGTTTAGAAAAAAATATGTATTTCCCATATTAAAAAGTTAAAATCTTCACTGTTTTCTTATAAATTATACCTACTTAAATAGAGTACGAGATATTAAAATAAATGCTTCAAAATATTGCCGTTACGCCTAGGCACCGGCGACTGATTGAGATAAGCAACAATAAAAATAACAACAGCCTGACGGTAACTTCTTATGTATATCAATATCTTCGCTCGCTGATAGGGTGTTGCTTTGCTACTAGCTTTCCTTCGCTAGGTCTACGCCCGACGCGCACCTATCTCTGCAAACCACAAACGTTCTAAGTAATTATACGCTTTTGATATATTGCCTTCAAGTGTCAAGCGAAGCGTGAAGATTTTCTATCTCATTGGCAGCACGAGAAATATTAGCATAGTTGCATTGCACGGTATAAACAACGTGCGTTTTACTTCATTTACTTCGGAATAGGTTTGACTAATTGTTTCGCTTTATCAGCCGTGATCTGGTAATCAGCCGTTCTTAATGTCTGCAGTAGCCGCGGACCCAGGAGGTAATGCACGTCATTGAATTTGGCTAACATTAGATACTTAGTTATTCCAATTGGAATTCTCTGAGCTATGTAATTTTTAGACACGCAGGGCACTGGTCGAGTCAAAAGATTGCTTAATTGAGATGTTTAATTTGGCGTGTCCCCTAAAGTTTAAAACAGTTTTCCAGAAAAAGAAAGCCAAATGCAATGAAGTTCCATCACAATTTCTTAAGCCCCGCCGAAAATCCATTTTCTGCATTTTTGATGAAATTTTTGACACTTGTCAGGTCTTTTGTGCAGGGGCTTGGTTTCTTCATGAACTGTTACAGTTATTTTCCTAAGGTTATCTTGCCAATACATTTATGTATATAAACATTGTTTTGTTAGCACAACTGGCTTTCATGAAGAAATGGCAACAATCCTACAGACATGACATTTACTCACATGCCATTATAGCCTCTAACAGAGGGTAGGTGTTACTAAAATTGCCTGCATAATAATGTCTGTTGCGAACGTTTATTTGAAAACGTGACATATTTTAACGATGACATCATTTTGATAATTAAAAAAATTACTGTAAGAATGGAGTTTTCACATTAGACTCGGTGTAAATTTCAAAGAAGCTATGCAATGTTTAAATAAATGAGTTATGCTAGTCGTGAAAGAATGCGAAATTGTTTGACTTACCTCTAGTTTCTATAGCGTTTCAATTATAAGGAACCTGTCACACACATATGATGACTGATGTCAATTCTCTTGATTATAGATTAACTTTGATTGGACTATCAGAAACTGGCGGTAAGAGTTATATTACATATTTAACCATAGTTATAATTTTACTGAACAATCCATATGTGAATAAAGTGAGATAACAATATTATGCGTAACAAATAGTACCCACCCGAAATCTATTTACACAACATGACCACATATTTTGACTGCAATATCAATTTGTCAACGCGTGTGAATGAAATTAGCACCCACCAACTTGCTAATGTAACCAAAAGACATCTCGAATATAGACTATTCTTCGCTTTTAAATGGAACTTGGAATCTTTTACCCAGGTTTCCACGTGACAGGATTCCTTCATTGTAAATCTGTCACCGAGTAGAGTATTCCTTCATTGTAAATCTGTCACAGACTTACTGATGAGTTCCGTTTAGGTACAGAGGGCCTGTTTTCTTAGGGTATATAGTAGCCAGCCAAACTGCTACTGCTGCACTGACCACTGACGTTACTAGGAGTAACTGGTCTCAGATATGCCAACCCGACTATTGAGCTTTCGAACTTATTGCCTTGTGAGTGTTCGAGGAAATGGGTCCTATATTAATGATCGCGACTCTTCTACAAAATGTCCTACCACCGGTGCTATGTAGTATTCGAAACCAAGATCGTTACGGCATTCGAAATCAAAGATTGTTAAAGCAACAAATTCCTCAAATATTGTATTATTCTAAAATTAGGTACTGCCCCTTGTATCCACCTCATAGTCCAAGCTCCAAACTATCGGTCCACCATTCGACCCCTAGTACCTATAGTCATTCATATGATTCATTTCCTCCACACGAGTATCTGCATTATGTGTGAAAGGAAATGTCATCAGGAAATGATTGGATATTATCGTAAGATCGTCTGAAGGTTGCTATTGTTGCCGATGGTCCATTTAGATTGTTTTTTTTGCAGAAATCTAGGCTAAAACACTGAGAATTTAGTTTCGAACCTAGATTATCAGAAATTTTAAAAGAAACATTCACAATGTTGTTGGTAATGGTGCCCAAACTTTGATTGATTTTTGGTAGTTTCATAGGGTGAAGCAATATTGGTGTGAGGAAATCGAAATAAATAAAAACCGGCCAAGTGCGAGTCTGAGTCTGACTCGCTCACCGAGAGTTCCTTAGATGTATATATATTTCTTCTATAAGTTATTTATTCGGACCGCATAACTAAGTCTTTGAAAGTATTTTGATGATTTTGTAATAACTGCTAGTTAGAAACATCGCTGTATTGGTCATCTATGTATCAATGTCAAATCGATATCATTAGTGGTTGCTGAAATATATCCCTGTGACAGACGGATATACGGACGGACAGAGTGGCACCATAAGGGTTCCTTTTTGGTTCGGAACACTATAAAGACTCTTAGTAAAATGAAGCGTCATCTAATAGGTACCTTAACAGGTGTACAAATTGTTCAAAATTTGCAATACTCGCTAGCCTCATCCTTATTCGATATCTTATCAATTGCATACATAGGTATCTGTACACATCTGTTGAGAGGCAAACAAGCTGATAATATCTGTTAGTCACACATTTTATTTTGCGTCGGTTTTAAACGAGAAGCGGACTAAGGACACCTTGAAAATTGTGAAGCAACAGCCAACGTTTTGTACCATCATTGACTTTTTTTCTCCAAGGACAGATTAAAATTTGGACACGTGATCAAACTTTGAGATCTACAATTAAATACTACGCTTAAAAGTTCCCAGACGTATTTGTTGAATTATATACGCGCGGATTTAAATAAGAAAAAAGTTCAGATTTTGCTTGATATCCGTGAGATGCAGTTTTTTTCTTCTTCAATTCGTCGTTTCTTTTAACAGTATTCATGTTTTTATGGAACAAAAAACTCAAGTTTCATTTCAGGCGCTGTTTTTATATGATTGATGACCCTGGACTTTTTCTGTGAAATTAAGATGAGAAAGAGTTGGAAGTGCGCGTTATAAACATTTTGGAAGATTTTGATCATCAAAATGGACATTAAGCTTGCGAAAAAACTGGCAGAAGATCCTAAATTAATTGAATTCTTAACTTCATGCCCTCCAAGGCATAATGATTAATTAAATTTGATCGCGTAAAGTTACCATAACGAGATCCTAGCTGAAAGGAAAACTTTGTTTTCAATAAATAACAACTTTTCCATCTAGTTTATTAACACGTTATGATGTCAAATTGTGTCTTGGTGACTTTCATCCGACTTTTATCGAGAAATCAGCACAATTTTGAAAACTTTAACAATATCTCTTATCTATATTTTTTATCAAGTCTCATTTTAAAGGTTGAAAATGATATTTATTTCCCCCTACACGTGAGGAAGTGTGATTCATTCAAGGCAGGATGTAACCTTCGTGTGCTAGCAAGGTTCATGACTTCGCGAACGATTTATAAATCACTTAATTATAACTAAACACGCGTTGTGGACTACACTTCATGGCAATGATGTGCGTTTACCTGACGTTGTAGGTCGGGAGCTAGGCAATTTTTTATCCTTAATTTATTTCTTAACGTAATTTACCTATATACCTGCGTGTTTGATGTACAGCAGTACCCAACTGATATGGCGCGTCGTGAATCTTCGTTCGCACAGAAAAGAAAGTATGGCCCCGAAGATTAACGAAAGAATGCTTAAAACTTACAATCAACCTTAAATCACTACTATAAGATTCATAATACACTGCAGCTGTTAGTTCCGTCTACTCGCAAGTCACGCCCCTCCGCACGGCGGGCGCTGACATGGCGGCAGCTGCCGACCAATAGCGTTTCCCGCGCTTTGAAAATGTATTTTCTGCGCAGGTACATCGGTAAGCCATGTTAGTTGGGTACTACTGTACTAGAACGTAGATTAAATTAAGATTATTATCAAGACTTAAGTACTTACGTTCGAAGATAATGTTGATGAGTTCCAACTTTTCCCACACAATGTTGTAAGTTAATTTGCGAACTCATTTTAGCATCTAGGTAACCGGATCTACAATTTAGTTAGTGTTTTCAATTAGTGTTCAGTCTCGAAATGCCTAAGTTTGTTATAATTAAAGCAAATTGCTGGTTGGGTTTTATGAGAAAATACCACCTGTCTAGTCAGATCGCCTACCTCTAAACTTAGTATTTTTTGCAATCGTATTTTTTTATCACCTTAGTGGTTAAACAAGCTTAAGGCCCGCCAAATGGTTTGCGGGCTGCATCCCTTGGGGTATTGCCACTGCATAAGTCTCTTAGCATCCTTCTTTGATCCATGCTGTGCGAGACCGAAAAAATAACGTTCAATTTAGAATAACTCGACACAAATTGATTTGATACCTGTCCAAGATATCACTATCGATGATCCGAGCTTAGAGCTAACGAAAACTTTTCTCGAAACAACGCGAAAGAACGTCACTAATCAAGATGCGGCCAATGCAGCCTCAAAAATTCACCTGAAAACAAAAAGAAGCAACATAAATTATACGGCCGACTCCCGGGCAACAATCTCAAGTGCATGTATGGAATTCCTGGCAGGGTATCACCTTCAAGCGAGCAGCACAACAGGTTCTGCGCACACGTCCACGAAGTGTTATGAGGACATTATTAATTGCTATGACATTTTCATAAGCAACAATAAAAATTGTTTACTATCACGCATAAACCCTTTTGCGATTACAAGCTACGTACTTTTTTTTACTAGGTTAACGTTTGCGATATCAGATGACAACCTTGAATGGAAGGCTGTTCGTACAACTATCGTTTTGTTTTGATGTCCGCTTAAGGCAATTATAGTAAAAAATCTAATAAATATGCAAATGTGTCGCTTAAATTGTGTCAGCGGTCCGTATGTTTATGGTCATTGTAAATGGAATCCATTAAAACTCCGCGATTACTTTGTTGAATTGATATGGACTGTGCCAATTTGTGCGTGTTTTTATTCAATATAATAATCAACCTTTTTAATAAAAGTCGGAGACTAGTGGAGTACACTAGTCTCCGACTAAGCCTAGAAACGGCAAACCTTGAGCATTTATGATTGTTTATCAGACTAATTTTCAAATCTGCAGATAGTTTTTTACTAAATGAGAATTTCTGATTTTGTGATAGTATCTATGCAATGTTGGCGTACTTATCTAGTACACTAATTCCATCAAAAAGTAAAGGACGCTTACTAATATTGCTAATATCCTCTAAAGTCTTAAGTCACAGTGTAGTTATATGAGATGATAAAGTATAGAACAGACTTTGTACCAGCATCTTCACACATATGCTCGAACAATTTCAAACCCCTAATTAATAACACATCATAATTATCCAGTAGATCTCTAAACACTAACCAGACGTGAATCACTGGCTTTAAGGTTCCCCATATGACACTTGTCCATAAATAGTCAATTGTTAATCTCAACAAGAATAAACTAACGTGATTAGTCTAGACTGAGCAGGCGGCCGCCTGAATGATTCAGGTACGCGTCAAAATCCATATTAATAACCCTGGCGATGTTCCACTTGGCCAAGGACTTGGAAACTTTTGTTTTTGATTGTCTTGTTTAATGGAAGAATGCAATTTCTCATGTTCTATTTGTCGCCTTAGTGTTGGATTCCTTAGTTAATTTCCAGTATCATATATTATCAATTGAAGATCACACTAATGTCCTTTGAATGAATGTTTGTATTCCGTAAATATCAGCAAGCGGAATGGGAAAAAATGCCGTGCTAAGGATAAGTCTTTCTATTCCCATTGGTCAATTCTCTGAACAAACATCTTTTTCCATTGGCTCTTTCTCAGGTACAACCTTTTCCACGTAGTCTATTGCATCTCCTATCATAAAATTACATCCAATATATTCTCGAGCCATATTGAGGTGGGGTAATCTGAAATCATTTGGCTGATTACTATTCAGTTTACAGTTTAACAGCTTCATGTAATGCACCAATACCAAACCATTTCCCAGTGAATAAACGATTGTTATCGTGCTGATAATATTGTAGCTATCCGCATCGTAATTATTTCTCACATTAACTAGTTTACATTAAATAGCTTCCGATCATTAAATTTTCGTGCCAGACTAAACAACGAAATCCCACGAGAAAGAAAGTTTTAATTAGAATTTAATACACCAAATTAAGGTTTACGTTACCTTAAATTAATGAGGTATTAATAATGTTTATTTTGAGTTTGGGATTAATATGTACTTTAATTATAGGCTTTAAGTACATAGAATCTTTAATTAGGTAATCAATAAGATCCCGAAGAAATATCTATATAGCATCTTTAAGATTATTATCAGACTCCCGGGTGCTTGACATAAGAACGTAAATTCTATATCTCTATAGAAAACTCTTGTTCTCGTAATATTACAATTCAGCGCCGACGAAAGTGATTCAAAGATGTTACAGTACAAGATACCATTTCCACGGAAAACGCAAATTAAATCATCTCGTGTGACTAAATAGATACAGTCTACATGTTAGCATGATCACACAAGCAAGTTTCGCTTATAAGAAATTCGTCTATATTTTCCCATCAACTTGCAGTAGTAAAATCGTTAAAGAACCTCGAACAAAAACTTTCCGTAGATAAGACCATGATTGTGCATGACGCTGCTCGTTGCAACACTTACTAAAAAGTATCATCGCACAAAGTTTTTACACATATGTATTGGAAAGTTGTCAGTGCAATGATGGAAATCTCTGGTATGGTGAAAGTAACCGATTCCACGCGCTATCTCAACGGGTGTTACGGGTGGAAACAAAAATTAGTTTTCCTCATTTCCCTGACGCGGAAACCGCCACGGCAATGCGCAGTCAGTATGCGTAGTCTTATATTACTGGATGCATTCCTTATCTTAGATTTTGTATTCTGTTGGTGTAGTGGAATTGTTTAACTATTGCGTTACAACAGTTGCGTTTACGTTGTTTATTACTATTCGAAACGGTCAGATCGGCAGATTACTTGTTCTATCTCCTATATTGGGTAATAATGCGATAACTTTAACGTATGCTGGATTATACCAGCAAATAACTGCATAATTTAGCTCAGTTTGTACTTAGGAACCTTGCCAACGCAAATTTGATTTGATTTTCACCTTGACCTTGCTTCAACTTGAAAACAAGCTTATGTTAGATCCCTACTCCTAGTCTAAGTACGTAATAAAATTTTGAATCTTCTGGCAAGGTGAGTGTCTAATATAATTTTATTACTAAACAGGTTACCTGGAATCCTGAAATAGCTCGTTTTATGGCCTCCATTACTAATTTACGCTCTCCAGTATCTTAATAACTTTGTAACTTACCGGCTTTTATTTCGCCTCAGAATTTATTTTAATCTCGAAGCTACTTTCCAAGAGGGCTGAAATTAGTACAAATAATTAATTAAAACTTGAATAGGTTAGTACCTATTCAAGTTAAACAACCTTTTTCTCTTTGTACGCGCGCTCTTTGGGCGCTTATTAATCTATCCAATATTATTTACCTCGAAAATTACAAGCGCATAAGATTATTCGAACCCATTAGTTTTCCAATAGTCTAAGCAATTAATTATGCTTATTTGGATAATGCTCTTGCATAGCAATGTCTAATGTCATTAACGACTCATACTAACGAGGGGCAGATTGTGGCGCCGATTAATTAGAAGTACTTGACCACCTGTGTCTCAAGTAAAGCTTCCGATAATTCTACTTTTGCGTTCCCTTGATATGAACCTGATGTTTTATTTATTTTATTATCGAGTATCCTTATTCATACATTGATATGGTTGATAAAAAGATTTTCTCTTATGAGAATAGTGTGATCTGCTGCCAACAATCTGTCTGCATGACAAACACGGTGCTTATGACACGTCTCAGATTCTGTTTACTTATTGTTACGACTGTCTGACAAACAAACCTAAGTGGTTATTATTGATTGCGCTCCCGAATAAAGCACAGCATCATTTATTCTCATACTCGAAAAGTTCCAGCAATCAATGTCTTAATTGCAAGGCATTATCTCTTTGTTCAAATTTCGAAAAACGAAAGCTTTATTAATAATTTGGTATGCCCCCATCCCAAAGTGGACTGCACTCAATTACCTAAATTGATGTGTGCACTGCACATAGATTCTGTCAAACGAACCCGAGGGGCCCTTTGCCTGTTTAATTCAATCAATTCCTCTTATAACTACCGCTTCTCTTGCTTCCACTTCTCGCATGTTGGAATTTTATTTTGATCACTAATTGAGAGAATAATACGATTTGCAAAATATTGAATCGATTTGAACTGTAATTATATCAATTCTTGCGAATAATGCAGTCCGATTTTTTTTTGTATCTTATCAATATTGCAATAGTAGTTCATCATCAATCATTCAAAAAATATGTTGACCAAAAACATGTCAAAATGTTATAAAAGTTACCTTGTTTGATTCTATTTTTTTTTATTTAAAAGCGGCCGTGAAGGCAACAGGAGCAGCTTATCTCAGTATTATCCGTGAGAAGTACCCAACAATGGGATTCGTCATTAGCATCATCAACAACTTAATTGTCATTTAAATGTCAGCTTTGAAATTAACTCTCTTTGTTAACTTGTAGACATGAAACGGTTGCGTGTTAAAATCTTTAGAAACAAAATTTAAATGCAAATTAGGTTTTGTTTCGCAAATCTTGTAAATAACGTCGATTCACGGAATTTTATGTTTTACACTTTGCATTAGAAATATGATTATTGTGGAAAGGTTAAAATTATTTCAGCATATTGTGTTGTGAAACTGTTTTCGGTGTGATATTGTCAATTACAACAGAATCTATATTCTTTTATTCTCATATTATTACAACACGTAGCATTCATAATGATTTCTTAAAATATTTGTCCCAACCTTTACAAAAAATATCTTACCATCAGCCTCAATTTAATTCCATTCAGTCAGTACCCACAAGATTTGAAATCAATTAAATATTTGTTGCCCGTGAAGAAACCGAGCTTTCAGCTTATGAATTCTTGATAAGAAAGACGGGAGTAAAATCGGAGAGAGAATTTAGATGAAAATTACCGAAAGGGTCTTGGATTTTTAATCAGCATAAATGGCTTAATATTTTTTTATAAGATCATTATTAAGACATATTCTTGAAACAGTTTTTTGTGTTGTCTCCCTCTCCACAATCTCTGGACTTGCTATACTCGTCACGTCGAAACTATCTTAAATAGACATTTTATCTGTTCATCTGGTAGTGTCTAGTGGTGTATCTAACATCAAGTTCTTCAATAGGAATTGAGTCATCTCAAGTTGAGGGTACACTTCAACTTTGTTTTTCTTCAGTTGAGGATCGTGGTCACCGAATTCATCTATTCGCTGTATCTCTCTTGCTTGCATGTCCACGTCTCCGCTCCATAGAGGACGATAGGGAATATTAAGGCTCTGACTGACCGAGCTTTTGTTTTGTATTTTATTCCCCAATTATTCCAAATGTTGGTCACCAGGATTTAAATTCAATGGTACCAATTTCAACATAAGATTTGATTCACAGTTAACAATGTTGTTTTATAAGTGCCGTTCAGCTACCGATGCTGGTCTGGTGTTAAGTAGCATTTCAACGATTCAGTATTTAGCAGAACCTAGGCCTTACCCAATGCGTTCCAGTGGCATAGTTATTATGGAAGTATTACCAGTAGCCGGTATGTTGGGCAGGCGTGGTAATTATTACATAAATTGCATAAGTAACTATGTAATATGTTTAGTAATACTTGTTATTATTTTGGGTCCTTTGCCTTTCGTTTTTTGTATGCATTTTTGCATGTTTTCAATTAAAAATTGACACCGAGAGAGTGAGTGGTTTTTTATTAATGCTGTAATTTAAATTATCTGAGAAGTGCAATGCGTCACTGTTGGCTTAAGACCAAAGATCACCAAGTTTAGTTAGAAGACAAATTACCTTATTTTTCAGATTTTAATCTAGTGTCATGGATATGCGATCTAGTACATCTGGCATCTCTCCAACTGCCAATGTCGTAGAGATTTAACAACAATGAAGGAAGCCTGCGTCCTGTATTCGAACGTTTATGACTACATCACAATACCACAAGGCTTGTATTGGATTCAGGTAGATTTATTTAAAAATATGTACTTGAAATATATTATCACAAACATTAAGAACACGCGTGATTTGAATGAGACTTTGATAAATCACCATGGTTAGTAAAATCATCCGGTGATATTGATGAATGTTTATGCGGCTGCCTATTATGAAGTGTTTCCTTGAAGCTACCCACAGAAGAGTTGGAATGATTTGTACCTCAGCCGATAGTCACACGACGCGTCATTGTTGTAAATGCGGAAATAACCACGCGCAACCGAATTTAAAGCCCAGCCTTCGATCAAAAACTCATGCCTTACAAATCAACAGTTTGGCAAACACGCATTATGCAACGTTACACAATGGGCCGTTGTTTTTTTATTACATCAGTACTTGTAAATTATCGAGGTGTATTTAATAAATTGTAGAGCCACGGTACCGCAACTTAACCACATGAACGTCATTCAATAAATTGATGACATCGCCGTGTTTATAGTATGGTATAGTCACAGCTTAGTAAATGATTCCCCTTCCGTTGATTTTTAAAGTTTTTGAAGCCTCCGAAGTAGCCTGAAGAAGCATGTCAAGAAATGGTAACAAAATAAATAACCGTGAGAGATAGGCGATTTTAAGTAAATCAGGCGAAATCGTGGGAAGCAGTCTGCTCTTACAAACTATTGCATAAATCCAATTTAATAAATTGATAAATGAGAGAGATCATACAGTTATTAGCTACGTGATAAATTGATTATCATAATTCTTTTCAATATAACAGTTCGATACGCCTTTTCAAGTTACAGGGACTTAGTTCTTGGCTATTGAAATAATCGCATTCGATTTAATATAACGACGCGCAATAACTATCGGTGTACTATCACTTTGTTTTGCAAATATGAGGAGCGTAGCTTGATTAAAGGCATATTATAATGGGGCTTCAGACTGGAAATACTATTAGTTGGACTTGAAAAGACGTTGAACCCAGGCCAGACTATTATGCTTATTAAAGATATGTCCTCGTGAATTATTTGCAATTTGAGTCTAGTTTTCTTTAATATAGTGTTGAATTCAGACTATAAGGCAGGTCCCAGTAAAAGTTACATAGAAGCAGATGAAATCATTTTTTCAATGCTAATAAGATTACAAAATTGCTGCATCAACAAATCGAAGTTTGATTCGATTCTGTGCAATATTTCAATTACTTTAAACAAAATAATAACCTTAACTAATTCTGTATGTAGGAATCACAAAAAAGATGCGCTCATTAATTCGACGAAATAACCCGCTTGCATAATTCTAATAAATTTAACGCACTAACATAAACAAAAATTACAACACCAAACTAGTTGTTACGGCATATGAAAAAATTTAACAATACGCGTGAGACCGGGCCTGTGTATGAAACTTTCACGTGGCACTCTCGTTACGACTTTCGCCAGTAATTAAACCTGACTATAGAACAATAGTAAGAAGCAAGAAGCAGATCTCGAACGAATAAGTCGATGTTGCCATTAATTGTCGATCGGATCGCCCACGCTTTCTAACACCGTGTACCATGTACGTACTCACTAGATTTTCACTGTGGAAACTATTTTACACCGTGGAAAATGATGATAAAGCAACCTAAGCAGGTGCGGTACGAGATTGTGGTACGGCAGGTGATAAAAAAGCAAGTGAACAACCAACGTGTAAGTATGTAACAATGGAAATGTTTTTTGCTCGAAGTTCGGTAGAAAGTGTTTGAACGTTTACGATTAAGGTTTACGGGGTCTCGTTTGATAACAATGGCCAATTAATTTGAACGATGGATTCGGGTCTTTTAATTTTATCGATGGAATTTGATACAAGTCTGCTGAAGACAAAGCGACACTGAAGCAAAATAATACAAGCGTGGATTGAGGACAAAGTAATACTAACCTTGCGATGACACACATTTTAATTAAAATTATTTACTAATCTAATCTCTATTAACGTCTACAATGCAACACTTATCGAAAATAAATTGTTTACCACTGTCTATAGCAGTTCATTAATAGTAACGGATATAGACACAGATTCTATCAATGAGTTTATTTTCCCAGAGAGTGATAAAGTAATAAACAAAGCACCTTTCGCATTTCCTGATGAGTATATCCTAGTAGTATTATTGAGAATTCTAATGCCAATAGGATTACGTAGTTTGTATCTCATTAGAATAAATAATGTAGACTAGATTTTTTTTAATGTAAAATATTTGTCAGAATTTTGACATTTCGAATGCTGCTATAAATTATACGAGTATGTAATATAATTCTCACCTAATACGATGTTTATGACTTTATTCGCATTGATTACTAATGTTATTTCGTATAGTAATGTATTAATATATGCCGTGTTGTTCCCAAAAATCGAGCTCGAGAAGTCTCAACTCCAAAGTTTTTTCTAGTTCTACCCTGTCATAATTTACATGGTAAGCCATTGAAATTGAGAAGACATATACTATAGTTACTATCCAAATGGCTGGTCATTCCCAAATATTTCAGGATTTTAGCCTAGAACATCTATTAGATAACAAAAAAATCCTCCTTTTTTGGAACTATGTGTATAAACTGATAGAGTATTTAAATTCAAATTAAGTAATAAATAACTGAGATAGTTTCCTGATCGTGAATCATGGAAACATGATATCGTATGTGTCCATTAATAAAACATAAATAACTGTCTCTCCGATATTATGTAAAGGCATTACTCGCCTCATTTTAATAGTGAAAATTGGCAATAAATTCTGTAATGCTAAACCGTTAAATTATACATAATGACCTATTATAAAATTCGCTACCGCATTTTAAACAGTCATATCAATAAATCAATCATTTTGTGCTTCTAAATCTTTTTTTTAGTACGCTTTCTGTTAAAATTCTTTAAATACGTTACGTATACTTATTATACTACAAATTGGATGGATAATATAACGTGAAATTAGTAGATGCTACTATAGATTCCTGGGCAGGCCACATCGCTCGAAGAGCCGATAACCGATGGGGAAGAAAAGTTCTCGAGTGGCGACCACGTATTGGAAAGCGCCGAGCGGGACGACCTCCCACCAGGTGGAGTGACGACCTGGTCAGAGTCGCTGGGCGCCGCTGGATGCAAGCGGCCCAGAACCGTTCGAAGTGGAAATCAATGGGGGAGGCCTATGTTCAGCAGTGGACATCCATGGGCTGATATGATGACTATAGATTCCTCAACATTAGTCCGAGTCATGGAGCTGGAATATTGTTTCAAACTAATCCCTAACTTTTCGGGAATAATAATGTCTGGAAGCTGTACCTTAGCTCACCCACAAAATACACCTAACCTTGATTCGTTTTCAATGATGAGCTATTCCAGACTTTACCTTTCAAACAACAAAGACTCCAGACATTATTATGTCCGAAAAGTTAGGGATTAGTTTGGAACAAGATTCCAATTATAAAGTGCCTAGACTGAATGAGACAAACACCTGTCTGGTTTTAAAGTGGAGTTTCAGGATAAATGCAACTATTTCAAAGCTTAGAAAACTGAGGCCTTAGCATTTGAACAAGTAAACAATTGACGTCTTCCGAAGTTGAGAGGAGATATCTGATTGATAATTATCAGTTGATATGTTGATAAAACATTGAGTGTGCGTGACCATAGTACGTATCTACCTAGTTATAAACGTTAATCCATGATTGTCGATGCAAGAATAGGATTGCGTACCTATATACACACATGCATACGTATCTACGTATATAGATGTTTTTTTTATATATGTTTGTAATTTCGATGTAATGAGAAGGTTAAGTAACAGTAGCCCAACCACAATTATCTGATTCTGTGGTCAGCCTGAGGTGGAATGGCTACCTCTTAAGTCTTCCTTGAGACGAAAGTAGTCAATTGCTAACTAAAACAACCACGGAAATCGGAATAAATAGGTAAAAAACAACTCTAAATGAAGTGTGAAGAGATTTTTGCAGGGTCGATAACGCCATGTCATTGTATCGCTTACCATTTCGACTCGTACATTTTTTTGCTAACTTTATTTATGTGTATAAAATATCTGTTCAAAACAATGATATTATAATAAAAAGAGGTAGATATCGCATTAACGCACGCTAATTGTTGCAGACAAATTCAGACAATTGTCGTAATTTTGCTTAGCGGCTGCATATAGCCATCTCTTTCTGTACCATACGTTCCGTATTATCTATCGCATTCACCTAATGCAACAATAACTGAACGCCGCTTAGTATGAGGGTAGCATATCTCTATTATAATATCATTGGTTCAAAAGCTTGCTAAGTCAAATCTTCATCAATGTAACCAACTTTAATTCCCATCATGAAGTCACCAAAATTTTGATTACAAGACCGGAAAATTACACTTTCCGCGTATTAAATTAATACAACTCTCGCATACAAAACAGTAGATTAGTCATTATACTATCTGGCCTTGAAATAAAACGTCAACTTTAGCTTGGCTAGTCTAAACTATTCCATAGACAACAATAAGGCATGCGCGAGCGCAGGCGGCGCTTAGCCGGCACGTAGGCCGTTGACCCCTGGCCACGGGTTAAGGCTCGAGGTTTCTTAAACCGATCCGCTTATTAGGTATTCTATAGTATATCCACTTGCCCTGCACTAAGCCAGTTCGGTAACCGCGGTCTATTTTAGGAACGAGTTTATTTTTTATTTTTTCTGGAAATCAAAAGTAGTACAAGAGAATTTACATAGGTACCTACTTTGGATTCATTGATAATATTTGCAAATGGGATTCGCATATTAAGGTAGGTAATTCGTAAATTGCTGTGAGTTTTGAAAATAGTAAGGAACATAAAACATACCTTTTACCTCTAGAAAGATCTAAAAGCATATCCCGATGTTATTTTATTCATGCCATTTATTTACTTAGATACTCGTCCAGACAGTTATATACTTAGGTTCTATATACGTTACTTGCATACATCAATATCTCACTCAAAAAAGTTCCGCTTGCTTGACTTCTACTATGTGAAAACATCTTAAAGGAAATAAGAGAAATGAAAATCAAGAAATGCAATTAACTTGCCCCTGAAATTGATTAAATAGTTGACTTGTATTCATACGACTTTATTTAACCCCATTGCAGAAAAAGGAAAAAATCTCCTCACTGAAGCCAATTTGTGGTAAAACACCTTGTTAAGTAACGCTTCCAAAGTTCACATTTCGTACTGAATACTTGTTTACACGCGAGCTTATGTATTATCTGAGTTTCGAAAGATGGTTAAATGAATGCGGAAGTTACCTCATTTGGGCTACTTTCGGTATCTCTTATTTCCTTAAATTAATAAAATGCAACTTATGCATGTCATGTATGTCTACAAATGGTTAACCATTAATATGCTGATGTCATTCTTCGACATCACATTGATTAAAGATTTTGAGGTCCCCCTCTTTTTTAATGACTCATTCTCGTTTCTACTTCTCCCTATCCTCTATTATCGATCTAAGTTCTATCGTTCAGTTTGAAATCAGATCATCGGTCATTAGTTTCATCGTTCCTGATTAGTTCTTAAGCTAGAATGTTACGATAATATACCATATACTCATAGGTGAAAACTTGTAAAAGGAAATTTTTAGATTTATCATTATGTATCATCAAATTGTAATAAATAGCTGTTAGTCTTACGAAAAATAAATAAAGAGTTGAATCGTCTTCACACGGAAGTTGTTATTGAGACATAATAAGACCCAAAACAAATTACTTAATGGCACGCCCTCTTCAATCTCAATTCAAAGGTCCCCTCGGAACTGTCCCTTCAACCCAGATGGGAGGTGAGTGAACCCTGGACAAAGCTGCGTGCCTCTGAGATTCCTGACACCTTGTTCCGGATAATTTATTACCTGTTGAGTACTTAGCACATATGTATTACATGGCCTTGTTAGACCATGAATATTCAAAGGCAAATTGTCTCTTAGCATCTTACATGTGTGAGAAATGGTGATCCTTTGTATCCTAACATTAGAATAAAATACCGGAGAATCAGCTTGGTTATTTCATTGCAACTCTATATAATATAAAAAAGAGCATTCAATTGTTAGATAAAAATAACTGGGTTATTCGGAAATTGTATTAGTAATCATCAACTCTAAAACGATACCAATACCAATATGATAAGAAATCAGAAATAATAATTGTAACTAAAGAACAATAGAACATCCTCTGAACAGGTTCGGACTGCAACTCCACTAGATAACAGGTCCCAGTAACTGGAAAGCAGCTATATAAAACCTACGCACAATAAATTGAGACATCACCAATTGGAGGCTAAAGTAATAAATAATTTATCACTAACGTTGATCAGTACCTCATAATATATTGATATTTATCACGGTATTGGTATTTTTAGCTTCAAAATGTCTTAAGCTAGTCTATTATGTTATGTTATTATACATTACGCAGCTGCGATATAAAATTTTTCAAGGCTAAGTAAGCTATTAAGCGTCTGTCTTGGTATGTAATGTAATTAAGGTTTTGATGATAGTAAACGTTTAAGTTTCCTTACCTTTACAATTTAGTGTTTGACCATTTGCCCATTTTAACATTTGCAAAATGCGTATGATTTGTAGCGTTTGAGGAAATAGCCATAACATCATCAATATAGCTACAAAAACTATATTAACAACTAAATGTCAATCTCCAAACAGATTTAGCGTCAACTCAGCCCATTTCTCACCACACTAGCAATAGTGAAGATGTGCACAAACAGATTTCGTCGTTACTCTCGATAATTACTACCATCTATATTTGGAAGAATCCTTCACCAAGTCCAAGTCTCAACTTACAACAGATGTAACACCTCGTAACTCGAGTCAGGCGCAGTCAGGTAACTTGCAGGTTGACTCGGCCGGTGACATTCCGCTTGCAACGAAACCGAGAGTCGAACAACTCGTACGCAATCGTTAACGAGTGGGATTACCGGAATCGAGGGTGTCGGTGATTGGTGACGAGCTTTAGTTAATTATTTTCCGATGTTTCAATTTCGAGTAGGAGTTATTGTCTTTTCATACCTTGGTTTCGTATCAATTATTATGAAATCAAAGAATATTTGTAAAATCTTCAGCTTGTTTATTATGCTTTATATTTTGGATCATCAAAACAATCCAAGAAAGCCCTCAAGGCAATTCGTTCTGTTTTTTGTAGATGATTTAATAATTTTGTCATTAAGTTAAACTGATACATACATACCTATAAAGATACCGTCAAAGAATACAATTACACGTTGTTTTTATTGCGTAACATGTTTCAACTGATTCATTTAACACAATAGTGGTTAACTCGCATATGATAATATAATTACGTAAAAGTCTGCTACAATGAATGAGATGTTTAATTAAGAAAGTCACAACACCGCCGAAACGAGGTTTAACTTTTCACACATGGCCAGTCACAAAATGTTAATCAACTCCGTTTCCATATCAACAATTAAGTATGATATGAGGGTACCATATAACGTGGCTAATGAATGGCTGGGTCTTCACATTCTTCCCATTGTCAAATTAATAGAGGTCGTTGTTAAAGCGGAAAGCGGACTCGGAAATAAATTAACCTTTGTTATCATTTACAAAAATGATATATTTGTGTGAACAGCTTTCCTGAATGATAATTTACTATGATATAATTTATTCCTTAATCACTTCGGGCGATAATACAATCGGCACCGATAAATCATTATTACTTCCTTGCCTCCTTCATTAAATGTGTAGCGTAATTAACGAGGTCTTAAATAACAGTCTTTATATCGTCTTTGCTCATTAGCTTATAACTTGAATAAAACTAAAGAATGTATATACCTAAGTAAGTTTACGCACTTGCGTTTGCCTTCCGGTTTTTTATTTCTTTTTCTTCCATGATCACAATAGACAATTAGTTTTGAGGAAATAATTGTAGCTTCTTGATAGATAGAATCAACCGCTACCACTCTGTACACACGAGAATTAATAGCGTAATGAGACCGAACAACCGTCAAACTTTCATAGTTTCGTTGTGAAGCTAGTTCCGGCTAGTCAACTTGCATGCTGATGTTATAATTCCGTGATAAAATCTCAGAAACAGGTCACCATTGCAATTACTTTCGGGCAATGTTTTTATGGGTGTTACGCGTATGCTTCTAATGTTTTATGTAATTCAATGTGGGGAGAGTTGATGTAGTAGAAGTACTTTCGTTTTAATTTATGCATTTCCTGGCTTTAGTCGCGTACGTATTCTTTAACGTCAGCTGTTAAAACCGTTGCGTTGGCTCTAACAAGTAAAATTACAAGAGTTTGTAGTCAATTGCGTTGACGCCAACATGAAACTAATGACCATGCTATAGGTTATAAAGACGTTTTCTCCTATTTGAAATGATCAAGTGTTCAGAAATGTGAAATAAAAACTGGTATCTTTCTACTTTTGGTAAGAAGAAAATAATTGTATTTATATTACAATTATTTTCTCACAATTTTGCCGTGAAATTTAATTTCCAAATATAATGTAACTGGACTATATCGTCACCGATGCATTGAAATGTTTTTGCAATTCCGAAAACTCGTTGAACGACAATCGAAATACTCAGTTTTATATTAATGTAATAAACGGTACAACTTACTTTCTATTTAACCCAAAAGGCAAATCTGAAAAAAATTGCTGTCAATTTCGATCATTTCTGATTACTCTTTGAAAATAACACTCAAATTGTAAGCACTAGAACAAAAAGTGGACTCTTACAGAAATAAACACATACCTCATCTAAATTCGTTGCGAAGCCTCATGTTATAATGACCTACTTAGTTATATAAAATTGCGAACATTAAGGGTGCCTAATCTAATTAAACTACTGAAATAATCGGTTTTATTGTTCTCTAATCCTATTAACACGTGATAGACTTAGCACTAAAGCAGGTTCATTAATATTAAATCTGCACGTGTCAAAACGGATCAAACAAATCAAATTAACTACTGTATTTGAACAGTAAATTTTTTAAGACGCTTTGCGTTGATCCCTATTTGTGTTTATTCGAAATGAGTTATAGTGAAATTGAATTAAAACAAGTAAACGTGAAATAAAAATAGGAACTACAAGCCCTTGTTAAAACTGAGTGATGCTAGTCCTGATAAAATAAACATAAACGTTGCAGCCACACGCAATAGACAACTAAGCTTCAAACTAATTGCACTTATGACTCATCAGCTTAATCGATGTATCAACTATGAATCACACAATTATAATTCAGGTCGCATATAAGGGACCAAGAAACGTCATCGTTTCTGCCGTAACAAGGTCGTAATGCACATTGGAATTTTAAATCACCAAGGAAAGCGCCTCGGAAATGGCGTGCTCGAAACTTGTAGAAAGTGCAAGTTGGCATAAAATTTACAGCCCGTAGCAGTACCATAACAGACTATGTTAATTGGAATCACCAATTACAAGAGCTCGGCTTTCTACGGAATCCCCATATAACCAAGAGTAATCACTGGACTACACGCTATGCGATGGTTTGTTGCTCGTTCAATTATATACGAATATGCTTCCAATGATTTATCTTGTTACGTCCCTTCACAATCATTTGAAGATCATCAGATTAATCTAGATCTTTCCTCGAAATCATTTCGGTGTGACAATGGAAAAATATTTAATGGTTTTAGTCCGCGTGATAATTATCGACTTCGTTAATTACATTAATAGTCTTTAAACGATTCAGTATCTTTACGTAATCATCCTTATGAGATTAATGATATTTTTGCTCCAATTAAGGTCAACGATTATGACGGAGTAACGGTACATATAAACTTACCTATATAAAAATAGCAATTCTCATTTAAATAATACGAATTGCGCAAAAGATCATAGAAGCTTATCATCTTTTGCGAAAAATCCACATTCCATGTATTATGAAGTAATAACTGATGATAAAAAAAGATTTGCAGTGAAGCAAAACATGGTGAGGAAACATATACGTACAGTAGAAAGGTGTATTAGGCCTGCCAAAGACCGATGAGATGCAATGAACGTTATAATTAACACTCGACAAATTAGGTCTGCACCAGGGAACTAGTACTTGAATTTTCGGTAGTAGATTTAAGGCAACGTAGTCAAACGTAAGTTTGTCCACGGTATTAAGAGTCGCATTTAAATTAGCTAAAGCCGTGGTCGAGTTATTATTACTAGTTAAAATATACAGAAATTCGTTGTCGACGTAAATCCAATACATGATATAAAATAGAACGTAAATGAGCAGGCACGTCATTAGAAATAGCGGTACTGGTTGGAATAAGATTCCACTCCTTGTTCGACTTTGCAATAAATAAGCGTCTAATGACAACCTAATTTGGATAAAATTTACTCAATTAAATACGTTATAATGTAGTCCAGTAAATCACCACAACAGAACCGGCAGCATACATTAAAATAGCATTACAGGAATTATAACTGCCTCACCAATACTATAATTGCCTGCAAACAGGTAGCCAGCAATTTGTGTTTGAGTAGTAAAAAGGCAACTTTTTAATTAATCTAAGCAAAAACTGACATATCAATGCATGCTAGGTACTGATTAGAACTAAAAATGATATTTCTAATATAACTACCACGCTAAAAATAGCTATTGAGAAGTAAATTGCTCCAAATATCAAGCAAACAGTAGAAGAAGCTATGCTTCGTAAATTAACAAAAGTAAGCATCGGAGGCAATGCATCAAGTGTCGTAAGAGCAAAGTGTAACAACTGGGCTGCAAGTGTAAAAACGTAATGCGTTCGAGTCCGCTGCCCTCGACGTCCCACTTGGGTAAGTGAAAAACGAGTAAGGGACCGTTGATAAGACGAATGAGGAAATTCCTCAACCGTGCTGCTTGCTCCATCCATCGTTTCATAAAAACAATGAACTTTACGATATTTGAGTTGCTTTTCTACGATCTTCAGAGAAAGATAAAATAATCTAAGAGCAATCAATTAGTTCAACTCACACTTCTAGAACCTTGACAAAAAATCTAGTCACAAAAAAGTGTAATCACTGCAAACGGTCGCGAAGAAGTGCTTATGTAAAAAAGTGTAGTTTAGTTTCCGGTATGTCTCTTGGTTGAGTCGCGTGCGCAGATGGGGCACGCGCTTTGCGCTTGCGCAACCACGCTCGGAAACGCTACAAGACGGGAACTGGATGTAGTATAACTGTCTTTATCATCAATGCAGCAACATTTGAATGGTTCCACACATGCAACTAGCTTCCGGTAATTTTTTGTTCATATCTTAGTTACATATTCATGTTTTGTTTGTGTCTCCATAAAATACGTACTTGTTTGTGTTCGAAGTAACTCTTCTACCTTTTTCTTTGACAAGACTTGTGTTTTATTACCCTCAGATGGACTTTTACAGTTATTCGGACAATAATCTTTTACTTTTTAACATTTGACGTCACTTCTAGATTCGTCTTTATGGAAGTAACACGATATTGTTATGATTGATTTCTGATGTTTGCCTGAACACGTTACCTTGCAAAACAAATAATTAAGAGGGCGTTACTCTCATTCCCGAAATAGTATATCGCCACCGCCATCTATTTATAATCTATTTGGCACCTGATTGAAATTGTTACAGTATAAAAAAACCGACCATGTGCGAGTAATCTGACTCGCGCTCCGAGGGTTCCGACCTTCCTTAGGCGTATATTTCTTGGTTTGAACCTTTGTGAACTTTGAAAATAAGGGAGGAAAAGGCATTTTTCAACTTCAATAAAAAACTACGCAGCATAAAAGAAATTAAAACAATTTAGGAATTTACAAATTAAGCCCTTTCATGTGATACCCCATTTGAACTTGTTGAAATTTCGGTCCCCATTTCGGCTCCAAAGGAGCTTTGGTTTTAAAATCGGGTAAACTATATTTAAATCTTTTTCAAATTTCAAATCGATAGCATTAGTAGTTGCTAGAAATATAGCGTTGTGACAGATGGACGGAGTCGCACCACAAGGGTTCCTTTTTTACGTTTATGGTTCGGAACCCTAAAAATTGTGTTTAATTTCACTTTCTATAATTATACTTTTGAAAGATTATATATATCTTCCTTTATTCCAAGCTTGAGAACGAAGTTGGAATTAATAAAGCGAGCTTTGTTCTGTAAGCAAATAATCTTGTTATTCATGATGATCCGGAAACAACTACATTTGAATAACAATCTCATTCGTGTACTAAAGTGAAAGAAGCTACGTAACAACCGAATCATCTCGAACAAGTACAAGAATTAAACAAAATAAGGCCAATGATTGTGTAGTTTGTACAAATGTTGATCGTCATTTACAATAATAAACACATTGTGTAATCCCTTTTCAATACTGTGTCAGAAGATACTTTCATTTCCGAAGTACGGTTGGTTATGGTTACATGACATTAAATAATCATTTCGAATGCAATAATACGAAACCCAATTATTACTTTTTAAATTAAAACTATCCCTTGCTTTCAAGGGATTGTTTTAAAATAATATTGGCAATTGAGAAAATTACTAAAAAGTGTTGAAGAAGAAGAATTTATAAAGAATGACAGACTTTATGTCGAAACTTGACGCATTTGGTCAACTGGAAGGCAAACTTTTGAGATTTTTATTTACAGCGACCAATTCGGAGCGTTTTTTTTCTTTATTCGGGAAAAACAAAATGCAATACAACAAAGTACATTCAAAGACAAAAGAAGTAATTACTCAGAACAGGAGTTACTGGACATGACGTAGAGATAAAAAAACTATTTTCAAAGCTACAAAATATATATTGCAAGGACTGTAACGTACATAAACATTAAAATTAAGTAAAATCGAACATTGATTGATCATATACTGATTGCTTTAAACATGTTTAAAAGGGTCAGTTAATAACCGCTCTCAAACATTTTGCGAATGACATGTTTTTGTCCCCGATTTTGTCTTAGCGCCTCGTCTAATTTCCTTTGAACATTTGTGTGAATTTTCAACAACTAATCAGTAGTGTGAGTAAAGTTAGTTAATTTGTAATACTGGCTGTGCTCGAATGTGGGTTAACATCAACCTAAAATAGATCGTCGTTGGTCGTCTGGCGCACACATCAAACATAGAAAACTATTGGATGCGGTTCATTATCTGGTCATTTTAGATGAAAGTCTTTTATAAACCTCATTATTACTTCCTTCTATAGATTCATGGTTTATCCGTCGTTTAGATTAGTAAATTGTGGCCAAATGAGATTGATGTTTTTTCTTCCTTCTCACGAAATTACTGGAACTTATTTTTCACTGTATTAGTTTCACTTCATTGTATCAGCCATGTATTATTTTGCTTTTGTGTTTTGAGATCAATCTGTTTTTATTCGCATATCACTTTATAATTGCGCTCTGCCGTCACTTCATAGTTTTGCGTAGAAATATCCGTAGTGTGATGAACTCGCTTCCGTCGCAGTTACATATATATATGCTTATACTTTTTACATTATACTTGTGTTATGTAATCTGATACAATTGTAGTAGTATAGTAACTTCAGAGCACGCGGCCCACTCGCCTACTTATCAGTTACGCAATCTGTATGAATATTATGTTTATTTCCCTGAATTGCATATTTTGTTAGCACAGTTTAATTTTTTTATGCAAAATTTGTTTTGCATAATAATCCGTAATATTCTTTATATGTAATATTACTTAATATTTTTCTATAATCCTTATGTGGTAATATCATAGCTACATTTGAAAGTAAACGAGTTGAATCTAATCGCATTTCTCTGTGATAAATTATAATTCAAACTAATTTTAACGGTTCACACTAATTTGCATTCGAAATGGAATGCCAGTAGTATTTTAAATGCTCGTTTAAAATCTAGAAAGTGTACATATCTTGAAAATTCTATTGGTCATTTTATTTGGTATTCGTTTTGCCCCTTTGAATCAATAAATTGAATATAAGAAATGCTTATTCAAACTAAATGAGGAATTTTATGAATGAAATAAAACCGATATGTTAATTTTAGAGGTCACGTCACATCGTCTCGTATAACAGTTTGTTCAAGTTTTTTATTACCGGCCACCCCACGTGCAGTGAAGCGTGTGTGAAATGAGCGTCTGTTGTATGTAGCAGGTGGTCCTTCGAGCCGGGGAGGGGACGCCAACGCCACCCATCGCGTGGTAACCGATCATACGCCGGTAATGATGCTCGTTAGATACCTTAAAAATATATATGTCCACTCTAACTTAATGAAGCTGTTGAAGATATTTTTAATGTAAACAATCTGTTTAATTGAAAAGTATTTACAGAGAATATAATCGTCGATGAGTGTAAACTTGTACGCTCTGCAAAAATCCATTCATTCTCTAACATGGATACAACTAAGATTTTGATAATCGAATATGGCTCTTGTAAATATAAGCAATTTACTAAATTGAAGGTATCCACTCAACTAGAAATCTCAAGGTAGCACTTAAATCAGGCATTCACTAAAACAAATTGCTTACCACAAACACAAATGGTGACAACCAATTAAGCTTTAGATGTCACTGAGTTTACTCAGACATTTAAATTAAGGATTGTTGGTGAAACCGAGCATTAGCGCCTTGAAGGATTGACCTTACATTTATTAAAGTATGTTCAACTCAACATGTTATTTGTCAATGTTTATATCTTCTTTCAGACAAAGGGCGCGTGCCTTATAAAGTGAAACTGGCATTCGGTGTGTAAGGTATTTGTATATCACTAGTGACCGCATTCTCTCAATGTCACATCTGTCAAACTGGCTGCCTTGCCCTTCCGTTTTCAACCATCTTGCACGCACGCACCGTCTAGCTAGACGATCAGTGCAAGGTCGGCCTTATCGAGTTCCTATTGATTAGAAACATTAACGGAAATATATCTTCTTATTTATTTTCTTTGGTAAATATAACTCCTTGCACGTCTGGTACAGTATTAATGGTTCTTAAATCTTGAATGTTTTTCGTAATACGATAATATATTATTTAAAATCTCGAATTAAAGACTGGTTTTACCTTGTACTAAAATACTTTCTCTTGTTTACTTTGCTGAGTATTTACAACCGTTCAATAGTGAGGTTAATGTCTAGATTCTAGATCATTAATAACATTGTTATTGTTGTCGTTCTATTTATATCTCTTTTGTATTGATCGTTCAGGAATGAATCATGCAGTTTGTTGTGTAATCTTCGGATGATAGCAGGATTTTTAATCATCCCGTACATTTCTCAACTTAAGCTTGGTCTGCGATGAGTATATAGCTACAGCTACAGCACCAACTTGGACTAGTCCTAATAAGCCAATAAATTCTTTAAAGCTATTATGAATAATCTTTTATCTCAACCAAAGTCTTCTTCTTCGTCATCCAGAACTGTAAGTTTAACTCTTTCACTTGTATAATTATTATTTTCAATGGCTGCAGTATCAGTTGCGTGCATCACGTCTTACCTAGTTTCATCAACAGGTAACTGGTAGTTTCTCAACGTAGACGCGACAGATGGCATGGTCGCCCACACGGCGCCACTGCCACGCGTGTACCTATAAAGAGTGGATTAATCGTTGGGTGTCACTGCTAGCGAGTATTTCAATATTTGTAAATTTTGTTGTGATTTACATAATCACATAAAAAAGTTAAATCGGTACGATAAAATAGCAAGCAAAATACTTATTTTATGAAAATAATAACTCAAAACGTAAAACATAACAAACACTGTTCAGATACCCTCTCAATGTAGATAGGCACTCTATTAATACATTTCAGATATTGTTTATCAGTAAGTTGTCCTTGCAAACCGAAAGACTGTGCATATATTTATAATTTACTAGCTGTTCCCCGCGCGGCCACCTGCGTTCCCGGGATAAAAAGTAGCCTATGTCCTTCTCCATACTATTATATATGTCATGATGGTCCGTTGAGGCTTGAAGGCGTAACAAACAAATAAACAAACTCACTTTCATATTTATAATATTAGTTAGAATTTCAATCGGGAACCGGGCATTGCTCCTCGGTTAAATACCCGGAATCGTGCTGGGCGCAATTGATGTGTCTGTTTACTAATAATCACCTGTATCACGGGATTTAGAACGTATTCTACAGACGTCAGCATAACCCTTACCACGTGTCACGTTGGGTTAACAATACCTTTACAATACTCGAGGCCGACAGCTCTGCCTTCCTCATTAAATACTCTTACTTACGATAATCTTCTTTGTATTAACGCTCACACTGATTCCTCGTTCCAGCTGCACGATCGAGGCCGAGTTTTTACTTTGGTGTCGGTTTCACGCATCTAGGTTGTTTTACGCTCATTCCTATGTGATACATCTTGGATCAAATGTTTGGCAATTATTTATAATTAGTTTCTGCATATGGACTTTATCAGATTTATCAAATTGTTAAAATTTTCATTTCATTCAGTTTCTAGTATACAAGTATATAATGCAATAAATGTTAACTAATCATGGATAAATTTAATAAATTAAATCCTATAAGAAAGTTTAAATCATCTTTTCGACTGTGAAGTGAAATTCAAGGGTGAAATACCTATTTAGTTTATTGAACAGAACTAGATTTTTTTATAGGCTAATTAATGACTAGGAAAGTAGGAAAGCTACCGATGTGAAAATATTAATCGAAAAATCGTTTAGACGTTGCGTTGGTCAGTTACGTCCGTCATCATTTATTTTAAGAATAAATGAGGCAATAATTCAAAACTTTGTAAGCAACAGATCAATAAACTACAAAATGTACATTCTATTTTGCAATATGTTTTGACGTCAATACATGGTTGTGTGCGATAATGATAAATTAATACACTGTCGTATACCTTTTATATTCAAGAAGGTTTCAAAACAGATGGGAACAAAGAACCTTTATCAGCATGAGATAACCGTTAAAATATGCACTATCGTCTGCGACAGTAGGTATATATTAAGTTGTGTTTTCTTATTTGCATAATATGTTGGCACTGCAGTAGATAATTTATCATGCTATTTAAAGCTCAAATTAACTTAGTTGAGTGCAACAGCAAACAAAACTCCATCCAAAGAAAAAGAAGTTCATCCGAATGTAATACTTTACTGACACAGTCAGTCATTTATGGAAGAATTACATTCAGATAAGAATCTTAATCTAAATTTAAATTCATGATGGAAGACAAAATTTATTTTTTAGCTGTTGAAGGTATGTCAATTACCAGGGTATAGTCCATTAAACTTGAGTAAGATCCGCACGGCTGATTTTATGACTGGAATTATTTAAGGTCGAATTGCTGCTTCGCGGTGTTTTATCACCAAGTAACAATGATTCCAAGATGAACGGATGCTGTCAACGTTTTGGCGATCCGGTTGTTTGGCACCGCTCCTCACGACGATATACATTTTATTGTTATCCTTAGTCATGTTCGGAAGCTTAATTGCTTGGCAACTAATGTTTCAACAGAAGTGACTGTTGATGTTGGAATAGATTTCATAATCCAAAACTATATTATAAAGCCTATAAAGACTGCTGGCGAAACACACCAGTTATTTGGTGATAGATTTCAATCTCAGGGTGGTAGCCATTCAAGCTGGTTCTATAAAAACCTAACCACGGTACTACGTTTGCCTCACGACGTTTTCTACCAGCGCAAACTCGAGCTTGAAAACGCAAGGGATTCGAAAATTTGAACCCACGACCTTCGTCACGCAACACGGCATTAAACCAACTATGAATTATAATGGCTTCAAACTCCGCTTCAGCTCCCGTCTTGATTGTTTCACTTATTTACGTGAGAAGAAAAATATAAGAGGTATACTTACGTCACAAAGTCACCTGATAGACAGCGTCCTAATGAATGACATGCAAATAATTTAACGACCACCATAGACTTATAATGGTGTACCATGAAGTGCCACTCGAGGTTATTATGAATTTCAATGTTACTCATGCTAACGACCTTTTAATTTTACAATGGGGCAAATTGTAAAGATCTATCTTAAGCGTTTATTTGAGACATTCCTAAAACAAATTTTAATGTGTCTAATGAATTTCATTGCAAATTTTAACTGTTAATTCATTAAATATATGTAATGGTTATCTTATTTTGTCTTTCGTTAACAGTTTTATCTGTTTCATGGTTTTGTGAATATTTAATCTTTCCGGGAAGAGACGATGCAAAAGTAAAAGGATATTTTTAATCCAATTAATGTTTTCCACAACAATAAAGTAATAAACAAACGCAATGCCTTTGACCTAGTCTTACAAAACTACTGCTAAGGTTTCGCTTTATTAAATACTTTGTAATCCGATTTGAAGAGATTTTGTATCGCATTTATGGGATATAACGTTTTTAGTAATAGGTACTGGTTGCAACTTACACGAGTATCTTGAGGATTACAGTGAGACGCTAACAAGATTGGAATTTAGGCCTGTTTTTGTATGTTTCGCACTGCTCGCTTTGTTTGCACGACTTACATCTACTTATGTACACATAACTTATCTTGGCGTTAATTCTCCTAAAATCATCACTGCTACAAGGACCCGAAAACTTACGCATCTTCGAATTCCCATCACGTTTCATCTTCAATATTTAAGTACAATGACCTAGACGTTCTTGGTTTGTAGGCAGTTAACACTAACAAGTCACTTCCGAGGTCTAGCGAATCCAACTCTTTCACGGCCGTCATTTCATTTGTATGCGAAATTAATTCGATTGAGGAAAATAATGCTTTATTGCCTGGATCAAGTACCCTTTGAAATTTTGAACCAGAGGAAAATGTGTCAAACGCTACGAAGATGCTCTTATCTCCTTTCTACAAAGAGCAGATATCTATGTACACTTTCATAGTTAAGATCAAGATAACAACCAAGCAGTATGACGGATGGGCGAGCCAAGAGGCGCGTGATTACATAAAACGTGAAAGTATTATGTCGACCAATAGAAAAGATCAAGAGTAAGTACGCATTTCGCCACCGCACGGATATCTTTAATCTTGTAGGGTATTAGTGCAATTGTGTACGGTAAGAAACGCTACATGAGCGTGATGATGATGCGAATCGATTCTGAACAAGATACAAATGAGATGCTTCGCATAAAATCTCTAAATGCAAATAGTGTTTGCTTGAAAGTATGTGAAACGATTAACACGTACTTATGGCTTAACATGCTAATATTTAAACAAGGCTCAACTGTTTTCTATTTCAATAAAGCTGCATATTACTACCGCGCAATTAATTTCTTAACTGTTTGCTTTCGTTTATTTATTACGAATGAGTTTGATACTTATTTGGTATTAGCTTCCGCCCTTGCTTTTACTTGCTTGTCTCCTAGGGATCCAATGTTTTTCCGGAAAAAAGCCAGGGCATGTGCTAAATTTTATCCTTGTCAGGATTATGGAAAAGTTGAGTAACGAACCAGACAAACTTACGATAATAAGTAGGATCAGTCATAATTGTCGCGTGTCTTTTTAATTTGTTTATCTTTCAAATTTTATCTCCAAGTTGATTAAATATTTGGTAATCATATTCGTGTGTCTAGCTTTGTATTACTACAATAGTAATTAATTTATCGCTAGTCTAATTCATTAACAATTTCAAAAGTAGCTTTTCTGATTTGGAATCTAAAACTCTTATAAATTAATCGTCACAAAATCGAGCACGTTTTTCAGGTTGTGAACATAGATAACGTTACTGAGAATTTATCTAATACCTAAAATACCAGACTTATCAGCATTGCGGATAATGATAATAATAACAATAAAGAGCTCATTAATGGTCATCAGAGTTAATACTCGATGTACACAGAGTCACATGACGCGCTGACGATCGGCCTCGGGCCCACCAAGTGTAACTAATCTCCAACTCACTGGAATCTGTAGCGAACACTTCACAATTTGTATCGACTTCTATACAATTATGTGGACATGTGTGCATTGCAAATATTGGCTGTGGATATAGCGTGCAAATGTTTGCATATGGCTTTGGCAATATATCTTCAGATGCATTCCGCTTTATTATTAACATTCTTGTTTGGGGCATTGACATAATCTGCACCGGTACTCTTACACGCGCTGTTGGGAATAGCCTAAATCACCGAATTTGAATATTTGTTATGTGAATGAAAGGATTTTTTCCGAAACTCATGGTATTTGATTAATTTAAGTAATTATCTTTATTTGGCGATAGCAGACAAAATAGTTTACATTTCAAAATTCGGAAGAAGTGTGAATTTCTAACAGTCATCTATGGTGTTACGAGAATTGTTAAAAGCTTAAATCCTAGTGTTTCTAGTCACGTTTGTATTATGTAATGTTTTAACTGGGTTGTTTTCTATACTGTATATGAAGCTAGCATAACCATGGAGGCATCATAAATCCAAAACATTAAGTAAATTGCACTGGCTATTTAAGAGGTAATATGAGTAGGAAAGATGAATTGCTTACAATTTTCTGTTGTTTTGTAACAAGCCTTTTAAAAACTGGTAAACTGCCTTAGTATGGTCTTATAACAATTAGATATTTTTTACCAAAACCAAATAGTATTAAAAAAAATGAACGCAATATATTAGCAATATCCCTGCATTTATTATGCATCAACAGACAGTAAAAAGTTACACGGAAATAGATTCGTCGCCAATTAAGAAATCACAGAACAAAACAATACGTGCTAATGCAATTATCCGGTTTTGAACGTTTAAGTGAAATAATTTATTCAATCAAACGTAACGGAGGAAACGAAACTAATTGTGTTTGCGAAAACCGGCAGAGTTTTGTCGATTAGAACAAATACAATGTATTTGTAACGTTTATTTAAAAACTAGATAATGGACAATAAACTAAATACGATAAAGCATTGCCTAGAATGTAATAATTATCTTATTTACTTATAAACTAGCTATAAAGCAACTTATGCTCACAAAGTTATTGCTGTTTCTATTCATAATCTTAGTCTTATCATTATTATCGTCGCTCTTATCATATTATATAAGATAGCCATCTTTAAACATCCAATAACATTTTTTATTCTCCACACTGTCTTTCTTCTAAAGTTTGATATCAAAGGTTGGTACTATTCACGTAAAGGTACGACTCAATTCAAGCGTAAAAAATATAAACAAACAATATTACTTCAGAGTGGCATTATGCCTATTATCAAATAGCCAATGACCTTGTCACAGTTTGGCCCAACACCAAGTGCCGATGACTTCTCTGGCACTTTCTACTAGTTTTTATTACCGCCAACTATCAAAACACCTTTGTTCTACGTTCTTGAGTTGCTGCGTATACATTGACTGCTTTTATGTTGGATATCTCCAAATATATTGTGCGAAACGAGCAGTCTATGTCAGTTATCTAAATTATCATCAAATTTTTGTGTGAGGCGTTATTAATAGTGCACTTTATCACTTATGTCATCGGTTTATCATATTGTTTTCGTAATTTTATGACTGTTTGGCTTTTCCCCTCGTATTATATCGTTCTGTTATCTCTTCTTTATACAGAAGATGAAAATCGTTTTCATATAGGTATTGTTAAAAATATACCTTACCTTTACCATTTACGATTAAGTCTGTTTTTTTTTAGTATGTATATTCAATAAAAATATTTTTCACATCGTGAATCAAAGAATTCTTTACTTATTTCAGGCCCTCCCTAAACATTTGCAGTATTATTTTACTCTATAGTCGCCTTTATTCCTGTTAAAATAGTGACTATAGTGTATTAAACAAATCGGACAGATGCTGGTCCTATATTAGCTATTATATGGTAATTTTTAGTTGGTACATATTTCAGTCGTCTAGTCTAAAGGCAGGTGTCAACGAAAATGAATGCGCCGGCGCACCTGCTTGCATCCGTTCGCAACGTTTGCTCAACGTGTAAACATGCATGCATCTCTGCCATTTTGTTCCGAATACGTCGTCCTTAATTATGTTTTATTTCACAATCACCGTCTGCTAACTATGTGAAACATGATGTCGTCTTCATCTAATGGTTGCATTGTTTCTTTTGAAATTGTTTATGAATCTAGAGAATCAGATTCTAGTGAGCAGCAATTAATTTTTATACCTAATCTTTAATGTTATATATTTACGTGAAGTTGAACACAAAAACGCTTATTTAGCAAATATCTATTAACTGTCAGAAACAGTGGTTTAATTTACAAAATTCACTTAAATTCATTTAAAACATAATTGCTTTTAAAATCTGTCGAAACTGGAAACACTAACTTGAGTCAAGCCATTAACCTAGTCTAAACAGCTAGATTGTTTATTTCTATTAGATTGGTACTTGATAGCTATTACCTGAGTGACTGGTCGATAGTGTGGGAGACTGGAAGTAGTTCTCCAGTCCACACCTTCGAACGATGTTGCGTCAAAGATATCTACGAGCTCATCTGCAACCAGAATACTACGAGAGAAAACTCACGGCTATTATTGTTTTTACAAAAATACTTCATATCAATTATATGAAATATTTTTGTATGAAGTTTCTCTATCTGAAAATGCAATATTCAAATTGCTAGGATATTTTACGATTATTGTAACATCTAAAAGAGGAACATACATTTATCAATGAGCTTTCGGTGAAGGTAAACATGGTGAAGAAACCGTAGTATGAAAACAATTAGTAAATGGTTATCAGTTTTGTAGCCTCATTTACAAATCCATTAGCACACATTTTAAATTGTATGGAGCAAACTCATATTTATGCATATATGCGAAAAAAGAGCATAATTATTGAATCTTGATCGGTAAAAGTGTACTTTGGATAACAGTTTCGATGCATTACATTTCAAATTGGGTATTTATCAACTTTGATACGCATTGTATCAAAAATATAATTACAATGAAAGGATATGATCTAATTTGTTATCATTTGTTTCATGTCCATATATTATCATGTGTGTAGAAGGAAGCTGACGCTGTTAAAGGTTACAGAATAAACAGTTTATTACAAAGGAAAACAATTTACAAATTGTTCGACGTAGTTTCACAAACGTGACACATATGACAATGAAATTATAGATGAAAACAAAATTGAATAGTTTATATTTGTTCCATGAAGTAATTCTATACACTATACTGTTGATATGTATTTGTTATGCAAGATACGTGCTTTTTGCAGTTGTGATGTAACTAGACATCTCAAGTTTCATATCAGAGGTAATCCCGCGCTGGCTCGAGGAATGCTATCCTCCATTAGATGTTTAACTAGAGAAAATTATATCTCGTGAGTTGAAAGTAAAATTACATCGCTGGATGGAAATACTATAATTATTGCTTTCAACTAGAGATCATAATAGCGTGCACTTTTTTGCAAACCTCACTGACGCGGTATTGCATCTCTAATCATATCAATCTGAAATTGATTCTTATGTATAAATCGAATATGATAAAATATAGCGATGTCGATCAAAATTCTTAACTTATTAGTGGGTGGAATGATCTATCTAGTATTACTGTGAATACATTTCGAAAATTCTCACATGTAGGTGATATAAATCGTACATCCACGCATACCAGAGACCTCCTACCACTAAATTACAAAATATCAAAAACTTGAATACATTCCTAACATTAGGTATGTCAATTCATCACCATTTCTTTAGATACGCTCGTGGGTGCTAAGGAAGTTGCATCAGACATAACCTTGCCAGCATTGTAGAGTGCCCACGTTGTCCTACTTCCAAATACCGACTATGCTATGATTAGCCCTTTGTTAAGTTACGGCTTCAATAGGAAAAATATTATCGAGTATTTTATTCGCCTTGTTCGTTTCGATGCGAGAGTTGAGTTATATTGCCAAAGGTGCCTATTGTTCTACCTTCCTGCATCCAATAATGCTTATTCACGTGCCATGAATGAATAGTGTTATTAAAACACCGAAATCAAGCATATGATATAAAAAAAAAATTGTTTGTGGGTTAAATGATTCATCTAAATAGCCATATCTTTTTCCTCCTTTCACACCTGCTTTCAATCCGTTTTTATGTCAATTATAAAATTATTTTCTTTTTCAGGTAAGTCATTTAAACTACCTTGTTGAGGAACTCGGAAATACGTAAGTCATGAAATACCATCTATAAATCTCTCAAACATTAGTTTCCGGTAAATTTCTCTTTCAGTCAACAATCTCATAAAAGCGAATAAAAGGAGACAGACATTTCTGAGACTATAATGGTCCATGACAAAATGCTCGATCTAATTATAAATGCCCATTAACAAGTGGCGAAGGACAACTGGTAGGGAAATGCAGGATGCGCCCGCGCTGGCTGACGCACGTTCAATCCCAATTCGTTCCATTTCACACGCCTTGCATAAAAGATTGTATGAAATTTTAATTATAAAGCTCTCTTTGGCTTTTCGAACCATCTAGAATTATGTATTAACAACTCAATCATTTGCTTATCTTATTTTATAAAACCAAATCTCAGAAAATCAATCTCCGTTTCATTGTAGTCAGTGTGTACGTTTTCAGAATAAACATCTAAGAATGAGGAAATGTCGATAATTAATTTCATTTTCCTCACGAGATGTCTTTATTGTCATAAAATCACGACATTCATTTGTGTTGAGCGTTGAAAGTATCCGATGAAACATCACATCACATTGTTTTCAATCCGTAACAAAGTAAATATCATTATCTATGATATTCAATTCATTTATTCTGACTGAATATCATTACACTTTTTCTTCATCATCAAAAGGCTTGTACAGACAATTTAAATTCGATGGTGAGAGTTTATCCATTTGCTAACTACCACTAATACTTGGTTTGCAAAATGTCACGTGTGTCGACTGTAGACACTTTGTAATTCAGCTATCCTTCTCATATTTACCTAGGATTTCTATTACTTCCTATATAAAATTGTACTATAACCTATTTGATAGGTGCAGATCTGGGGGCACGGGAGTGCCCCCCGCCAAGACAGCCAAGCGAAGCGAAAGGGCACTACCTACCTTTTCTCGAAGCGCTTCGTCGTTTTTTTGAACCCTCATAACTTGGGTTTGGATTATACCAGATAAACAAAATTCTCGGAACATGATGTCAATAGTGAACTTATTAAGTATATTAAGTTTCAATAACATAGCTCTTATACTTTTGATTTTATTGATATCTAAAAAACCCCGATTTCGTCACTGACTCACTGATGATCATCAAAACTCATAGGGTACTTCCTGAAGTCCTAGAAAGCTGAAATTTAGTATGTAAGCTTGTATTAGTACACAAACAACAAAAAATTATAAAACTTGGAAATTTCAAACAAAAAAAAAAAGAAGTGAAATCCCACCAAAAACATTTTCATGT
This sequence comes from Polyploca ridens, assembly GCA_951394255.1. NCBI lineage: Eukaryota > Metazoa > Arthropoda > Insecta > Lepidoptera > Drepanidae > Polyploca > Polyploca ridens. Next base: position 17,131,022 of record OX596250.1, read on the forward strand.
AAAATGTTGCCGCCAAGACATATGGCTCGTACTGTCAAAAAGTTATCAGATCTCATGTAGAGCCAAGCTTATAACTACATGCACTTACTCTATAAGCCCTAACTTCACAACCTCTACACACCGTAGTCAAAATTTGTGGCTTGGCCGTTTCAATACTACAAGAACTATTGAATAACAAAAAAAGCAATGAACAGTGAACACATTTTTCACCTTACTCCCATGTGACGGTAGCGAAACGGCCAAGCCACAAATTTTGACTACGGTGTGTAGAGGTTGTGAAGTTAGGGCTTATAGAGTAAGTGCATGTAGTTATAAGCTTGGCTCTACATGAGATCTGATAACTTTTTGACAGTACGAGCCATATGTCTTGGCGGCAACATTTTACATGAAAATGTTTTTGGTGGGATAACAGTTACTTGATTAGACAACTTTCAAAAGATCAATGAGAATTTTAATGAATGGATGAAAGTGAATCTTCACAAACAGAATTATATTTATTTTAGAAATCAATTCATCATTGAGCCACTCCGACTAAAACGAGAGTATTTCAAATCTGTCAATACAGATATTGTTTGTCTCCATTGTTTACATTTCGGTGAGGATTTGAATAAACAATGTGATATTATTTACAAATTAGAAAAGCGTCCCGCTCGAAACAACGACGTTTGTTTGAAGGCTCGGAAGATTGAATGATTTGTTAGTTAATAAAACTGTGATATCATCGGATTCTTGGATAATCATGTTATTGCGAATCATGACTGCATTTGTTAAGTAATGAACTGGTACTGAGCTTTCTATTTCGTTATACAATATTTTCTATTGTTTAATCTTTGAAATTTTTATCATTGTAGTAAGAAAACAAAATTACTAGAAACGTGAAGACGTCATAATTATATACGATGCACTTACGCCAGCACATCTTGTCAGCACACTCACACGTTATAACAATGTCATAAGTACTTGTGACGACATATTTACTTTGAATGGAATGTATTTCAAAAGTGTTATTTCGAAAATATAAAGGTAATTTTGTATACTGTTTCAATTAAAATTCTAATAAAAGCCTGTTGAAATTATGAAATGTTGTGAATTGGTTCGTATTAATCGATCTTACGTGATTTTAGCTTCCAATTCTAGCAGAGGCTTCATTTCCTGAGACGAGCAAACAATATGGCGCCGATCCCACAGAGAAGAGTTCTAGAGTTCTGCGTTCCGAGTTCTGCATTCCGCGTTGACTGTAAGCCATGTGGGGCCTTTGAAAGTAAAAAAAGTATATGATGTGCGATCAGTAGCGAATATTGCAGAAGTCTAGAACTCTAGACTGCTTGCTGTGTGCATAATAGTCAACACGGAATGCAGAACTCGGAAATCGGAACTCTAGAACTCTTCTCTGTGGGATCGGCGCCTATATGTACCATTATTTAAGTATAAACAAATGAGCATATGGCTGCGCTGTGGGTCCACGTGCATTATTGCGAAGTTCACATTAATCATAGCATAATAGCTACATTACTTAGAAATATCCACAAAAACCTCCTAGGTAACTGTGACCGCATCAAAATCCGTACAGTGGTTCTATAGATACACGATACCTGGGACAGAGGGACGTTGCGTTTTATATGTTCTAAGCATACGCAAAATCCAGCCTTTAATATGTTTAGTCAATAAGTTCGCCGCCTACATCATTGCTACAACTCTTGTTTATTTCTTGTTATTATACGACAATTAAATATATACATTCAAAGATTCTCCTGTCATCTATTTGTCATTGTTAACCTACTTTCCAAAATGTACATTTAGACCCAGCTGGCATGCTTAATGATTCAAAATTCTTACCATGACACTTTTCGTGACTTTATTGTTGCCAAAAATGTTGTTCAGATCATTAAAAAGAAATGTACATTCACTTTCTGGCCTGATAGGCCTTTAATTATCCCACGAGAAACGAACTGTCCCCTATTTCGTTAATATCATGCATACTTTGATTTGGATTACTTCTCAGCCTGATACCGTAAATTTATAATACCGAACCGCAGTAATCTGGGTTCCACCCACACGGTCCGTGCATGTGTTACAATGGTCAACAATGTTTTAAACATTTCAATTTACGCTTTCAAGTAAATTACTGTATCTCAAACAAATTTGTATTTATTTAAAAGCGAGCCAGACTCGTTTTGATGCTCATTTTTACCTTCTTTAGTGCAAAGAATGTTGGCCTTTTTGGAGGAGCTTCTTCGCCCGGGTAATTGACCCACTTTGAATAATGCAAGTTTTACTGAATCCAATCCGACGTTGATGTGCCGACAGTCGACACCCACGTAAATTATCGCCATCTGTTAACTTTACCATCGTGTTACCGTGATTTTGCGAATTTGTATCGATACTCATCTTGGAACGATCGGCCTTGGTATAAATTCCTGGACAGTTAGTGTTACCGCTCGTTCTCTATTAAACTGTCGTGTAACCGTACAGCTGAAATTAGCCCCCACGGATATATCGGCGTGCGATGCGACTAACGGACGACGTATTTGTGTCGTTTGCACGAATGCAATTCGCGTTTCTGCAAACTGCGCGGTTCCGGTGCGCCGTAAATAATTCTTTTAATTGCAGTAACGCGTGGTAATTCTTTATTGCTTGTATTTTTTAAATGTCGAGTGTGTCTAAGCCGATTATGACCGTAGCAGTTCGGTTAAATAACGTTATTCGAGGCCAGTACATAGTTAACTTTTAACCCATAGCTAGAGCTAGAACTCGACACGGCTTATTCTGTTGTGGTCCCAAACCATTTTTAACCGACTTCAAAAAAAGGAGGAGGTTCTCAATTCGAATGTTTTTTTTTTTTTTTTTTTTATGTTTGTTACCTCATAACTACGTCATTTATTAACCGATTTGGAAAATTCTTTTTTTATTTGAAAGGGTAAGCTTCGCGTTTGGTCCCATTGTCATCAGATTAGGATTTGATTACTTCTTAGTGTACTTTGAAGTCGGTTTAAGGTTTTTGTAAAACAGTCCAATTATTAACATTGAAAAGTAAGATTTAACATTTTTACATCCATCTTACTTTTAAATTAGCAAGTAAATTGTTTTACCTCTTTAAGATAAAGTGTGCAATAAAAAGCAAAGTTGCTTCACCATTTGCAAGATAAACGACATTATTGATCGTTTAAGGTGTTATAGTAATGGATTAAATTTAGAATAGTAGTACACTTCGATATTTTAATGGTAGTTTTATTGCTACTTATCGACCATTGGTCGAAATACGACCGTAATAATTCATGAATCTTTTATGTCAATAAATAAATGTTAGCTTTCTGCACTCTACCATAAACTTGAACCACTTTTTTTTTTTTTTTTTTTTTTATACCACTTATACTGAATCTCCGCGCTCAATATGCTTTAAAAGTGTTAGATATTTTTTCACGTATTAAATAAATCTATCAGGGTGCGGTCTTTTTTCTGTTCTGTTTTATGATGGACAGGTATTTCGCATACCAATGTCAAACAAATTAAATCCCAAGAATTCCGTAACAAGGAATTCTAGCCAACAGTCACGTCGTCCCAGCCTATTTGAACATTTCCTTAAGAAGTCAATGTGCCTTCACAAATTGTTTACGTGAAGTGGTACAGCAAGACAAATGCATTACGTACGCGACGCGATGCGCAAGCGCAGAATTCACTGCTAAGACGGAATGCGTGTCTATTGCTGAGAGGTCGCGTGCTCGCGGAATTGAGAATTTACAACGGGATCGATATGTTGCCAATGATACTTCGTTTTATGTGATCATTGACATGATACACTACAATTTAGATTAATAGAAAAATATCTGTTTTTTTGTAGGCTTATCGCATACAATATATTTAGCTAGCTGTCTCATTATAATTGATGACTTATGTTTTCGGAATTATAATGTAGTTTCAAATGAAGAAGATGATCGCCAAAATAATTACTTGGAGAATTAGTCTGAGTAATGAGAAAGTAAGCTACCTTTTTAATTGCGGGTTTGTGGCCGCTTCTACATTAATGTCACACTTGCACGTAGTCTATTTGTATTGGATAATGTAACCGGCCTTTCTAAGCGGGCTACTTGAATATAAACACTGGACTAATGAAATCGTGGCTCATTCGAAACTTGTGATTACGAATACGAGAAGATTCCAATCATCAAATTAATTAATTCCACGATCACGACTGCTGCAAATCCGAGTATGTGCCTTGGCGAATGCGAGATTTCTAGGCCACACTCGAATAGCATTGCAAATTTTTAAATACCAATTTGGTATAAAGTATCCACACTATCTGTGTCGCTGGTTGACTTTACGACTACGATGGCCTTCGATGAACTAAGATTTCGAAACTAAAAAATAATTAAAAATATATGAAATTTCAGTTCAGTATTCTCTAAAGATACGGCACGAATATTCAATAACAATAAGGTTACAGACACAATAATCAAATGCATGAAATTAGATATTCATAGAGGTTCTTGTTAATGTGGAACGGTAGAATTTATGGGTTACATGATATCGCTCAAAAACAATTGAGCGGTTAACGGTATGCTTTGATCAGACTGGCTTTAAGAACTTTTACCTAAACAAAATTGTTACAATTTCACATGAAGGTAAGTGTTCTTAAGTAGTAAGATGACGATGTTTACAAGAAGCCTAGTTAGCAAGATGCATAAAAACTGCATCGAATGCAGCCGCTTCGTCTGATGTTAGTATTTTTAGTAGCCCCAAAATAGCCGGGATGTGTGTCGTTCCCAATGCGTTTGTAGACACCTTTATATCATGACGGAAGGGTACGCCTTTAAATAAAAATGGGAAGAGTTAGAATCTATTTGGTTGTTTCATTGGTCCCTCTGGAATATTGGCCTGCTATCAATCTTTGTCCACATAACGAATGGTTTGATATTGATTTGTGATCTCATGATTTAATGGAAGAACAGAGATAAAAGCTGTTTCTTCTAAAATAAGAATGATATTAATGGCTTGTAACGACTTACCAACCAAATTGTGCTAATTATGTATTTATATTTATCATGGTCTCATTAACGATAATATATGTTTGTAAGAGACAATAAGTGACGACAGAATTATCTAGAAAAAAATGTGTCGGCCTACAATTTCGAAAAGTTCTTTTTCATCTGATTTTTAAGTAGTACAGCACGAAAATTCAACAGCTACATCACTGTTCATAAATCTCTAGAAATATAGCTGTATTTCACTTTGCAAAATACAACGTTAAATTTATTAAGGCATTTCAAACTCGGGATCGTGAATGGAAGCGCAATTTATTCACGTAACACCTCTGATGTGGATTTTGAGAAATTCTCTCTTCGGCCGCAATTTGCGAGAAGGCAAGGGATGGCTTATCTAACATCTTGACAATCCAACACCCGTTATTTTGTGGCTGTGAGATATTTAGAATAAGTGTATCTTCTGGATGTGGTCGTTTTTGAAGTTTTGTCAAACCGTGTCTTGACAAATATAAGATGTAAGTTCAAAAATATTAACAATTAACCAAGAATTGCTAACAACGGTTTAAAATAAAAAATGCAGTGTAGGTAAGTATCAATCATTTTGAAGGTTGACTGAAAAAAAGCAAAGCCACGATCCTTTATTTATTTATTCCAAAATGCCAGAGCCCACATGTAGAAAACGTATTTTGTAAATATTTAAGCCAAAATTAAAGAAACCTCGCTCCAATTCAATGATTTATGTTTTCCAACAAAATATTTTAAATGTTATCTTTTAGCCTTTAAAAACTAGTTTCCACTGTGAATACTCGAACTGAAGTCTACTGTCCTAGTAGTTGAAGTTTCTAGAGCACCTAAACAATATTTATCTCGCTACATTCATTCTCAATCACTTTCTTTCTCATGGAGAAAATATTCGAGCCTATCAAATTGTAATCTGAATTCTGCACCTTCATCCACACATAAACAGCATTAGGTTCTGCTTTATTGTCACCTTTTATTTGATTCATTTATGCTTGCTATCAGTTCCGACATTTAACAAATTATTTTTTAGGTAAATTTAATTTAACTATGTTAAAAGATACTGTTTTAGGAATTTCGTAATGTGAACGATCCCGGTAGTAACACCCAATGGATTCCCAACTGCTCCGTCCGTAGTTTATGGCGATGATACCGGCGTGCAAAATCAAGAGTTCATCTGCCTCCATAAATGGACTTGGACATGCATGCATTCACGAACTTACATGCCAATTTATCTTCATGAAACTCAAACTGAATCAAACCATTGTAAATAGCTTATCATCATCGTAGATGGTATGTCAAGTTATAGGATGAAAAGTAATTCATAATTCTGAGGCATTCAAAATGTTACCATTAACGAAGCGTGGAGCCAAAAATCTTTCAAAAATACATGCTGCTAACCACTATCGTGCTAGATTCATTAACACCGAGCTTTAAATGTAAAAGCCAACAAAACCAAAAACAATGGGGGATATCAAAAAAGTCATCAAATTTATTCGTCACAAAGTTTAGTTCGTCACGATTGCACTGTTTAAAATCCAAACGTGTCTGCTGCCCGTCACTTGATGAATTAATATTCTATTGTTACGACAAAATTACCTCACTTACACGAATGATACAGTCGGTTCATATAAATTTTCTTACTTATATCAAAGTCAAATCGAATCTGCCAGCTACAGTCCATATCGCAGTGATGTGTTCCGGCAGAACAACTGAGCCAAAATCATTACTAGGTCAGCAACGCATCAGCAACCCTGACTGTTTTGAAACAATCACTACTAAGTTCTAATTTAGAATCATGTAATTGCTGCACTAAGATCTAAAGCAATCATTAAACTAATCCACATGAAACATGACCAATTTGAGATAGCTCCTCAAATTGCGGCTGTAAATCCCAGGCTGATAGTCGACCGTGCGAAAGTCCAGATAAAATCTCTATTGTCCATATTTGTACAGTTTATTACGAGCCACAGCTAGCTAGGGTCAAAGGGAACCCTTATTATGTGGCTGGCGAGCTTGTATCTTTGTGGCAGACGCAATTATGGAGATTCTAGCTGGAAACGTGGTGGAATAAAATGAGTTTTAGATGGTTTATGCTGTTAGAGTTGAAAATAACTTTATTTCTAAATGAAGACATGTTTTCCTCTTTCGAGCACATAATTCGTTAGCAGTTTATTCTACCTATGTTTTTTATTTTCTATATTTAGCTACCTGTATAGAAACTTGAAATGTTGCTAAAATGTTTTTTAAATAACGTCTTTATATCCAGAAAAGGTCTTAATAAATTCCAGGGCATCATGAAATCAGTGACACCGCGGGGCGGAAAGCTATTTGATTATAATAGGGTGTATTGTCATATTTTAAAGATTTGTACAAAACATATCACAGGTACTTGTATCAATACAACAGTAGTTTCAAGAGTTAAATTTGAATTCATATTTTTATTCTAACTCAAATCATGCTTTTCATATAAATTAGGTGGGGTTGTTATTACTATCAAATAATCCTTTTAAACGTCTCTGCATTAGGTTAATTCCAGCGATAGTATATCTACAGAACTAGTATAATATATGGATATGTCTAGACTACGGAGGTGATTCCAGCTAAGGTTATAAGATTTGCTGAAACAGTGTCTGAGCATTTCAATAAAATGAGTTTTGTAAAGTCTATAACGTTTATTTGAAAATTTTCATCAAACAATGTGAGACTTAACATGACTACTGTACTAAATTCATCTGTTCCGTATCGATATTTGCAATCGGAACAAATAAATTTAACCGGAGCATTCGTTGAACAAGATTATTTATGAGCTCACATTCTCAATGCGGCCCATTTTGCAAAATTCTGTGCTATAATAGAGTGCACTGGAAACTATCCAACTTAAATACTTTATAATGCAGGTGGAATGTCTGTTAGGATGATGCAACTGGTGAGATAACACTTTTTCTTGTGTTATTTTTGCAGAGCGCACATTTCTTTGAAGTTATTTCTTTAAATTCGTTTTTTACTTCTTACAATGTATATGTAGGTAGTTCTCTGTAAGCAAGATTCTGAATCTTGCTCTTATCAGGTTTGTCATATCGGAAACCATTGGTAGTGGTAGGTTTCACATTGGGTACCTTTGGAGAATTCATATTTTGAAGATCTTAAGGCTGAGCAATATTTCCGCGGGCAGACCTCAAAATTTATGACCGATATCTTTTAAATATATCAATATTCAGATCCTTAATGGCATTAAAATTGTTTCTTTTACTTACAGTACCAGCACAAAAGGATTCCTCCAATTACGTTTCCCTTTAGACTACCGATTCCATGTCATCACGTTTCCTTAAGTGTTTTATATTGTTAGTTGGGAGATGGTAACCACGCTGAATGTCAAATCAATTAAAAATAGTATTGCTAATTGGCTTTTAACATCGGAATGCGCTAACAACTCCCCAACGGTTCCCTCCGAGTCTCCGAGTATGCCCGACTATCTTTTTGCTCGCGTTTAAAACTTGCAAATAAAAGTACGAACGAGCTGGCTTTGAAAACTGCAAATGCACTTATACATTCGTATTCGTTATGTGCTTTATTTAAACTGAATAATTCTAGCTATTCTAGTTAGCAATATCCCGAGAAGTTTGCTTTTTCATGTAACATAATAATCTACTTCAAATTGATGTTCTTTCTAAAGAATTAGAATATACACATCAGTTTATTTATTGTACTATATCTAAGAGCCATTTCACTTCTAAGCGTTGGCTTACCACCTTCGGCCACATGATGACCGGCCACAGTCAGGTTGTGGTCAAACACATGCCTAAAAATAAAATCGACACGTGAAGTGCCTTAGGTACGATTGATATTGTTTGATGATAATGTTCATTTTTATCGCACATGTCATATCGTGTACGCCTGACGTACATTGCGGATATTTTATCTTATCATCAGACGGTATTCTACATCTTTACCTAACGAATCCCTATGTCTCGATTTTGCACCTGTCCACTGATTTTTCAAGACATTTATTTTTCTTATTAGCCTTCGATTTTAAAAGGTTATTATTTAAATATAGATGACTGTGAAATACCTAGTAAATATTAGTGATATTTCGGTGGTTGCTTAACACTAATTTAGCATGAGATTTAAGTTATCTTGGTCGCATACATTTTATTGCACTTTACAGATCATTGATGTTCGCTTAATCTTACTGAATTAATCAAAATAAATTAACAAGTAAAGAAGCAAATATCAAGTTCATTATTTATTATTAGTTTTCAATTACACACTTGTGATCAGAGATTGTTATCTGGATATTAATTATTATCGATAGTTTTGATGACCATTATTGAACAACACGTGTCGGTATTTCCATCGATAGATAATGTTATTTGAAAGTGATAATAAACGATACCTACTCAATAATGTACAACCCTATAACATAATAGTATATGCAAAATCTAAAGATGTAGCAGAAACCGCGAACAAAAGACACCTTCCTTTTATTTACACAATGAGTAATTGGGACTTATTGAATTAAAATTTGATGCTTGGGATATCGTGGATGGAGATTCGCACCAAAGTGTCCATACTCCAGGAGCTCGGCATCACACAGCATTTGTCGGGAGTAGTACAGTCGCGCTTACTGCAGCACTTTGGTCATGTCTCTAGGCGGGATAACTACTCCATAGAACGGCTGATCGTGAAGAGAATCAGATCACGCGGCAGGTCTCCTATGACCTGGACTGACCAAGTGAAATCCGCAAAGTGACCACGACCGCTCTGCCAAGAGCAAAACGACAGAGAAGAAGAATCAGAATTTAAAGACCTAAATTGCCACTATCAAATAATATGTAGTACCATAGAATGTATTTGTTGCCAACATACTGCCTCTATACCTACTTACACTGTCGAACATTTTGTTGAATTTTTCAACTAGAAAAATAATTTAACGTGTTAATTCAGAAAACTGCTCGTTATCCCCTTAAGGTTGGAGTTTGAACCTCATCATCGGTTCGTTAGCAGGGTCGTGTCAAGTGGTTCAGCGGGTACACTGACAGTGATACAGTCGACAGTGCAATCGTGCATAGACACTTTAAACTATATTCGAAAACGTACCCTAAATCCATGTGATTAAAGCTCAAATGAAATTGAAGACACAGCAAGAATCTCGATAGTTTGACCGTAGGCGTTGAGTACTGTTACCGGCTACGGGTACTACTTGGGATAAAAAACTGTTTGAGCTTTATATTAGAAATGTATTCGTTTTATTTGGTTTATGTTAATGTGGGAGTATATAGATCTTATAATAACTAACTATTATTCCAAAATGTGTAATTTACGTAAAATTTTAAGAAATTTGAAGGGAAATTAATTTACTTACAAGAATTTAAAGATCACCAAACCTGAAATGGCTCTGTGCAAATTATGTACTCCAGGAGTTCTAGTTCCAAATTGATCTTCGTAATTTACCGTCTTATCTCCCGATTTATATTTGGGAAGACCAACGCACCATCTTCGAAAACAAAATCTGTAAAAATAAAATAAATATCGAGTGATAGTCTTAAAACATCAAAGCCATGACCTCTCGATCTCGCTCTACCCCTTGTTGACACTCCTGTCGTAATAAATAAACTTGAAAACAAAGCTCCATCAAACCTCACAATGTATAAATCATGCAAATACATTGCGTAAAGAAAATAAGATGAAAAACATTCTGATTCAACACTCCTATGCGTAGGAGACAAAATACACTTGAGAATTTGCATAGCCAAGATTAAAAGATTGTTTCGTCGATAGAAGATGTCAGATAAAAAAATCTCGAATGATGGGCGGCTAGGATTCAGATAAGTTTTAATCGATTCTCGTGGCGATAAATGGATAAATTGCAATTTGTCATGCATCATGTTTCAAGACTCATGGTCATGGCTGACAAGAGACTCGATAATCTTACCCCAACTAATCACAACACAGGCAAATAATCATCTACCGCTTGCATATTTCAGTACATTTATTTCTAGATTCTTATGAAGGAGGTTCCTTGATTTAAGGGCATTGTCATAGAATGCTGAATTCTAAGTAATTCTAACACGCAAATGTTGAGAATTACGTAGGAACGAAAAAAGTAGAACTGTGTTTCGTAAATGCTTCAAGAAGCCATACAAAATGCCTGTTTCCTCTTGTTCAGTGCATGGTGTTGAAATAACGATATTAAATGGTTATTTAATGCGTCCCCGACTTAGTCCCCCACGAAATTCCCCTCGCTATGACCCCAGTAGGGGAAACTCAGTGACCGCGCGTTTACAGAGAAATGACGAAGAGGAAAAATTACATTTACGACCAATAATTACTAATTCCTACTCAAAACTAATCCATACAAAAGTCGATCTTTAGAAATTATGATGATCTCCTAATCGTTAAGATAACAAACAGCTTATTGCGCTCATTAAGTGGTGGGCTGAAGAAAAGTAATTGATCCCGTAAATATATATTAACACTTATTTATATCTAAATGTTTCCAACGCGATCCCACACAATCCGCAATGTTAAGTGAGTGCAATAATGTAACGTCCACGGAACGGTTAATTCGAGCGGCAGACTAGAAATCTAGAAAAGCTATCTAGTCTGGAACACGTCTCGGCCTAGATACACAGAGATCCCCGTAAACACTTGCATTGTTTGCAATTTTCTCTAGTGGAAAACGGAATTTATGAATTTGCGAAACATTCAGATATGCAATGACAATGAAAAGTTGGCTAATTGATCAATGTAGTCTAATTTAAATGATGCCTTGTTGCAATGAATAAATGTTGATCGAAAATTCAGAGAAGAGGTAAGGGTTGTGACTCGTATGACGGTGTTCCATTAGCTATTATTTAATCCTAGTTTTTACCCCCACGTAGTACGTAGTTAAGTTACAGGTTACAACAACATACAAACTTGCGGATTTATTATATTTAGTAGTAAGATTTCGAACAGAAACAAGTATATCGTACGTAATGACTAAAGACCGGATTATATGCATTCGCATATTTAAGCGATCTTCAACGGTAATAGCATATTTTACCTAAGATCTAGTTATGATGCATATTATAGATACATTTACAATATTTATCGAGCGAGCGACCTATGTGCTAACATAGAACCCAAGTTCAAATTCCGCCTAGTTACCTCAATGGATGTGGAGCGATCCTTTTCCCCATAATATAAAAAATATTTTGAATGTTCCAAGACACAATCTTACCACTGAACATTTGGAACAATACTTGATAGTTTACGTTTAAAAAAATATTGTAAATGTAATGTTATGTTACTGTACCTATTATTATTTGTTGATTATCGTCTATCAATGGAATATTTACTAGTTGTATGCTGATTTTGAAATAAAAAAAAGTCTTTCTTTTGGGTAAAATTCGCATATTCTGTAAATTTTCATGCATATTTTGCCAATTTTCATGCATATTCTGATAAGTTTCATACATATTTCATGCATATTTGCATGCATATAACAAGCTTTTTAAGATGCATATAATCCGGTCTTTAGTAATGACAAATTCATACCAGAGGCAAGGATCATAAATGACGTTGAACTAAACAGGCATCTTTATGTACCCAATGTGGCGGTAATGACGTCAAGGAAATCTAATTAATTCTAATTTTAGTTCAAGATCGTCACAATAGCTACATGGATGTTAGCGAAGTGGATTTAATGCGACTTTGTCTGATTACCAACATTTATTCGGTAACCATGTAAAATGGAGCTTGAAAGGGGAAAATCTCAACGTCCTTTATATCAGAAGCATCCTCTTTTCATCGATGATTGGTTACCACCCAACGAAACAATTTAATTCTATCATCTCTAAAAAGAGAACTTTGTATTGAATTCAAGTGAAGTTTCTAGCGACCCTTCTTATTGAGTTTCTCGAGTCACTTGTTCAAGTCGCAAAGGAAACTTCCGAAGCGGTGAGATATTAATTTTAAAGTGAATGAAGTTATAATAAGATTGTTTGTACTTGTTTTCTGTAAAACAAAAACTTTATTCACTGCCTTCCTTCCCCTGTTTCTTATGATTTGGGATCAGTGCAATTGTTTTTTATATACCAGTAATGTAGCACGTAAGCATATATCCCGCCTGATTGTAAGAAGCGGTAACACTTGCGCGTTGCCGACTAATGCCAACACTGCAAAAAATTATTTACATCCTTCTTCTTGAAATACTGTTCTTCCTTGGGAAAACGTTGCTACCTTTGGTTGGTACAATCTTTGTATTTCTTCAAACAGAACACAATGTTTCAATGAATCGCTAAAATTGAATCATTAATGTTCCAGGTAACACACAAAACGTCAGGCAAAGTGATGGTGCTGAAAATGAACCAGCAGCGGGCGAACAGGCCCAACATGCTCCGGGAGGTGCAGCTCATGAACAAACTGAAACATCCCAACATACTTGGGTAAGTAACTATTAGAAACCGAATAATTTAGCAGGGACCATCTCGATTGACTTCAAGTTCCAGTCTAGAGTCTCAATATATTGAGGTGGGCAGAGGGCCTACTACGAAAAACGATACTCGATAGTCAGATCATTGTTGTCAGATATTAACCAATAGAATTGTAGCAAAACTGGCGAGTCGTACATTTTATGCAATTCTATTAGCTAATTGATTGACAACGATGACCGAACTATCGTGTATCGTTTTTCGTAGTAAGTAGCCCCTCAGTTCTGCATAGTATTTTATTTTGCAATGTTGGTACCTAACCTACCCTAGGTTAGGTGCAACTATCTTTAGCCGAGTTGAATCATATTTGATTCAAGAACTTAATATTGTAGAAACAAATTATATTTAATTTGACAACCACCTGCAAATTATTACGAGACTCATCTATATAATTGCTAATGAAGTCACAAAATCCATTAACCGAATGACGGAAATGTTGCTAATTTACAATATTTTAAAACATATTTACATACACGATGGTTAAAATGAAAATCATCCATCAAGAATAATTAAAACTAAATATTTATTTATTTATTTATATTTTATTAGGTAATCCAACAGCGTTCTTAAGACAAAAATTCAAAACAATTGGTATATACAATAAGGCCAAGAAAGGGTTACACGAATTACTAATTAATATCATACATTGAAGTTAAGCTATCAAAAACAAATTTAAAAAAGTTATTAAAAAAAAAGTTTATATAAAAAAAAACCCTCTAGAATTTGGAATACAACTTAAACACAACTGATACATAGGTAATACAAAACAAAAAACAAAACAAGCAACGAGTAAGAGTAAGTATTTGTACTGCTGTGTAGGGGTGTGTGTGTGTGTATGTGTGGGGGTGTGTGTGTGTGTGTGTGTGTGTGTGTGTGTGTGTGTATAACAAGTGATATTTATTCATCTAGAATTACTGGGACCTATGCAGTTTAATGATTTCTCGTTTTAGGGCAGGTTTATTTAAATGAAACAAATCAAGGCTCTGGTAAAATTTATTATAGTTCCGAGCTGCACGACAGAGCATCGAATTTTGAGCATAATTAGTATATGCTTGAGGTACATGCAATAATGGAGTATGCCGTGTGGAGGCAACCGGGAACTGCGAGCTTTACACTAGCCAGCAAGTCACTACAATCTATTTGCCCCGAGAGTAATGAGTGTAGTAGCAAAATATCACTCTGACGACGTCGTAGCTCTAAGGAGTCAATTTTGTAAAACTTGCACGCTTCTGAGTAAGAGTCAAATGCTTAAGACAAAATTGATTTGCAAACTAGATTTTATTATGACGTTAATGGCGTTCAAATTAAACGATTTTTAGATGAAACGATGGCATTAAATGAATTTGCATGTTGTGCAAAATTAGTAACGGTTCATATCATTAGCTTTACAAATATGAATCGGTATTTACGATAGCGACTGTAGATTATTCGCTATATTGCACGCTAAACTATCTTTATAATGTCATCTCCAGTTTTTTCGTTTTCTTAGTCTTGCATTGTGTAAGCAGTTTTTAAAATATCTTCGTATTAGACAAGCTGAGACATTAATTCCCTTTGAGCTCAATGCTTTAAATATCTGTTTTAATAATATCACCGTTTCGAAAAATATTCGTTTCTATTTCTCCATTTGCTTACTTTTAGTTGTTTTCATATCATTTTTAGGGTTCCGTAGCCAAATGGCAAAAAACGGAACCCGTATGGACTTTTTTTTTTTTTCATAGCAAAGTTGAGTTAGTTAATATTACACGGAACCCTCCGTGTGCGAGTCCGACTCGCACTTGGCCGGTTTTTTTAAATTTCGCTCAAAGAGCAGCTCGACTAGGGAAGCACCTTACAACCAAATAACTTATAGTTGTGTTCCTACGCGTGAGTAAGGTCGCCAGAACTCATTGAGGAGGGGAGAAGGGTCGCTAAAGCATGAGTGATGCCCATGGGTGCCCCGTGGTGTGTTGCAAGTATCCATATGGCTACGGTAGCCGCTTACCATCAGGCGGCTTGTGCACCGTTTTTTCATCGACTTCAAAAAAAAAAGGAGATTATCAATTCGACACGTATGTATGTAATATTGGAACTGCAAAATATTCACATATGATGATCTATTAGGGCTTCCAAACAAATATACAAAATTTCATAGGTGTATGTATGTATGTATGTTTGTCCACGCATATCTCCGAAAATATTAATCAGATTGTAACCATTCTTTTTTTATTGGTTTAAATTTACTTCAACTTAGGGAACAGCGCAAGTTTCATCGAAATCGGTTCAGTAGTTTTCAAGATATGGACAAATATGTGTGACGGCCTGGCTTATTGATACCAGCTACGGGTGTGGTGTCAAAGGAAAAACATATCAAAATTTTGGTCAAATACTAGTGCATTTAAGAAAAACTAAAAATGACGAAATAAAAAAGTAATTTAAAAAAAAAACGACTTCAGAACACACTAAAAAGTATGAAATAACTCTAATCTGACAGTGATTTGAAGTCAGCGAAATATTTCGCTGACTTCAAATCAAGTTATTTCATACTTTTTAGTGTGTTCTAAAGTCGTTTTTTTTTAATTACTTTTTTATGTTTTATTATGATTTCAATTATACATTCCTGCGGACTTTCTTGCGCGAAGATTTTGAATCCCTTAGCTAGTACAACTAAATAAGCGTTATTATGGTAACATATCAATATGTGTTCTGTATGACATAGGTTATTGACTGAAAACAATACTTTTCTTTGTAAGTAATTGAATGACGTCAATGGAACATATCGTCTGCTTACTGGTAAAACATGATAAATGCACTTTTTTACTAAATCGAGTTAAAAATGCAGTTACATGTAATTTTTTATGCGCTATCTACTGGTAAAACCGAATAAATGCAATGTCCAATGGCAGCAGAGATAATGAGTTTGTAAAAGTGATATATACTCACATTTTGAAAAAAGATACTAGTATAACATAATAAATAATCTTATGGCAAAATCCGTTTCAGTTTATACAGGTAAAGAACAATAAATACGGTTAAAACTTTTTACATTATATATTTTAAATAGTTAAATGGCAATAATTATTCTGAGAATATGTCATAAACGCATTTATTCTATTTTACTAGTTAAATAATTCAACTTGGTGTGCTAATGTCTCTACAGCAAAAACGAAATAAATGTCATTTATACTTTTTTACCAGTAAGAACGAGAGCGATTGATCGTAGTTGTCACATTCCGTGCGCACGTGCACCGCGTAGAAATAAATTGTTCATCCTCTCATAATCTGAAAGTAGGCCTAAAAGTATCTAAGGTGCGGAATGTAAATGATATTTTACGTCCCAAGGGTGGTAAAGAAAAAAAACTAAGTATACTATGTAACTATATTCGTCAATGGCAGAAGCTTATACGGTACAGCCACACTTGGATAAAATGTTTCAACTGTGATCTTTTTATAATTATTATGATCAAAATGGCTGCTTTTTTATACTTCTAAGGTAAAAGACTCATCAAACCCTTGTTGAAGAACCCCATGCTGTACTCCTCTGGGAAAACCATGGCGGGGAGCTCATTCCACAGCCTGTGTCCATAGTAGGAAGCATCTTTGAAACTGCACAGTACGAAACCATTTTGGTTCAAATATATGAGGATGAGGATGGACTCCCCGACGATGGTGAGATTTGCAATGGTAAAAGGTAGCCGTGGGCATCAGGTCAAACAATTCTTCAGAACACTGTCCGTTGTACAGGCGGTAGAACACACGCAAGGAGGCAAAGTCTCTCCTTAGACTTAGCGGTTCTAAGCTGCTTGTGAGCTCGGGATCTCGGGGTAGACAATTCGAATGGCTCGCCGTTGAACCGAGTCAAAAAGCACAAGCTGGTATTTAGGTGCCCCTGCTCACACATGACAGTAGTACTCCTTATGGAGCTGGACTTGCGACTTATAAAGTTGCAGTCTATGCCTCGATTCACCGCTAAGAAAACCCCATTTGCTGTGGTGCTCAATAGATCAAGGCTGTACTTCACACAGCCTCGCTCTATTGAGCACACCGAGCTTTTTAGATGCCAGCTTGACCTTATCTTCCAAATGATTAGGATACAGAACGTCGCTAGAAATGTCGACGCCAAGGATTCCAATGCTCTTACCGATGTTCAAAGACGTGTTCTGGAATTGTGAAGCCACAGTAAATAGGGTTTTCTTAGCGGTAAACGCGCAGACTTGTGGAGTTGATATGGACTAGGTTTAGTCGACCCCAATCGGAGACACTGGTTAGTGTACTCTCGATTTCAGACAAAAGAAGTTCGCGGCTTTCCACCACCACGGTATGAGGGATATTGGCACAGCCCGAGTAATGAGCGTCCCCAGTACTGTCATCCGCATAGATTCCGTATTGAATGCCCTCAATACACAGCAAATCATTGATATGCAGCAGGAGCAGCGTCAGGGACAGCACAGAGCCTTGTGGAACGCTGGAATTTATGACCATGCTATAGGAGCAACAACCGTCAACGACGGCTTTAATGCATCTGCTGGACAAAAAACTAGCGACACATTTGCATAGCCCCTCGGGAAACCCGTACGCTGGTTACTTTGTTAAAAGACCCTGTTGCCAGTCCCGATCGAACGCCTTCGCCACATTTAGGCTCACTGCCAATGCCTTACCTTGACTCTCGATGGCGAGTGACCAACGGTGTGTGAGATATACTAGAAGGTCACCAGCCAAGCAACTGTGCGATCTAATCAGGACCCAAACATCTCTTATGCAAAACGCTAAAAATGCTACCTCGAGGTTCAGTAACAAGCCTTCCCTCTCGAGTCGAGCTGACTGGTCTCTTGCCAAAGCTGCTGAAGGGAACTTTTGCCAGTCGTGCTTGCCTCGTAAAAAATAATTTATTTTTATTTATTTGATCATTTTTGTATGAAGTTAGCACCTAATAAGTGACATACTTACTCTAAACTCTACAGGTAAAACAGGTTAAATGTATCAAAAATATCATTATTTCAGCGAATTTTGTCCAAAAAAAACTTTCCAATCAAGTAATTGGTGTAAAATATAATAAGCCATTACACATCACTGAAATTAGCCCATGAAATCATTGAATTCAGAAGATATATCACTTTTATTAAGTACAGGTAAAACATCATAAATGCAGTCCGCTTTCGATCTAATTTAATTTTATACAGTTTTTACTAATACCAAATATTATATAAGAGTAAATATTAAAAGAAGGTTAGTTAATGCAATATTTCGCTTTAACAGGTTTTTAATTAACGAGTTTGAAATAGATCAAATTAAAACTTAAACTTTGAAAAGTCATTTACTCGAAATGACACTAACTGCACTTATCACGTTTTACCCGTAAGCAGACGATATTATGTCTCGACTCTTGACTCAGGACTGACACGCAGTTATTTTTAACCGAATAATCTTGTGGTGTGGGGAATTAACTTGTGTCATCAGTATCAGTGGTTTTGCAAATAGTCTGTAATATGACAACTAAAGGAGGATGGCAGTCTTGGACCCAGGACCAAACGGGCACCGTTTACGTACAAGTTTATACTAATTATAATGAAAAATTTACAAGATATTTATATAAAAACTATTGAGGCGCTAAAAGCTGGAAATCAAAAGTTATTATAAATGATTTTAATTTATTAAAAATTAAGACATCGTGCACTTACAAAACGCAACGAGCATGACGTGCCGTCAAATGAAATTGTCACTCCCAAGTAGAGTTGAAAACTATCGACAATTTATTTATTTATACTTTCTATAGAAGGTACTATCGATTATGTGAGAAATTGCGATGTTATTATTTACAATAATAACTTAATATAGTTTTTAGACTTACACTTTTTAGCATATTACCTTTACCGTTTCACGCAAAACAAATTAGTCACAGTTGGATATGCTTGCTGGCAAAATTAACTAATAAATAAATAATAATAATTCTCATACTACATGGTCTAATTAAATCTCGAGGATTGATCAAGGTCCGGTAGTAACGATAGTGTATCGATATTTTCACGATTAGTTTAACAAATGTCAAATGTCAATTCATTAAGTCCATCGTTCGATTCAACGGTTAACATAGTTTTTTGATTTAGTAGACTATTCGGCATACCAACTTAGATGCATTTGATTTACCTATGGATAACGTTTTGCGAGTTGCATGTGCCTTGGATTTTGTAAACGGCTAAAAATGTTGGCAATTTATGTTATATTTTGTACCTCTCATATCTTTTTTCTCCCAGCTTTTACAAAATACTTTCCATTTGCTTTTTAGTTACTTTTATAACGCTCTACAATGATTAATAAGTTTCCAGTATGAACGGTACCCCTATCAGTGGGTCCCAAGTAACATGGTACCTTGCCATTCTCCTTTGATGCTGCTATTGTCAACTGTATCGACGCTGCCATTTTGTAGCCTCCTCCGAATGCTGACCGCCTGCATGGACCTTAATACTTGCAGCGCTCACAATTTCATCATCCTCTATAAAACTAAAATTGTGGCCATGAGTGACACAAGGTAATTAAGTAGTCACATCATCTGGAATCTTAACTAGCTAGTTTTTGTTAAACACAAATTATAAACAATAAAATATTTTATATTTCCGCACATTTAACACGTTTTCGTTTTCAATAGAAACAGAAAAAACCGCATTAAAAACTGTTTTACGATTTTATTCTTTTTCTACAAAGTAAACTCTTTTATTTACAATGAGGTGAATTTAATTACATAAAGTGGCGTTAAAACATAATTTTAACTCGGATTACTACTTTTGTGCACCACACAATGAAATAAAACATAAAAAGATGTTTTTTTTTTAAGTAACGACATATTGTCTTACATTCTTCATTATTTTTATCATATAAACGGTAACATATTCAACAATATATTCAGACCAGTACTTACTTACCCAATTATAAGTAAACATTCCAAGCAATTACTTATGTATGGTAAATAAAAGTAGAAGATAAATATTTTATTACACAAGTAAAATAGTGGAATTCAGTCCCACTCAACTAGGCTACTACGAATCTAGAAATAGTGAGGTAGTGACAAGAGGAAACAATCCAAAGTGAACAGAAAATAAAGACATTCTAGACGGATGAGAAAAAATATTGTGCAAACAATCGCGACTGAAAAAGCATTGTTTTTTATATTCGGAAGATGCAAGCAGGAAACAAACGAAATGGGGGACAGTGGGTCCTATTGTTCGGATGATCATTTCCATTTCATAATACATTACGCAAATGTAACAATTCAGGCCAGAGATTGAGAGTATTTGAGAGTAAAAAATGACAGATGCAACTTTAGTGAAAGACTTGCAATTAGGCGTACGAAGAAACGACCTAACCGCCGCAGGTTGAGAGGATTACGTACATGAGACGTTGTATGATTACAGTGTTTAAAATGACGACGATACAATACAAATATTCTTTATCGCTGATACCATTTCAACAGATACAAAAAAAGAGTAAATAAGTCTAACAAGTCATAGTGCAAACAATTTAGGAGGCCTTTATAGCTGAATCGATTTCTTCCAGGCAACCAAGGGTAGGTACTGGTTACATTGATGGTTCAATTAGATTTATGATATAGACGTGTCGTAGAAAAACAAAAATAATGTGTTTTAATTAAATTAATTTATCGATTAGAAAATTCATACATTGAAAAGCCTACGTAAGTATAAGTTTGAATTGGTTTATTATCTATCCAGTATCTTGATGAAAATTTATTGATTTAGATAGAAATGTAGTTCAGAAATCGAATCCGTATGTTTGGTCCAAACAAATACTCAAAACAAAGGAAGGCCCATACACGTCTGCGATATGAAACACAGCCAGCGGGGTATTTGAACGAAAAGCAAATAGAGCCACTCCATATTTGCAAGGGTATAATAAAAAAGAAAATATAAGAATTTGTTGACCTCTGGTTCATTTCATTGCGATGATTCATTCGGCATGTTTAATACAGCATGGCAAATATTCCGAATTCTTCGAATGAGTAACGACTCTCTTCAAACAGTTCTTTGAAAGGAGTATTTACTTTAATTTTTAAAGGTTTACTTTTTTTTTTTTTTTTTTTTAATTTATTTAGGTAAACAAACAGATATACAATGATAATTATGAACAGAAATGATGTAGTAATATAGTTAATTATATATCCCACAGCGTTTACCACAAATAGGGAATATAAAATATAATGTTATTTGCATTCGTGGAAGTCACACAAGGTCTAAATATACATTTCAATGTATAATAAAAATTATCACTCCTTCCACCGTTCTCAGAGACGTCAATTAGAAATTTGATGAAAATCAAATTATCTCCAAACTAATATTATAAATGCAAAAGTAATATTTATTAATTGACGTCTCTGAGTGCGACAGTTAATATAATAATAGAAAGAAACATGACAAAAGTAGTAAAAACTTGGCTAAGATTTCACATTTTTTTTTTTTTTTTTTTTTTTTTTTTTTTTCACATTTTTTTTTTCTTTTTAAAACACTAAATAGAGGAGAAAAAAAAAACACCAATATACTCAATTAACAAAATAAGTTCTATGGAACAAATATTCCGTAGAACTTACCCTGTCAATTAATTTCTGAGATAACACACTTTTTATAATTGCCTATCGAGACGGCGAAAATATCAATATTATTAAATAACTCATTGTAAGAATCAACCATGCGCCTCAGTGGCACACGAATGCCCGCCACTGTGCGACACCGAGATGTAGCAAAGAGGCGGTGCGGACGTGCGGAGCGCATACCCGCCGTTCTAGGTACTTGGTAACTTATATTATTAGTTAAATGCATGCAATCATATTTATTATGACATATATCATACAAAGTCATAGCATCTAATAGTAGACGTCTGGAATTTAAAGTAAGAAGTTTATATTTCATTAGAAGCTGAGGGTATGGCATACGTGCACCAGAACATTTAAAGTATATAGTCCTTAAAAATTTCTTTTGTACTTTTTCTATTGATTGAACATATTTTTGGTAATATGGATTCCAAATTGGTACTGCGTACTCTAGTTGGGATCTAATTAAAGACTTAAACAAATAAACAAATGTTGATGATTCAGTAAAACCAGTGCTGCAACGCATGACAAAACCATACAATTTATAAGCTTTACTAATAATATTTTCAATATGCAAACTAAAGTGTAGGTTGGAATCTAAGATAACTCCCAAATCTCTTATAAAGTTAACCCTATCCAGAGCAGTATGACACAACACGTAATTATAATGTTTAACCTGTTTTTTTTTAGTAAAGGAGATAGTTTTACATTTACTAACGCTTAAACTTAGTTTATTGACCAAACAATAATTAGACAACCTATCCAGGTCTTGCTGAAATAAGCAATAGTCTTTATGATCATCAACTATTCTATATAGTTTTAAATCATCCGCGTATAGGAGAAAATTACAAAATTCAAAACAGGTGTGAATGTCGTTGATAAATATCAAAAATAAAAGGGGGCCTAAAATGGACCCCTGAGGTACACCCGAAGTAACACAGATAGTTTGAGATTGATGACCATAAAGAACCACTTTCTGTGTTCGATTTGTGACATAGGATTTGAACCATCTCCAAAGGTTACCCCTTATCCCATTGAAGGCAATTTTTTCTAAAAGAATCCTATGATCTACCCTGTCGAAAGCTTTTCGAAAGTCTGTATAAATACTATCAACTTGTTTGTTATTATCAATAGCTTCAAATATATACGATGTGTAAATAAGTAAGTTGCTAGTTGTAGAGCGCCGTTTGACAAATCCATGTTGTTGTGATAAAATATAGCTATGCATACTGGGATAAATATGATTATGAACAAGTCTTTCGAAGAGCTTCGACAGGGCAGACAATATAGATATTGGCCGATAATTTTCGATATCTTTTTTTGAGCCACCCTTATGAACCGGTACTATGTTGGCAGTCTTCCAAATAACTGGCATAATGCCCTCCGTGAGACACCTATTGTACAGAATAAATAATGGTTTATAAATAGATTTAGAACAATTCCTAAGAAAAAGAGGAGGAATATTGTCCGCACCTGACCCTTTAGATGTGTCCAGAGATCGTAATTCATTTATTATAGAATAACTAGATATTGTGATATGATGTAAATTTAAATCAGAAAATGCACTACTAGAAAACGTAAATCATAATATTTTTATGTAACAGAATTCTTTACAGTAGTCATGTGAAGACGCACCCTACACGCACTCCCCGCACTCCCTAAATTAAGTATGAAAGATGTTATCAAAATATATTGGTGTTAGTTTTTAATTAATTAGCAGAAAACCCCGAGCAGAACTCTCAAAAACGAATGTAAAGTATAGTTTAATAACAGATGACGTAAATTTTTAGAGATGCGGTGTCTATTCAGTATACGACTCGACACTGCCAATTAAGACACTAACAAGTAATTAAAATTGTAAATAAGAGGTACTCCATAGTACCTGTGTAATTACTGTTGATGTCAAATGTCAACAGCTTATACATACATCAGGTACATAGAGATATAAATCTGCAGTACAAGTAGTACAATCCATCAGAAAATTCCAATAATATTTTGAAACAGAGCTAGCATACAAGCCAGAGTGACTGCCAAAACAAATGAAAGCTTCGTTAATTTCATAATTCCAAAATTGTTCCGTATTGAATTTGCCTTAAGCCATGATTATAATTTTATTTATGGATTCAATGGGTTTTCAATGGCGTTTGTATGTAAATTCTGCACGCAATGGAAAAAATAAATCGTATAAATCGTCAATTTGTCATGATTATACACGTTAGTTGTTCATTGCGTGGACCTTGACTCCGCATTTGCGTGTCATCTTCAAGATAAACACCCGTTAATAACACGTCCCATTGTTTTATTTTTTATTCCCATCTTGCTATAAAGTATTTTTACCGTCTTAATATTTATTAAACATCAAATAAGTATTATTTTTGAATTAAAATCCGTCTGTCTGCTACTTAACAGCTCAGTTCAATTTAAAACTGACAAGCCATGGAAAGGGGACGAAGTAGGACGTTAATTCGAGCGTCACGCATATTTTACATCGTTGTTGTGTTTTGTTGAATGTTTTCTATTTATTTTGAATATTTTGGTATCTATCCGCCTAGCTGACTACCCTCCAGTTGAAAATTATTGTCAAACACCAGTGTTGAGAGCTAGTTCCTATTAAGAATTCTGAAGGTAAGCTTACCACCTACCGGCTACATCATCACTTATATTCTAATACAACTTTGGAGAAGAGGATGATGTTATGAAATATATAGTTTAAATTTCAAAACATCGGGCGGGGGCACGGCAATGCCCCCGCCGAGTCGAGCGCGAAGCAAACACTGCCGTACCATCCTTTACTGGAACCATTTCGCCGCATTTTCAGGCCCCTATTTGAGAACCTCTGGATAACTTTCGAACGCAGAAATTTTCGTTATCCAGTAAGCTATAATCACATACTTAAAAACCAAAATTTCAAATCTGTAGGTCATTTAGTTCCGAAGTTAAGCGAAAGCAAAGTTTCACATTTATGACACTCACTCACTCACTCACTCACTCATGATCATCAAAATAGAACTAGTACTTCCCATAAACTCAGAGAGCTGAAATTTGGTACAGAGTTAGGGTTTAATGACCACATAAAGGGAAAACTATAAAAACTAGGATAATCGAAGATCTGGAGTACCTGGTGACCCTGATTAGAAAACACAAGAGCCCAACCAAACTATTAGAGATCGACATACCGCCTTTACAAAAAATATTCAACTTGGTGGGCCGCTTCATTTTCTACAAAAAGAAGTGAAATCCCATCAAAAACATTGTGTAAAAAACTAGCCAAGTCTCGATGGAGCTACTTGTTTATCTCTAAAAAGTAATAAAATCTAGACAAAGTCGTGCCAAGTCTAAGGTCTGCGATTTCTTTATTATTTTAGTTAATGTTGTGTGACTTGGCCGTTGAAGGGAACACAAGGGTACAACACCAGGTGTTCCATGACACCATTGCACCAATCTGTACTTGCACCCACTAACGTATAAAGAATGTTCAACGGCCAAGTCACACAACATTAACTATAATAATAAAGAAATCGCAGTAAGGAACCTTAGACTTGGCACGACTTTGTCTAGATTTTATTACTTTTTAGAGATAAACAAGTAGCTCCATCGAGACTTGGCTAGTTTTTTACAGGATGTTTTTGATGGGATAATAGTTTTCCTGAAGCTAGTATAAAAAAGATAGCAAAGAATACATTCGAGGCAATTGTTCATTGAACTGAATAGGGGCTTGAATCTGAGACAGCCAAAAGCTCTTTGAACTCAATGCGGTTGAAATTATAAAGATACAGTACCAAAGAATTAACTTCAGTACCTATTGCATCAAAGTTAATCTACCCGACTTCTATATTTGAAACGTCACTACCAAATCCGATAGCATCTGTTCGTCCATCGATACAATCTCTGACAGATCGCTCGTCATCATTTCCAGCGGCCCCATCATCTATTGTGTCCGCATCATTGCAGTGGGAATCATTATTGTGGCATCTTCAATCTTATCCCCAATTACTTTCGAATCTTGCTCGCTTCGTTGCTTTTTATAACACACTTTATTTTATTGGAATTGGATTTCTAATAATTCATCCTCAGTGCATCGACCTTGATATTTCACTACGAACAATATTAGCAAATACTAATTTTAATCAGTTCCTTTCTAATTAGAAGATTTTGCTAGTCGTTTCAGTGAAAATTTCAAAATGTTCGGTTAATACTTTTAAAACATCAAAACCTTTCGTAACAACCATGTTGAGAAATTTTTTCACGATTGCAAAAAAACTCCTTTCCATGACGCACATAAAATTGTTAATATGACTAGAAAAACTGACGTCAAAGCTGGTAAGTAATTACCAGCTTTGACGTCAGAAGATTTGAAAACAAACCTGGAAAATAAAACGTTATTTCTTATTAACATTTTTTTTGAGTCTATTGTTTACGTTCATAATTGATTTATTTGAATAGTAAGTGAGTTGAGTTTTGAGTTGTACCTAATTTCCAGATTAGGAATAAGTAAAATTGTTATAATAAATCTAGTTTAATTCAGAAAATCAACAATAGCATTATTTTATAAGTTAGTTAAGAAATGGATTAAATTCTCAGCCAATGGTGCAAATCAGCTCACGAATCTAGTAATTAAATCAGTCTTACAACAGGTGAAGATGCAAGTAAGTCTTGAATGAAGCTATAAATGTAAAAAAAAATATCGTTCTCATTTCTATGTGACAATGGCGCAATAAATTAATCGATAGCAATATTTTCTTTGCGAATTCAGAATACAGTCGCCTGTCTTCACACAGCAGGCTTTTTCATTACTCAGCACCCTTTTGTTCGCAATGTATAGATTCACTCTCACTGACTGCATAGGTTATTCCATTGTTTTCTTGTAACCTGTTATTTTTTTACTGTTTATAGGCCTGTGTTTGACCGTAATATCACCATGGTAAGTGATGATGCGGCCGAAGGTGGTAAGCACACAGAGCCTAGAAGGAACTGGCTCTCAAGTGCAGCTGTCGGAACACACCGATAGGTGCTTGGCGACAGATTTTCAACTTGAGGGTGGTAGCCAGCCTGGCGGGTACTACAAAGTACCCTACCACCGTTCTATGGTTTCCTCACGATGTTTTCCTTCACCGAAAGCTCAAGCTCATTGTAGGATTCGAACCCGGGACCTTCGTCTCGGTATCCGACGTCACTACCACTGAGCTATTATCGCCTTATTATTGATGGTATTGTAATTATGTTGGAGTTTCTTAATTAGTGTTTTTTTTTAGAAACTTGTATGCATTGTTGATACAATTATATTGAGTTTTTTCAGTATTAAAATCCATTTAGTAATCTTGTAGTTTCGCTTTTTTTGCGGGTAAGAAAAAAAAAACGTTCAATGTTTTATTAAGCATTTAATCCTTTGACTGTTTGACGATCCGCGCGGGCGAGGAAAATAATAGATATCAATTGTTATTTTTTAACCGCAAGTCAAGGGACTGCAGACGATACGTCAGGGCTGGGAGAATAGCCCAGTAATTGTTCCATGATATTTGTAAGATCGACATTGATTAACCGACTTCAAAAAAGGAGGAGGTTCTCAATTCGAATGTTTTTTTTTTTTTTTTTTTTTTTTTTTTATGTTTGTTACCTCATAACTCCGTCATTTATTAACCGATTTGGAAAATTCTTTTTTTATCTGAAAGGGTACGCTTCCCGTTTGGTCCCATTGTCATCAGATCAGGATTTGATTACTTCTTAGTGTACTTTGAAGTCGGTTTAAGGTTTTTGTAAAACAGTCCAATTATTGTCGTTACAGTTTCATGGGCGTATGCGTGCACGAGGGCCAACTGCACGCTCTAACGGAGTACATGGAGGGCGGTTCATTAGAGCAGCTGATCCTGAGCCGGCCGCCGGAGCCGCTGCCGCAGCCGCTGCGCATCTCGCTGGCCGCCGACGTGGCCGACGGCATGAACTACCTGCACTCCCTCGGTGTCTTCCATAGGGATCTTACTACTAAGGTAAATAAATCAATATTTATTCGAATATTTTCGAAACCTATGTTGGGTTAGTCATGCTGCACAACTTTAACAATGGGAGTAACACGGAACTCAAAAAAATCTTTTTTTGAGAATTCCGTATTTGTCCCATACGTCAATAAAAACTTTGTACCTCTTTTCTAGCATATTGCACGCATGGAGGAGTGTGAGATTTGGCATACTTAATTAACGTTTATACGCAGAAGGTTTTTCTTTTTTAATTTTATTTTATAGATAACTCTTTATTGTACAAAAAGTATTTAACAAAGTTTAAAGTTAAAAGTATATTACGTTAGAATTTCGACCACTCTTTGGACCACTAGTTCTAACAAATGGTTGATGCAAATGCATTGATTACTTTGTTGCTCGAGGTGGTAAGCAAGTTACGTCATGAGCCTTGCGAAAAAATTGCAACTTGTAAATGTCTGCCAGTCAGACAAGTAGTAATAAAGTACCAACCACCGCTTCCATGGTGGAAGAGTACTTTGTTGTTGTTATAAAACTCAGTGACTCACCAAATAGGTACAAAATGTAATCCGGTATTCAATGGATCAAAAATTTGCGGCAGCAACTTTTTTTGCTTACTGGATAAAAATTGGAACCCTTATCAAATTATTTATTTATGGTTCAGTCACTGCACATTTCCCCGAGATCGCTAATGTTGTTTTCGTGTTGTATTATTTATGTAATATTGTATCATTATCAAGTTAAAGACTATCGAATAATAGAAAATGTCTCTTTTCCAGAATGTATTATTAAGAAAGTATGGAGATGGTGACTACATGGCTATTGTAGCCGATTTCGGTTTGGCCGCGAGAATACCTCATCCAGTGTAAGTGCATTGATTTCAAAGTCACATTATCACATGTGACTTATCTTTTGGATAGTATCTTTGCTCCCAGTAAGTATCATGATAATCATTCTTGCATAGTCGATGTAGATGAAGACAAAGCCTAGAAGCGAACTGGCTTCAATGCAATTACCGAAAAACATATCTTCAACCTAGTGACAAATCAGATGATTTATCATCGCTGAAAAGATCTCATCCTTTGCCGCAGAATTCTAGGTCATTGAATTATAATGGGTTTATAGAAGCAAGGAAAGTTAGAACCGTAGTTTTGTGGTTACAGTAACGGGTACCGACTGCCCAGCGTGGGCTCGCCGTGGTGGATGTCGCCCGAGTGCCTGCGCGGCCGCTGGTACGACCACCGCTCCGATATATTCTCATACGGGATTATACTCTGCCAACTCATAGCCAGGGTAAGCTCTTTTTAACACGCCTGCGGATGGGAATCCTGATTAAATTCCTAACATGTATTTAATGAGGAGGAATTTGTCATTAGTTAGGGTGGGTCCAATAGTCCTAGACTATAACAAGTCGTATAAAAAGCTTTTTATAAAATCTGAGTACAAAATTTTAAATTTGTGAGTGATGTAGAGAAAGGTAATTTGAAAGATGCTGGAACAAAGACCTAAAGGTGACTGTAAAATGAGACGGCCAAAGAGAGCATGGTATGATTGTTTTAATGACGATGTAAATATACGTGAATGAAATCTTCATAGCACATCTTACTCGCACCGCTACATAGCTTAGTATCAGTGGAAACGGTCACATAGTTTCACAGCTTAGCTATTACATCATATATACAGCATAGCTGCATAGCACATCTCTGGTGGAAAAGCAGCCTTAAATGAGTCAGGGCCTTATTTCTATTCCGCGACGCAAAGATTAATTTTTGTTGCTGTAGTTTTATTTCTTTTTTTTTTATTGGATTCCTTTTTATGTACCTATTTGTATTCTGTGCGTTGTGTCTTAGTGGAAATATTTATCATTTGTCAGAATTGGACTAGTAAAAACATGATTAAAAAAGTGATAATATAGCACCCTTAGAAACATTCGAGGAAAGTGAATGCATAAAGGATGATGTTGAATTAGGCCGATCAACTCTATATCGTGTAATATCAGTTGCTTTATACAGGTCGTTGTTTTGGTCAGCGACGAGCGACTCAGGGTCGATAATACAAATGATGCTAAATAAAAAAAATACTTTATTTTTTTTTAATAATAAAAATCAAAAAATTTAAATTTTGAAAATCATGTAATAAGCTAAAGTGTAGACATAATACTCAACGGGAGTATGAGGGAGTAAAGGGGTGGGGCGATGGCGGCTTGCGCCTAACTCTACTCTGCGCACATGCCTAGTAACCATACTTTGCAGTAATTTTATTTCAAATTGAATAAGGTATTTCTCAACATATTTACACCACCGTATTTAATGGAAATAAGTCCAATTTTGGGGAATATATATTTTGTACTACCGCTCCTGGGTTGCTTCGCCGACCAAAACAACACCCTGTATAATTTAGTTGGATAGGCAGTGGCATAACAACGGGGCACACAAACATTTAAAAAAAATTGTTCCGTGAAAACTTAAAAAAAAAAACTCGTGCAATTTTGTGACGACGTTTTTTGCCATCAATTAGCGATAAAAAAGAGGCACTGGTGCCGATTCTGTTGTAAATCGCACTAAACTAATTTTATCACATCTCATCTCTTTCTTACGAACATTATTGAAAAAGGATAGAACATATTTTAAGTTGTCAAATTAATCTTTGCCGTCTTATTTTGCGTGTATTTAGGCGTTACCGCGATAGATGGCGACTAAATTTATATTGAAAACAAGCATTGGATTAATTTGACAGGACTAAATTTCTTACATCCTTTTTTTATGTTCTTTGTTAGAAAGAGACATAGTGACATTAAAATTAGTTTAGTTGTGAACAACAGAATCAGGGCCACTTTGTCTTATAAGTGTAGCGACATCTATGAGCCATCTATAAGTAACACTAAGATAGTTCACACACTGAAAGATAGATGGCGTGGCGCCACATTATCCTACATCCTGCATCGCGCTTAAGGCTGCGTATAAAGCAAAATAACAATCGTAGAATTGAAATTTAACCAAGTAAATAGTATTTAAATGAAAAAATATTTTTATATGGGTATTTTCATTATATACGCGAGGGTTCTCTCTGAGCAAAAACATAATGGAATGAAATTTCCTCGATAGAAAAAAATCACAAAGCTGCCTCTAATAATAATTTATTTTCGGTTTTATTCGTTCATGGTGTATGTAATTAAGACAAAAATTCGATAAATAATATCACTAACATATGACCTAGGCTGCTACTAACGATTTTTTAAAATATTCTATACTTTACGAGTTATTTAGATAAAAAGCGCTTAGTTCATTTTTGTTACGCGGAACACGCTATCTCCATCTCATCTGCACGCGAAGATTAGACATAAGTTTGTTTCATCTGACATTGCCATATTTTTCTGACTTGGTACGCACTTTTAAGAAGTTTTCTCGAGAATCTGCATATATACAACTGTCCGAGATGTACAGTTGGACCGCGGTCCCCAGGCACGATGACCCAACCTGGCGGAAGATCTTCCCTTTTCAATGGAGGTGTCATCCACCTTGCACCTCCATATAAGTATTAAAAAAGCACGGATTCATATTATTGTAGAAGAAGCAATACAAAAAAAAACACATCATAGTTTGCGTTTGTACAATTTATATTCGACCCATGCTAGCTACGCCACTGCGCATAGGTACAGAGGTTTTGGTGAGAGCTGGTGATTATTTCCCGATGTATACATGCATACTCAGGTGGACGCCGACCCGGACGTGCTGCCGCGCACGGACAACTTCGGCCTCAACTACATGGCGTTTGTGGAGCTTTGCGACGAGGACACCGTGCCTGACTTTCTGAGGCTCGCCTTTAACTGCTGCATTGTGAGTTATTCATATCTCATTGGAGACAAACTGACTGATATTTTTTATGAAAAGGCGTTAGGACTATTAAAACCTTTGTGTCCATCTGTAAAATATGAAATCCTTTCTCTTTAAACACCCAAACGAAAGAACGTACTAATATTGAAAAGAAAAGTAGTTCAAATATTAAAGTTTATCTATAAACTATGCAGTCTTAGTTTCACCATTGTATATGGTTAAGTGAGGCGGACCTAGAATAGTGCCTTGTAAAATCCCATAAGATGCTCTCTTATGTAAATAAAATTTTGAAATTTAAATTGACTTTTTCAGTATGAGCCAAAAGCTCGTCCGCTATTTGCCGAAATAGTGAGCAAGCTGGCTGAAACAAAGGAAGGACTAGATGAAGCCGCTTGGGGCTGTCATTCGCCCAACAACTCGTATGAGAGGTGAGTTGGAGTAACATACATCAAACATATCTAACTACAAAACTCGATTAAAAACAATATATTAGTAGCAGTAAATACCAAAAAAACATTTTAACATTATTTTGGTGCAACAGAAAGTTTTGTTCTGGTAGTATAAAAATGTATAACTGGGTGTAATTGAAAGACAGACATTATTTTGCGACAAATTAGTTGAACAGTAATCTAAATAGCAAATGAAGATTAGTAAGACGGGCCAGCTGGCGTGGTTGGTTAAGACTGGTTAAGATTTCACCTATCGCGCCGCAGGTCGTGAGTTCGATTCCCACACAGGACATGTATTTGTGTGCATGAATATGTCTGTATGTCCTGAGTCTGGTGTTATTATGTATATTAAATATGTATTTACAAACAAAAATTATTATATCAGTTATCTGGTTTCCATAGTACAAGTTCTGCTTAGTTTGGGATCAGATAGATGACCGTGTGTGAGGAATGTCCCAGGATATTTATTATTATTATTATACTTGAAAACATCGGAATCGATTATTAAGATCTAGTTTAATAAGCTAGTACAGTAGTACCCAACTGATATGGCGCGTCGTGAATCTTCGTTCGCACAGAAAAGACAGTATGGCCCCGAAGATTAACGAAAGAACGCTTAAAACTTACAATCAACCTTAGATCACTACTATAAGGTTCATAATACACTGCAGCTGTTAGTTCCGTCTCACTCGCAAGTCATGCCCCTCCGCAGGGCGCGCGCTAACATGGCGGCAGCTGCCGACCAATAGCGTTTCCCGCGCTTTGAAAATATATCTTCTGCGCAGGTACATCGGTAAGCCATATCAGTCGGGTACTAGTGTACGGTCTATTGAGGTAGTATCGTTAGGATGGCTATACTATAAGATGTAATGTTATGCAGCGAGGAAGCGGATTCGTCCGGGTCGGGG